>BSBK01000224.1:1297500-1897500 GCA_027943335.1 Chamaecyparis obtusa | reverse complement strand
TAGCATACTGCAAATTGACTTTCTCAAATTCAGATGTTACTTTGCCAAGTTTAGATTTTAATCCTTCATTTTCAATCTTCAAGTTTTCATTCTCAGATTTGAGATCTTCCAACTTGTTTTTCAATTTCTCAATGAGGTTCTTTGCATCATCATATTTTCCTTTCAGAATGTCTCTTTCATCAGTAAGCATGTCAATCTGTTCAAGAGCTTCTTCAAGATTCTTCTGTAATTGATCCATATCCATAGAGATCTTACTCAAGCTGCTAGGCTTTCCTTGAATAATTCTTTTTTGAGTAACTAAGCTCTGATACCAATTGTTAGAAATAGGGAATACTGAGAGGGGGGGTTGAATTAGTATTCCACAAACTTTCACTTTTTCCCAATTATGGATATATCAAATAATCTTAATGCATACATAACATAGAAAGCTAAAAAATGTGCATAGCAATAAAACTAAAAAACTCATAACACATTATTTGTTCTCGAGGAAACCCTGGCCAAGGGAAAACGCTGGTGGGGATGGTACCCACAAAGATCCACTAATCAAAAGTATCATGTTAAGGATGTTGACCTTGTTAGGAGTCTATTACAAGTATATAGTGTCTCAGTCCTGATTAAGGGACTATAGGCCTTGTTAGAAGCCTCAACTCTGTTAGGAGTTGTTAGTACAAAATGTGATTACCAGATGAGCCCAATGCCCAAACAAGTAATGTACAATATACACTGATTACAAAAAGAGGTCAAGGTACATAACCTTATACTACTTGCATCAATATCTCTTCACTACTCTTTCACTATCGCAATTACATGTACATCATATTTCACATCATATCACTATATCATTATTTTCTTTTCTGTACTTTCTTTACAATTTACAATTACATTTATACAAGTTATTAAGACTAATAACTTTTCTGTTCAGTTACCATATTAAAAAATAACTTTATTTAAGGGTTAACATCTAGGATGTCATCCCTTTATATTGTTAAGTCATTATTTTGATAAACAAAATAATCCCTTAACTCTTTATCAATTCTGTCTTCAAAATTCATCCTGTCAGCTTAACACTGTCTTCAGTAAAACTATCATAACTTCTTTTGTACATGTCATACTAACTTGCGCTCTAAGATGATTCATCAATAGTCACCATAGAGTCTATGTTCAAGTGCACAAGCACTGAACTTACTCCAATCAACGTCGCCAAACAAAACTATCTCCTAGTTCACTAGCAAAAACATACTGTATCATACTTAGACAATTTTGCATTGCACTTTGACATATTAGCTCTCCGACCTATGCGATCTTCATGTAGATCATATGTTTCCATAATGACAACATCTATGTAACCAAATCAGCCAAATTTCCAATAGGTCTGACCTTTGACCAGGTCATTGTACTAAGCATTGTAGAGACTGCTCCTAATAAGGCAAAGGAACATTAACAGGTTCATAATACATAGTACAATTATTAGTGGGTATTAATTCCCACTGGGGTTTTTCCTTTGGAAAAGGTTTCCCTGTAATCATATCTAGTGTTATGTGTTATGATTTAATTCTTATTTTCTTTGATATTCATTTCAGTATATAAGTAATTGGGTTAAGTTTAAAGAAGTAGAGAAATATTAATATTGTAGAACACTGATTCACTCCCCCCCTCTCAGTACTCCCATTCTTAAAAATGCAATATAAGTACCTCTATAAATAAATGTATAGGATGATCTACAATCACCAATCACAGTGACCAAAGGAGTGGGAGAGTCAATCCATTATGGAGACCTCAATCCCAATTCACTGTTGCAAATAGAAAAACCAGGCATAGTTTGACACCAGTTAATTCCTAAGCTTTAATAATAATTAAAAAACTAAAATAAATGTTTTAAAATGTAAATAACACCCAAAAAAATGATCTTACAACATGTTCTAATCACTGATACACCACAAAACACATTTGAAGGCACTGCATGGGCTAACTATATCCTACGGGAAGATTCACAATTTGCAGAGAATGTTTTTGTTTATTGACTGAATACCATTTGAAAATGGTTCTTTACACACAACAAGTCGACATCCCCCTACACTCACATGGATCAACACTAATAAAGACTTCTAACCAACTAAAGACCAACTAAAACTATTAACTATCTAATTATCCACCAAATAGTAAGCATCCCATCAAATGATCATGCAATTAGTAAATCCATAATTCCCTAGCTTCATGAGATCCAATAGTAAATAAAAATGCAAGGATCCAAAAATAATGCCCTAGTGTTAAACATGGGTCCTCAAAGATCCAAACAAGTAAAATACACTAGGGTATTATAATCATCAATAGAAGAAAATAATGAGGACTTGTGTTTAAAACTAGGGCATTATTGTTGGTTCCTTGCATTTTTATTATCTTCTTGTTGTGACGACCTAGGGCATCAATAATTAACTATTACTTATTTTAAATTCATCGTATGATTGACTATCGAGCTAGGGCATCATTATTTTTTTCCATTGATGATTATTTATTGTACTTGATTTCTCAAGGCCGCGGGTCTGTGACTATTTCTTCCTTCTATATATATCATTGCTTGATTTGATTTGGTTATTGACACAACATTATAATGCTCACTATGTTAGGAATGAATTCTTGGTAGTCATTCTATAACAGTTGTTGTTGCATTCATGACTATGATTGTCATTGATGTCAACACAATGATCTTCTGGAGACTCATAGAGAAGCAGACAATGTTTGGATTAGCGCATGTGTGATATTATAGTTGGAGATATGCGATGTTGAGGATATACTCAATGATATGTTATATGTTTATGGTTAAGAGCACAGATAGTAATTCATTTATTCATGGAAGTTATAAGCATTTTGGTGAAAGTAGTATTTAGGCAGTGTTCCTAAGTAGCGATTTGTGGAAATCGGATGATATCTCATAATCAGGATGGAATCTAGTTTTGCATAGTTAAAGGGCAGTTAGAGACACATTGATAGGGACATGGATGATAGCACAAAATTTGAGGTCACACGAGTGGAGAATTATTATGTTTGGAAGCTGATAGTTTTGTGTAATTTTGATGTAGCATGTGAAAATTTTATTTTTGTAATTATGTGCTGACTCATTTGTAATTATTTGAGTGTGGTATAAAGGAAGGAATGTTTTTCCTTGTTGTATAAGTAAGCAAGTGGTTTATTATGATTGAATGCAAATGTATGCATGAAGTGAAGAAAAGAGATAATGCAATTATGAAAGCAAAATTGTGAAGGAAGACATACAAAGTACAAAGATCTGAAATTGAGATCTGATGTAACAGTGAGTGCGGTTTCGTATAGTGAGAAAGAAGGTAACATATTATTCTATTGAATAATCTTAAGGTCACTTGGAAAGTGTGTTCAGTGATCTTGACATTGAAGCTATTTGGGTAGTGGGTCCTTTTGTCTTCCATAACTCTTGACAGGGTTAGAATCTTTTAACAGGGATTCAAAATCTCCTAATCGAGATTCATATGTACTGAATGTATTTCATAAGACTCCTAACAGAGTCCATCCTTTCACAAGGAATATTCATATTAGTGCATCTTTTGTGGGCATCATTCCCACCGGGGTTTACTCTCTGATCAAGAGGTTCCCTAGTCAACATATCTTATCTCATTATGTTATTGTGTATGAATATCTTTCTATGGTTGGTAATTATATCGCTTACATGGTTAAATGTTGTTGAAGTTGATAAAAGTTATAATTATCAGATGACTGATTCACCCCCCCCCCCCCCCCCCCTCTTAGTTATCTTGGTGGACTTTACTTTCTAACAATTGGTATCAGAGTAGCAGGTCCTTAAAAAAGAAGTTTAACAGCTTAAGGAGATCCATGGCGAATTTCAGGAAAGAAAGCCCTAAATTTGATGGAGTAAATTTTGATAGCTAGAAAGAGAAGATGAAGACACATCTATTGTGTTTAGGACCAGGTTATTGGTTGATCACAAAGAATGATAAGACTATCATTGAAGAAGATAATCTTGAGACATGCTCTAGTGATTAGAGAGATTTATTCATGTGTAACATACTTGCAAGAGAAGCACTTTTGACAGCCCTTCCAGAGAATGAGTACAGTCAGGTAAAATGTTTGAAAAAATCTCATGAAATTTGGAAAGCCTTACACTCTACTTTTGAAGGTGATGAACATGCAAAGAGAGTTAGATTGCATAATTGGATATGTGCATTTGAAGATATTAGAATGATGGAAGATGAATCTATTAGAAGCTATATTGGTAGGAAGTCAGAAATTCTTGCAAGGATAAAATCTTATGGAGGAACAAAGACAGAGAATGAATTGATATGGAAAATTCTGAGGACATTGACTCTTGTATTTAAGTAGACAACACAAATGATTGAACAAGTTATACCTTGTACTATGAACTTTACAAGAGAGACTCTTCTTGGAAGATTGGAAGCAGTAGAAATGAACTTGAGTTTATCAGGAGATTTACTTAGAATGGAGACAGCATTCAATGCTCTTAGTATGCACACTACTTTGTTAAGAAGCATCAGTGTGAGTGGAGATTATGCTGGTAGCAGCAGATCTAGAAATGAAGAAGATAGAAAGATTGAAGAAGGTATTGCCTTGCTTGTGAAGAGAGAACCAGATAGTAAGAAAAATTTTAAATGTTGGACTTGTCAAGAATATGGTCATTTTTCATCTAAATGTCCTAAGAGAGTTAAGAAGCATAGAAAAAATTTCAAGCCTTGAAGATCTAAGGAATGTTATTATTGCTAATGATGAAGATCTTGAAGCTAGTATAGAAAGAACTCTAAGTGAAAGTGATACTGAGAAAAATGATGACATAGGATTTGTAGCAAATAAAGAAGAGAATCCTAAAACTGATGTTAAGGAAGAAAAAGCCTTAGTTTCCCAAATTGAAAAGAAATTTGATTGGATTATAGACAGTGGTTGTTCACATCATATGACTGGAGATATGAAAAAGTTCATAAAGTTTAACAATTATGATGGAGGAGTTGTGAGAGTTGGAAACAATGCACCTTGTTTGATTAAAGGTATAGGATCTATTACTCTTGATGGAAAGACTAATACTGATGATGTTTACTTTATGGATGGTTTGAAACATAATCTTTTGAGTGTTGGATAGCTAGTTGATAAGGGATATCAAGTTTGGTTTACGGAGAAAACTTGTGTGATAAAGGATAAAGATGGAAATCTGATTGGAACTGGATCTAGAACCAGAGGTAATGTATTTCAGTTGAATCCTACTAAGATGACATGTTTGATTACTAAGATTGATGATAGTTGGTTATGGCATAGAAGGTTTTGTCATATAAACTTTGATAACATTTTGAAAATAAGTAGTACACTTGCAGTAAGGGATTTGCCTAAAATTATGAAGCCTACTAACATGATTTGCAAGAAATGTGTGATGGCTAAATAGAAGAGAAGTTCATTTCCTAGTAAGTTCACATCTGAAGAAAAGTTGGAGATTGTTCATACAGACTTGAGCGGTCCTACAAGGACTAGAGGATTCTATGGAGAAAGGTATTTTATGATTCTTGTTGATGATTTTACAAGAATGATGTGGATTACATTTCTTAAAGAAAAGTCTGAAGCATTTGATAGGTTTAAGATCATTAAGAATAAAGTTGAAAATGAATCTGGAATGAAGATTAAATGTTTGAGATCTAATAGAGGTGGAGAATTTACCTCTAGAGAATTTAACACCTTTTGTGAAGTGAATGGCATTAAGAGACAATTTTCAGCCCCTAGAATAGTTGAACAAAATGGTATTGCAGAAAAAAGAAACAAATTAGTGACCGAAGCAGCAAGAGCTATGTTATTTGAGAATTATTTGGTGAAGATATTCTGGAGAGAAGCAGTGAATATAGTAGTGTATACAATGAACAGGGTACAAATCAGAGCAGACACAGACAAGAGACCCTATGAATTATGGTTTGGACATGCACCCTTAATTAAGTATTTTAGAATTTTTGGAAGTAAATGTTATATAAAGAGAGATGATGACATTGGAAAGTTTGATCCTAGAATACATTGGAAATTTTGATTCTAGGATACTGACAGTGAATTGTTGAATAAGAGTCATGTTGAAGAAACTAGAGAGGAATCTAGAGAAGAATCTACAGTTGAAGCAAGATCTGAGACTATGACACCAAATAGGTATCTATCAAGACATCATCCTATTGAACAAGTTATTGGAAGTTTGGACAGAGGAGTTCTGACATGAAATAAGGTATGTTTATGTTTAATTTTTCAAATTGAACCTAAATCTACTAGTGAAGCTTGTGAAGATGAACATTGGATTAATACTATGAGAGAGGAACTAGATCAGATTTAAAAGAACAAGACATGGAAATTGGTCCCTAGACCTAAAGACAAGAATGTTATTGGAACTAAATGGGTATTTAGAAACAAGATGAATGAACAAGGAGAAGTAGTAAGAAATAGAGAAAGATTGGTATGTAAGAAATACTCACAGCAAGAATGAATTGACTATGAAGAAACTTTTGCACCAGTAGCAAGAATTGAAGCAGTAAGAATGTTTTTGGCCTATGCAGCTTTTAAGAAATTCAAAGTATATCAGATGGATGTGAATTCCTCATTTCTAAATGGTGAATTGGAAGAAGTCTACATTGAGTAGCCTGAAGGTTTTCCTTTGACTCAAGAAGGAGACATGGTATGTAAACTAAAGAAAGCATTATATGGACTAAAGCAAGCACCTAGAACTTGGTATGCAAGATTGGATAAGTATTTGTTAAAATTGGGATTTACAAAAGGAACAACTGATAGTAATCTATACACAAAAGAAATTGAAAATGGTTTGTTAGTTGTAGTTATTTTTGTTGATGACATTATTTTTGGAGGAGAAGATGAAGCTAGTGACAAATTTGCTGATGAAATGAAGACTGAATTTGAAATGAGTATGATTGGTGAGATGAAATACTTTTTAGGATTACAGATAACACAAAACAATGATGGTATCTTTGTAAGTCAGACAAAGTACTTGAATGATTTTTTGAAAATATTTGGAATGGAGAACTGTAAACTAGTTGGAACACCTATGGTAACTAGACATAAACTATCTAGTATAGATGAATCACCAACATTTGAATAGAAGAAATACAGATCTATGATTGCAGGATTACAGTACTTGACACATACAAGACCTGATATAGCACATTTAGTTGGAATTGTAGCAAGATTTCAAGATGAACCTAGAGAATCACATTATGTAGCAGCAAAGAGGATACTGAGATATTTAAGAGGCACAATGGACTATGGATTGTGGTATGAAAAATATGATGATTTTACCTTATGTGCATATACAAATGGTAATTGGGGAGGTAGTGTTGATGATAAGAAAAGCACCAGTGGTGGAGCATTTTTTCCTGGAGGAAGATTGGTTTCTTGGCTAAGCAAGAAGTAGAATTATATCTCATAGAGCACTATAGAAGTAGAGTATGTAGCAGTAGCAAACAATTGTAACCAAATAATTTGGATGAAGCAAATGCTGAAAGATATTGCAATAAAATTTGTTGAGCCTGTTGTCATACACTGTGATAACACTAGCATAGTTAGTATGTATAAGAACCCTATATTACATTCTAAGACAAAGCATATAGAGATCAAGTATCATGTTGTAAGAGAGAAATTTATTGAGAAAGAATTCAGACTGGATTACATAAGCACAAAGGAGCAGATAGCAGACATATTCACAAAGCCTTTGCCTAAGGATACATTTGAGTATCTAAGAGGTATGCTTGGGGTTATGCCCCAGCCTAATTTTGAGTAATGATGCAGTTGGTTGCATCCATCCAGTGGTATATAAGCCTTATTTTTCTTCTGGACTGGATGTCGGTACTTCCTCTATGGGGGAGTATGTGTATCTGAGCTGAGTCATGAGGACTCTTGTGAATGTATTTTCTGAATAGTGTCTTTTGACATTGAGTTGTTATTGACTTAATGATGAAACTTCTGTCATTGATGTCAATGGGGGAGAAGTGTACATGAAAAACTAGTTGTACCAGTTGTACCATATGTTGGAGAGAACTGAATAGGAAAATGAAGCAAGATTTGATTTGATTGTTGCAGCAATGTTGCAGTATTGGATTTTTGGAACATTGGATGTTTTTCATCTATGTTTCCATCAATGTTAATGGGGGAGATTGTTAGGAATTAATTTCTAGTAGTCATTCTATAGCATTTTTTGTTTCATTCATGACTATGATTGTCATTGATGTCAACACAATGATCTTCTGGAGACTCACAGAGAAGTAGACAATGTTTGGATTAGCGCATGTGTGATATTGCAGTTGGAGATATGCGATGTTGAGGATATACTCCTTGATATGTTATATGTTTATGGTTAAGAGTGAAAATAGTAATTCATTTATTCATGGAAGTTATAAGCATTTTGGTGGAAGCAATATTCAGGCAGTGTTCCTAAGTAGCGGTTTGTGGAAATCGAATGATATCTCATAATCTAGATGGAATCTAGTTTTGCACAGTTAAAGGAAAGTTAGAGACACATTAATAGTGATGTGGATGATAGTGCAAACTTTGAGGTCACATGAGTGGAGAATTATTGTGTTTGGAAGCTGATAGTTTTGTGTAATTTTGATGTAGCGTGTGGAAAATTTTATTTTGTAATTGTGTGCCGACTCATTTGTAATTATTTGAGTGTTGTATAAAGGAAGGAATGTTTTACTTTTTTTTATAAGAAGTAAGAAAGTGGTTGATTATGATTGAATGTGAATGTATGCATGAAGTGAAGAAAAGAGCTAATGTAGTTGTGAAAGCGAAATTGTGAAGGAAGACATGCGAAGTACAGAAATCTGAAATTGAGATCTAATGTAACAGTGAGTGTAGTTTGGCACAGTGAGAAAGAAGGTAACATATTATTATGTTGAATAATCTTAAGGTCAGTTGGACAGTGTATTCAGTGATCTTGCCATTGAAGCTGTTTGGGCAATGGGTCCTTCTGTCTTCCATAACTCTTAATAGGGTTAGAATCTTTTAATAGGGATTCAAAATCTCCTAACCAAGATGCATATGTACTAAATGTATTTCATAAAAATCCTAAAAAAGTCCATCCTTTCACAAGGAATATTCATATTAGTGCATCTTTTGTGGGCATCATTCCCACCGAGGTTTACTCTCTAATCAAGAGGTTCCCTAGTCAACATATCTTGTGTCATTGTGTTATTGTGTATCAATATCTTTCTATGGTTGGTAATTATATTGCTTACATGGTTAAATGCTATTGAATTTGATAAAATTTATAATTATCAGATAACTAATTCACCCCCAACCCCTCTTAGTTATCTTGGTGGACTTTACTTTCTAACACACTACTATATTTTACTTATTTGTATCTTTGAGAACCCATGTTTAACACTATGGAATTATTGCTAGATCATTGCATTTATATTATCTGCTGCTTGTGATGACCTAGGGTATCAATGATTAACTATTACTTGTTTTCAATTAATCACATGATTGAGTATTGAGCTAGGGCATCATTATTTGCTTACATTAATGATTATTTACTTTACTTGATTGCTCAAGGCTGTGGACTTGTGACTATTTCTTCCTTCTATATATATCATTGCTCGATTTGATTTGGTTATTAACACAACATTATAATTCTCACTATTGTATTTTACTTGTTTGGATCTTTGAGGACCAATGTTTAACACTAGGGAATTATTGTTGGATCCTTGCATTTTTATTTACTGCTTGCTATGATGACCTAGGGCATCAATGATTAACTATTACTTGTTTCCAGTTCATCACATGATTGACTATCAAGCTAGGGAATCATTATTTTCTTCCATTGATGATTATATATTGTACTTGATTACTCAAGACCATGATCCTGTGACTGTTTCTTCCATCTGTATATATCATTGCTCAATTTGATTTGGTTATTGACACAACATTATAATGCTCACTGTTATATTTTACTTGTTTGGATCTTTGAGAACCCATGTTTAACACTAGGGCATTATTTTTGGATTGTTGCATTTTTATTATCTGCTTTCTATAATTAGTGACTGATTCACTTTTCCTCTTAATACTCTATGGAAACATATTCTTACCCTTCCCACTATTTAAAACTAGGATCCCCATATCTTATTTTATCCACCAAACACTTAACCAGTGATCCTAATACTAATCACTGTCTTACCTTTTTGATAGTTCTTTTTAACTTGTTCACTAATCAACCCTCACTCTTGGGATTCCTAGCCTTCACCTTATTCTAGACACTAGGCTTTTCCCATTCATCAACCCTTTCCATTGCTACTGCATACCCACCAAGTTATCAAGGACTCTTATGTCCTTTTTTAATGAATGTCTATGATAGTCCTAGTTACCTCTATAACTTGAAAATATACTAGCCTTTCTTAGACTCACAACCATTATCTAGGGTGTTAGGGAATTCCCTAGACTACCATACACCTTCAAATTATTTTAGAAAAAATATTCTAACTTATTTTATGGACAAAGCCTTTTTCCTAAATCTATCTCTATATTCTAATCCTAGAGTCATTCATAGTCACTTCACTATGACAAAGAACTGATTAAAGTCTATCCCTTTCCAAATCTCTATCTTCTCATACCATGGTACCTTAAATGGTATGATGCCCTTATTAATTAAACAAATGAATTAGTCACAACCTTAGGACTATCCTAATTATGAAAATGAACAAGACACCCTTACAAACAAGGTTTGACAACTTTTGGAATGAATTCCCACAATTTATATGGGGGTGTCTAGCACAACATCCAACCTAGAGGCTTAAAGGAACACAAATAAATAGTGAACTTGCAAAGATAAATACTTATGATTAGACTATAATCAAATAATAGAAATGAACATGTAAGGGGGACAATACCTTCAAGGATTTGGTAAGGGTATGTAGACAAGTATGGATTTCAAAGGAAACAAATATGAGTGTTCCAAAACATACAAAACCTTCTTAAAAGGAACACGTAACTATTAGAAATAGTCCCAAGAGATAACTGAGAGGGGGGGTGAATCAGTTATCTACAATATTTAATTCTTTATCCAATTAAGTATAGAAGAACATTAAGCACATACACAATAACACATCAACATAATTTTGGCTATGGGGAAACCCAAATAGGTAAAAACCATGGTGGGAATTAACACCCACTATAAACTCTACTAGTGTATATTGATCCCTATTAGAAGATCTTACAACCCTGTTAGGAGTTGATCTTTACAATGTATTAAGTACAGTGACCTAGTCAAGGGTTAGACCCTATTAGGAGTCTTTTACAATTAACTCTATTAGGGATGAGGACGCACTATCTAAGAACTCACTGCTCAAATGGTGAAGGCTGCAACCTTCTGAATAATAGATACACACTATATCTGGATCTTGGTGAATTGTGAGGTAGACCTATTGTCTTGATCAGTTCCATTGAATAGCATACACTTTCTTCTTTGTCACATAGACCTTTTGTTGATGGCACAACACTTCGCAACTTCTTCTCTGCTTCTTTCTTTCAACTAATTGTCATACTTAGCAATCACAAATGACTGCCTATAAATATCTTCCTCTAAATGATATAATCAAATTGTCCTGTTAGAACCATCTTGAAAACATATTAGAGAAACAATAAAACTCTCCAATAACATCTCATTCATCTATACTAAGCATGCAACACAAATTAAGACCACGCAACTCCATATGACTAGATGTGTCTCTTTACACTGTCGGCTCCACCAAATTAACAGATACTTTCTTGTCATGCTGAATTACATCATGCACTCTTAACCAAACATTATTAACTCTCCTCCAAGCATAAATCCAAGTATGCATATCAAGGTGATAGGTGCAAATACTACAATAATATAAACAATGTCAGCTCTACGAAATAAACTCGGGAAACTGTTACTTGTAACTAGAGACTTTATAACTCAACCTGTACTACACAACTGACTCTACATCCATGAACATAGCTTCACTGATATATCTACAATATAAATATAAATGTGCAAGGCTCCATTACAATCATACTGCAAATCACATACAAAACTCTTCCTAGGACCTATTAGGAACACTCACTGATACAAATAACTATATTACAGTCTTTACTCAGAATCAACCTCTGCATCTATGATATCATGTTGATAACATATCTAGGAAACATGCACTCAAGGCTCTCTCCATTAGGCTTCCACGCATGTTTCTTACCATTGTAATACGCCAAAAATGGGCTATAGGTTCATTAACCTCCTACATCATCAAATCAAATGAAATCGACATAGAAGTCCTAACCTAAGGCACATCTACACATCATCAAATCTTAATTGATTATCCTAAATTCTACATCGGGGAATATTCCTAGCAATATTCCTAATTTATCATAATTATCTTTAATTTAATGATTATTTGGTGATAAATCTTATTTATCCTAAAGTTTGATTAATTGAATATTTTGAATATTTAATTAATTAGATTTAATACTACCACTTAACTATTTAATTACATTTAATTACATTTATTCCTAAATTGTATTATTTTAATTCTGACAATAAATAAAAAATCTCATGACTAATTGATTAAATTCTTATTTAATTAATTAAAGTCAATTGAAAAATTTAATGATATAGTTTTTGAATAAAAGTTTGATTTAATAATTGATTAACCCATAAATCAGTTAAGTTGAGGATAAATCACTTTATTTATTTAATTACTTCATAATTAGTTGTGCACATTCAAAGAGCAGTTAAACTTAAAATTAGGAAATCAATGCAAGTTGTTAACTTTTGGAAACTCAACATCTATTTTGAGTTCAAAGCTGATCTAAACTTCTGATTTGAGTTAAAAAGATGTTCTTGCATGATTTTGCATGATTATGTGAGTTAATTATCTCTAATTTTTTATTGACTCAAAAATCAACCTAAGTTCATCAAGAGTGATTTATGACTTTTCCCATGCACCTCCAAAGTCCTGGATTTCTATTAAATCAAGGCTCAGCTCTTCATAATCCACAATCCATGAAATTGCATCCTCATGCTGCTGAATTAGAGATCGAAGAATCCATCTTTGTGAATCCAATTTGTTGTAATATTTTCATTGTTTTTGAGCATTCACTATCATTTAGCATATCATTTTTAGATTAATTACATACCATATCAGTTTCATCTAGAATAGTTTCATATCCAATTTTTCATCACAATTGCATAGAAAATACAAAAAAAATAGATTAATTTGCATCCATATTCTGCATTCAAATCCTTCGTTTAGGTGTCGTCAATGTCATTGGTCTTGGTCTAATCTGAGAATATCATACTCACACTTACTAGAAGGCAGTAAATCACCTAGCTAGTTTAGTTTCCATTTCATTGCAGATTTTAGTTTTTGCTAACCTCTAATGTTTTACTGAGGTGTTGTGTCTACAACTAGGTACAAAATTCACACACACATTTTTGGCGCCCACCGTGGGGCCCTGAAATGGGTTTCCATTTCAATTCTATCCATTTCTATCAATTTCTTGTCATTTTCTACTTAAAACTGTGATCTTTATTTTATGTCCGTATAATTTTCATATGAGTTTTGTCAGAAACTCGTACCAAAAAAAACCCACTATCGTATGATAGTTGATTTGATCGAGGCTCATATCAGAAGTTGTATATTATCATTTAGAAGCTCGATTGTCATATGATAAGACACCCACTATCGTACAAGTTTCTAAATTATCATCTGGGAGGTAACCCACTATCGTACGAGTTTTGACACTAGGTTTCAATTGTCATTTCACATTTTCAGGCAGTTTTCTAGATTTGATTTGCAGATTTGGACTGACAGCTAATCATAACAATTGAGATTTTCTATTTCTAATTGGTATCTACTGATTTTGATTGGGAAAAGCATGAGAAAATTTGCTAAAATAGGTAAAAATCTACTAAGCATGTTGCAAGGAATTCAGGTATTCTTCTCAATCTGATAACACTTTGATTTGGATTTAAAATGAACCCTCACATGTCAAGCTTGTGTGACCTTTATTTCTTTCATATCATAGACTTCATTTTGGGCTATAAAATGAACATAGATTTCCTTTTTTCATCTTTGTTACACATAGTAAATAGGCCCTATGAACACTATTTGTGGATGATCTTAAGAGAGTGAGCTTCATTCGCTTGTTCACACATGTGAAGCTCTTGTTGATGAAGGATCCCCTTGTAGGTAGCAAGGATACTAAAATTGTCTTGCATTCTACTGATTTTGTAGTTTTCAACTTTTGATTAATACATTCTCTCTCTAGAGGGGTTGATAGATCATGAGTTGTTGACATCAAAGATCTTGGCAAGATATTTTTAGTCTTAACATGTCAGATTAATCTATCTACTTTGTCTTGGTGAAGTGAAGAGGCTAGGGGATTATGATCTACTTCCTTTTTGGATAGTACCAGAAACCTAGATCCTTGAATCTGATCTAGTCCCCCTGTGGTATCTTTTTTGAGTCACCTTTGGAGAGGGTTAACCGTAGTGGACATTCCCTTAATTGGGTCAACCATGTGGATGGAACCTCAAGCATTAATAGTCATTTTCATCATGGTAGTGACAACCGCTATATAAATGTCCTTGTGGAGGAAATCTTCATGTGTGTGATCTCTTGTTGGGTTGTCAGATCTCCCTAGCAGCTCTTGATGTATTAAATTCTTAGACTGTGTCAAAACCTCAGTGTGCCTGGATTGGAGTTCACCCTCTTGAGATCACAAAATTTGTAGAGTCAGACCATTACTACAAACCCTAGTGATGCCAAAATTTTCATTTTCTAGGGATATGTGCATTATTGCAAATCTTTTTGGAACATACACAATTAGCACTCTTAGGGAGTAGCACATTTAGTCAATTGATTTTTCATGCGCAAGGTTGCTTTGTCCCCTATTCATTATTTTTAGACATGCTTGGAATCACTTTCTTGCTATTTTGCATGCATATTTATCTACTTGGTTACTAAAAATGAACGATCCCAGTATAATCTTCAAATCTAGACATACAATTTTGCAAACAATCTGAAACTGAAAACCTAAAATTTGCAAAATCTGAAGCAAAATTCCTTTCTAGAGTCAAAATTCATCCCACAAAGTTAGAAAGTCATACGAGTTTTGTCAATTGTCATTTCAAAACCCTTGTATTGTCGTATGACAGCTTGTATAGTGTTGTATGAGTTTTGCTGCCAATCAAATCAAAAAAGTCAAAATCCTACTACCAACTATCATGCGAGCTTTTCAATTGTCATACAAGTTTGTCAACTATCATTTTAGAGCATACTCAGTGTTGTATGAGCCTATAGAAATTCATTTGAGAAATTTTGAAAAATTGCCAAAAAGTTGTCAAAATTGCCAGACATTCAGCTTTTATAGCCTATTTCTAGAGTCTGTCAAACAAATCACTGTGTCAAGAATAGAGAAAAAACTAGAAAGAATCTAATCATTTTCCCAAAGTGGCCTTTTGAGTCTGATCTAGCCTTCTATTTAATCGATTTGAGTCTTTTTCATCTTGTGTTAAAACATTGACATAACTATCAATCTTCAAAATGGCTAAGTGTTGTGAATTCATGTCCGCTATCTTTTGGGTGTCTACCCATACATCTAGGGCATAGTATCCTTCATTTAAGTCCAATCTAATCTTCAATCAAATCTAATCTTGACAAGGTTGCATCATTGGATCTTCTTGAGTCAAGTCATTTCTCAGTTGTCTTCATCTAGATCTCTTGCTTCACCTAAGGTTAATGGTGGAAACCAGAGCTTCATCAAAAAAACATAGAGTGCAACCTGAAATCTGTTTAGAGACATCTTTTATGCTTTCTCAGACTATTCATCAATCCTATGATACTAATCTATATGGAGAAGATGCTCTTGTAAATCTATTCTTGAAAGGTGGTTATATCACTCCTCTTGCATCAATCCATGCAGTTAATCAACCAACACCTCTGATATCGATTCACGAAAGTTATCAGACAACTCCACATCAATCTATCTTGAGCAACTCTCATAACAACAACATGACTTAGGCTAGGACAAACCATGGGTCTCAAAGAGCTCATTCTCAACATGGTGAGGATCGAGAGCCTACACCTTCTAAAATTGCTCGATATCAAAATGATGATGAATTCGAAAGAATGATGAAGCATTTCTTGAAGGAAGATAGAGAGACATATTTTCTAGAGCTAGCTCATTAAGGAGCTAATCTTCCTCCCAACTTTAATGTTGAAGATATCATCACGCATGAGGAAGAAACTCTTATTACAGCTATGATGAAACAAATGCATGCCATGCAAGTCAAACTTAATAAAATGGAAAAAGAAAAGGAACCTAAGGAATTCTCCATGGAAGCCCTATGCCATTTTTCATTCAATAAAGACTTGTATATGCCACCATTCCCTAAGAGAGTGGAAATGCTGAAATATGATAAGTATGATGGAAACTCTGACCCTCAAGATCATGTCAGAGAATTCTGTACCCAATCTATGGAGTTCATGCATGAACCAACCTATTTGATATGTCTCTTTCCTCGATCTCTAGGAGGAGCAACCATTCATTGGTTCTCTAGAATGTCTCCTACAATCAAAACATTTGAGGAGTTGATCAAATTGTTCTATCAGCAATACTCCTACAACATCCAGCATCCAGTCACTATGATCGATATCTACAATCTCAAACAATATCCAAGAGAACCATTTTTTATGTTTCTCAAAAGATGGAGAAAGAAATTCTCTCTATATGCTAGACCTATTCCAAAAACTGAGAAACTCAAAATCTTCATCAATAATCTTGTTCCAAAAATCAACTATCCTTTACAAATTCAAAATCATGTATCTTTTGATAAGGTGGTAGACAATGTGATTAAAATTGAAAAAGTACTTGTGAAAAAAGGAGACATCACACTTCAAAAGGACAAGTATGAATCTAGATCTAGTTCTAAAGACAAGAACAAAAACTGGAACAAGAATAAAGGCATCATCACAGATGGTGTTGTTGACACTCTCTATGCCCCATCTAAGGCACCTACTTTCAATCTAACTGTCAGTACCCAAGCCATCAAAGCTTCAGAATAAAAGGTGCCTGAATCATCTCAAAAATTGAAAGAGTACAAACCTTGGTCTACTAACAATAAATGAAACTTCACTCCTCTTGGAGAATCTTTGGAATCGGCTATGAAAACTTTATTGGCTAATAACATCATCTCTTTGCCTGAGATCTGACAATCTGATCCTGAATCTAAACCAAAATGGTGGAAGGAGAATGAATTCTATGACTTTCATCATAGTAAGGGTCATAAAACTTGTAATTGCTTGTGCTTGAAACATACCATTCAAGACAAAATTGATAGTGGAGAAATCATGATTGATAATCACAAAAGCAATAATGATCATACAACATTCATGGAGCCATTTCTGAAACACGGTCAAGGAGACTCATCTTCTCAACCTAATGTGGGTGCTAAAGTCAATTATGCTTATTCTAGAAATAATGTTGTTATCAATATGGTTGAACCATGCCTATCTGAGCATTGCAATGTCATAACAATTGTAAGAAGAGATAGAGAAAATCAATCAGCTAACGCAATTACTCGATCACAAGCTTAGGCCCATCTACAAGGACAAATCCCAGATTCATCAAATGTCCCTAAGGTTCCTTTCAATCTATCTTCTGCTTCTAAATAGAAGGCTATATCTAAATCTTCAAATCCTAAAGACATGAGGCCTACATCATACAATATTGTTCAACAAATCCAGCATATAAATGCAAAAATCTCCATGTTTGAGTTACTTCAGATATCTCCAGCTCATAGAGCCATTCTAGACAAAGCTTTGCTCGGATCCATTGTTCCTAATAACCTTGATTTAGATAGGTTCTAGACTATGGTTGGTCATCTTACGTCTTTGCAGTATATCTAATTTTCAAAGGAAGATGATAACTCCTTGAGTCATCCACATAATCAACCCTTGCATATATAAGTCTTAATCCACAACCATCATGTCAAATGTGTGTTGATAGATAGGGGTGCTGGTTTGAATATTTGTTCTTACAGCTTGATCACACAATTGTGATTTTCAAAAATGGTTATTGATCCTAGGAAGAAGATAACTATCAAGGCATATGATGAAGAAGAAAGATCCTCCAAGGGAACAATTATCTTGCCTATCAAAATAGGTCTTGTCATCAGAGATACTACATGTCAAGTTCTTGATATACCTTTGTCTTACAACATCCTTCTAGGAAGACCCTGGATACATGAAATGAAAGCTATTCCTTCTACATATCATCAGTGCTTGAAGTTTCCTTATGAAGGAGTAGAGGTAACCATCCTAGCTGACATGTCTACAATTTGCAATGCATCAAAGGAAAGTGCTGATAAACTTGTTCCTAATAATAGAGAATCTTCCACTAAACAATCAAACATTGCTTCAACATCCAAGATGGAAGATATTTCTAAAGAGGTCACAATCAAAGAAAAAGGTATGGGAGAATATACTATAGAGCCAGTCTTATCTTTGACATCTCTCCCTATCTCACCTAAGTCTTATGGGAAAACTCTAAAACAATCCAAACCAGAATCTAAAGAACCTCTTGAGGCATATAAAGGAAAATTTGTTGTAGAACAAGTACCTAAACAATAATTTGAAGAGGATGAAGTTGTGCTTGCATGGCTCTACAAAGAAGAACCAAAATCCCAAATTGATCAATCATGTGATTATAAAACATCAAAGGTTCCTTCTAAGTCATATGGTCCAGGGGACATATTGATTACAAAGATGGGATATACAGGAAAAGGACCTTTAGGACTACAAGGTAAGGGTCTTTTATCACCTCTTGACCATCGTGGTTGAGAAAACAAGAATACAATAGGTCTAGGATACAATAAGAATCCTTTTTATCTTAGCAAGAATTCCCCACATGTCATAGAGAAAATCAAACAAGAAGAAGCCCTTCTTGAGAAAGAAGAAATACAACAATCTGATAGTGATGATTATGACACTATTAGGCAGCTCATTCCTTTTGAGCATTTGCCTAAGGAAATAAAAGACCTCCTTGATGCTAAAGATGAACCAATAAAGAGGATCAATGTAGTAGAAACACAAGAACCTACTATAGAACAAGAGATAGTTGCAACACAAGAAATAGCTAATCTCAAAGGTAATCAAATAGATAAAAGGGAAGATAGGCCTATCACTATAGTTGAGCACTTGGAGCATTCTAGTGATTCTAAAATAGATTCCCATGAGTATGAATTCAAATTATAATCTGAGGGTAACCCTTCTTGGGGTATTCACCCTAACTTTACTCATGTTCTTAAATTTCCTAGAGGCATAGATGAGGAATCCAATGACTATGAATGGGGAGCCATTCCAGAAGAAGATGAACTTATTACAGAGAAACATATTAATGTTATTCACCAATGTGCACTTACACCCAACATAAGTCTAGAGAAAAATAATGAACTTAATGAGTCTAATCCACTGATGGCTAAATTGGACTCCCACAATGACATTGAGCCTATTCATGAATTGAACATTTTGAGTTGTAATATCACCTTTGAACTTGAGCATTGGGTTAGGACCAATGATGACAAATCCATATCCATAAACACCATCTCCGAATCTTTCCCCACTTTGACTATCCAATATCCAGACCTTATTGACCAAACTTTCTCAAATCTGAGCTATGGTATTTATACCTTCTTGAATGACTATGCCCTTGCTTGCTACCTAAATGTAGTTGAGCCTATGAGGACTTCCATCAATGAACCAAGCTTCAGCATGATGGAGTTAGACATCAAGTATCTTAGTCAAAAGAATAAGAATAAAAAGAAAAAGAAAAGGAGTTCTAAGGGTGAAAACCACTTTGTGGCAGTCTCAGAACCTACAAAAGTAAAAATAAAAGATGTATCTAAAGGTGAAAACCTCTCTAAGGTGCCTAAGGATGAGATATTTGATGTCTCTCCAGGTCATTTATAGGATAGATCTCTAGTTCTAATTGAGTCCACTCAATCTATCAACTTGGGAATAGCAAAGGAACCACAGTTGATCCATGTAGCACAATCCTTATCAGAAGAAGAAAAGAAAAAATTTACTACATTCCTAACAAAGAAAAAGATCAAATTTGCATGGAAATATTCAGATATGCTAGGGTTAGATCTTGATCTTATAATGCACCATTTATCTATTACTCTTGGAGTAAAACATGTTAAGCAAAAATTGAGAAAGATGCATCCTCATGTTGCACTCTTGGTCAAAGCTGAATTAGAGAAATTACTAAAAGCTGGATTCATCCGTGTTATTGACTATGCTAAATGGATCTCAAATATTGTACCTATTTCTAAACTAGATAAATCAATCAGAGTGTGCACCAACTTTAGAGATGTGAATAGAGCATGCCCTAAGGATGATTTTCCACTACCTAACATTGACATGATAGTGGACATGACTGCAGGTTTTGAGATATATTCTTTAATAGACGGTTTCTTTGAATATAATCAAATAAAAATTGCTCTAGAGGATCAAGAGAAAATTGCTTTCACATGTGCATGGGGTACCTTCTGTTGGAATGTCATGCCATTTGGGCTTTAAAATGTTGGTGCTACATATCAGAGAGCTATGACATCTATTTTTCATGGCATGATGCATCAAACTATGGAGGGTTATGTTGATGATACTTTAGAAAATTCTATGATCAGAGCTGAACATCTACATGACTTGAGCAAGATACTAGATGAAATGGAAAAATTTAGTCTCAAACTAAATCCTAAGAAGTGTGTTTTTGGTGTCACTTCTGGAAAGCTCTTAGGATACATAGTTTTAAAGAAAGGAATTGAATTTGATCCAACTAAAGTAAAGGCTATAATAGAGATGCAACCCCCAAAGAACATTAGTCAAATGAGAACATTACAAGGGAGAGTACAATCTATCAAGCATTTCATATCACAGCTTGCGGATATCTCACAACCTTTTACAAAAAATTTACATAAAGTTGTGACTTTTGCATGGAATAAAGAATGTGAGAACAACTTTAACCATATCAAGAAATATGTATCAAATCCTTCTATCTTGATGCCTCCTATACAAGTGAATCCATTGATCTTATATGTCTCTGCCACAGATACATCACTGGGGGCATTGCTAGCACAACATGATGAGAATAAAAAGGAAAGGGCTATATATTATATCAGTAGAATATTGGCTGCATATGAGAAGAACTATTTGATGATTGAGAAAGCTTGTCTAGCTGTGATTTTTGCATCACAAAAACTAAGACATTATATGTTAGCTCATACCACACATTTGGTAGCTAAGATTGATCCACTAAAATACCTACTAAGCAAAGCTGCCCTCACAGGTAGGTTAGCCAAATGGGTTATGCTCTTAAGTGAATTTTACATTGAATATGTTGAAAGAAAAGCTATTAAAGGCCAAGTTATTTCTGATCAATTGGTAGATGCACCTATGTTTGATGATACACCAATGCAAATGGAATTCCCAAATTCCTCTATCATGAATCTTTCTTCTAGAGAATGGTAGTTGTTCTTTGATGGCTCCTATACATAGAATGGATCTAGAGCAGGCATATTGTTCATCACACCTCAAGGATACTCCATACCTAAAGCATTCAGATTAAAGTTTCCTTGCACAAACAATATTGTTGAATATGAAGCCCTTCTTAATGGCATGAAAATAGCAATTGAGTGGAGAGTGATAGAGATACACATTCATGGAGACTCCCAACTTGTTATCCACCAAGTCAATGATGTGTACCAAACTAAAGATGAAAAGCTCATTCCATACCAAAGAATGGTAGATGATCTAATGAAGTATTCCATATCTATCACATTTGAGAAAATTCCTAGAACAAAGAACAAGGCTACCGATGTAATGGCAACACTATCTACTCTATTATAGCAGCCTAAACATGAGCTACACTATGAGTTCCTGGTGGAAGCACTATCTTATCCTGCATATGATTCCCCCAAAACCTACATGATCTACACTATTGTTGGTCATGATTCATCCTGATACAAAAACCTTTGCTCTTATCTCCAAGACCAAATCATTCCTAAAACATTCAATCGTCATGAGAAAAGATACCTAATCCATAATGCCTCCTGATATGTCATCATTGGTAATGATCTGTACAAACGAGATCTAGATGGTACACTACTTAGATGTTTAGAATGGGAAGAGTCTCAACATGCACTCGAGGAAGTCCATGAGGGTATATGTGGGTCACACTCGAACAGTTTAACACTAGCTCAAAAGCTTATTAGGACTGGGTGCTATTGGCCTAAAATGGAGAAAGATGTAATCAAGTTTGCTAAGAGTTGTCAAAAGTGCCAAGTACATGGTAACTTAATTCATGCTCCTGGGAAGGATATCATTCCCTTCACTACATAATGGCCTTTTCACCAATGGGCATTTGATCTTATAAGATCCATACATCCTCATTCTTCTAATGGACATACCCATATCATAACAACTACAGACTGTTTTACAAAATGGGTAGAGGCAGTTCCCTTGACACAAGCAACTAGGAAACAAATATCTATGTTCATCTTGAACTATATCATACGTAGATATGGGATTCCTCATTCCATAGTCACAGATAATGGTGGGCAATTCAAGAATAAAGAATTAGATGATCTATTTGCCAAATTCAAGATTACATAAAATTGGTCATCTATCTACTATTCTCAAGGGAATGGATAAGCATAGGCTTCTAACAAGAATCTATTGAAAATCTTACACTGAATAGTTAATAAAATAGGAAGAGACTGGCATCTTATGATCAATCTAGCTCTCTGGGCCTACAAAACAAGTATTAGAATGCCTACTGGGGCTACACCTTTCACTTTAGTTTATGGGTCTTAAGTGGTACTACCTATTAAGGTTGAAATCCCATCACTAAGAATTAGAATGCATGGTCTAGTAACTGATGATGACTATAGAGTGTCTAGGTTGCAAGAACTTGAACTACTAGATGAGCGTAGACAAGTAGCATATGATCATCTCAGAGTGTATCAGAAAAGAATTTCTAGAGGCTACAACAAGAAAGTCAAATACAAAGAATTTTAGGTTGGCGATCTAGTCTTGAGAGAGAATCCTAACAATCAATCACATCAAGAACGCAAGGGGAAGTTTGAACCCAATTGGCTGGGTCCCTTTGTTATCACTGCTACTTTTGGCTCTAGTGCCTATCAACTCTCAATGACTAGAGGAGAATAGCTCTGAGAACCAATCAATGTTCTCCATCTGAAAAAATTCTACACCTAAGGCATTCAGTGTTCGGTAAAATGTCCTGAAAAAATTTGAAAAATCTGAAAAAGTCCTGAAAAAATGAAAATCTTGGTGAAAACCTAGCAATAGATGCTTTGATGATTCACAAAAAAAATTAAATTAAAAAATATCAAAAGTACAAAAAAATTGAAATATCAAAAAAGAAAAAAAAATGAGAAAAAGAAAAAGTGCCTTGGTGAAAACCTGGAAATAGGTGCCTTGGTAGAAAAAAATAGAATCTCTGCCAAGATGGTGAAAACCTGGCAAATGGGCACCACTTGTTCAAAATGCTCCATCTATCAGCATAATCTTGGTCTTTCCCAGCTTTCAGTCTTGCTTTAGTTTTTACATATCTCTTGGTTTGTTTCGGCATATCCTTGTTTTCAATAAGTCGATCTGTACACCAATCGGCTCAAGCGTCTGTATCATATCAATGTTTAAACTTGGGGGAAATCAATGTTACTACCGAAGGCCTCCAATACATCTTAGATGTGTCGTATCTAGTCAGAATCCTTTGAAGCTTCATTTGAGTCAGTTAGTCAGTCTCCTCTCCAGAAATGATTTTGCATCAACAACAATGCAATCAAACATCAAAACAAACTGAAAACAATCTGTGCTTTTCATGCTTTTATCTCCTTGTATGCTTGCTGATTCGCATTGAGATTTTTGCATATTGTGTCCCTTCAAGCTCTTCGGTGATGTCCTTTACAGGATTTAGAGAGTGATGACTGGGGGCATAATCTTTTCTTTGTCTTTTTCTTGTATGTGAAAATCTAACAACTTTGGAAATTATGAATTGAAATGGTGTCCGTCTATAAGAGCCTCTATCTCGAATTGGATGGCCATGAGTACCTTGACCATTGATACCCAAAAAATTCAAGGAAGTTTGATCTGACTATTGTCTTTTTGAGTGAGTTCTTTCTCCTACTATGAAATGCGATCTTTCCTAAGGATGTGAATGATAAAGGGTTACTACGGGTAATTCACACTGGATTTAGGATGATCTCTTGATTGTTTGATGTGTTTGTACCGCAAGGCATATTCTTGTCATCATGAAATTTATGTTATGATGCTTATACAAATTTCTATATCAAAATGGAAATGATATTCAGGTCATCCTAGCATTTGTGCCTTGGTGTTTATATCTAATCCGACATTCCAAAAATAAAATCAATATTCATATGTCCATGGTTGTTTGACCAGTGGATGTTGTATTGATTCTTGAGCATACAAATTGATATTCATATGTCTATGGTTTCCTAACTAGTGGGCATTGTATTGATTTATCCGGTTACCTAAAAATTCAATGATGAAAATGACTGACACATGATCAGTGACTAGGTCCTAGGTCCTAGGTTTGCATTTCATTCTGCATTTGCATTTTGCATGTTTGCATGATCTCACAATGGTTGGATAAACTTCAATACTTAAATGATTCTTCAAAAACAAAAATGCTAAACATGACACAAGGACTGAGCATTGTATGAAGGTTCCTCCAATGAAACAGCAAGTAGAATCCTTTTTCAGGATCAAAATTGAAATATGAGATCATTCATATTATTAACTACTTGCATAATCAAGCTTCAATCATCACAAAAATCTAGAATTCAACTTAACTAATTATCTTACATCAAACTATCAAAATTTCAACTTGGTCAACTATGGTCAACTCATAGTTTCACCTAGTCAAACTTGGTCTCTACAACCTCTAAATGATGCAGAACATGTTCTCAAACATGTATAACCACTTCTCAAATCAATTAACATGCTTCTAAAATATAACGCTGACTTTTCTTGTCAAATTTCAATTTTAATCCCGAAGGGGGCATGATGTTGCACATCATTCAAGTCTGTAAATCTAAATTTGTAATCAATCTTTCCTCAGTAATCAAGACAACAACCATGTCTAGTTGCTAACTCATCAAAAGTCCTCGTCCCTTGGGGAAAATCTATCATCGCTTGGGGCATATCAGATTCATCGAGATCCATATCAATCTGGTATCCTAATCTATCTTGTAAACTGTATCAGCTTTTCGTAACCATCAGTTCATTAGTGTTATTTCCTTGGTTCTTCATAACCGAAGGGTTCAGATGTGATACCAATGTGATTCTTATTGACAATCGGGTCTAGAATCGGTCACTCACTTCTTCGCAATCATAAGGTTTAGAATCATGTGTTTTAGCACTTTTTCATAATCACCGGTTCATTGCTGTTATAGTTAACATTATCTTTGGTCATTCAGGACCTAACATCATCAAATCTTTCAATCGGTTTCTATCTTGAAATTGGTTCATCTTTCAAATCAGTTTCAATCTCAAACATCTTTATCATACACAGACTATCTTTGAACCACTGCGCTTCGCACAGTAATTCAAAGAGGGGCAAAATGTAATACCCCAAAAATGGGCTATAGGTTCATTAACCTCCTACATCATCAAATCAAACGAAATCAACATAGAAGTCCTAACCTAAGGCACATCTACACATCATCGAATCTTAATTGATTATCCTAAATTTTGCATCCAGGAATATTCCTAGCAATATTCCTAATTTATCATAATTATCTTTAATTTAATGATTATTTGGTGATAAATCTTATTTATCCTAGAGTTTGATTAATTGAATATTCTAAATATTTAATTAATTAGATTTAATACTGCCACTTAATTATTTAATTACATTTATTCCTAAATTGTATTATTTTAATTCTAACAATAAATCAAAAATCCTATGACTAATTGATTAAATTCTTATTTAATTAATTAAAGTCAGTTGTCAAATTTAATGATATAGTTTTCGAATAAAAGTTTGATTTAATATTTGATTAACCCATAAATCAGTTAAGTTGAGGATAAATCACTTTATTTATTTAATTACTTCATAATTAATTGTGCACATTCAAAGAGTAGTTAAACTTAAAATCAGGAAGTCAATGCAAGTTGTTAACTTTTGGAAACTCAACATCTATTTTGAGTTGAAAGCTGATCTAAACTTCTGATTTCAGTTAAAAAGTTGTTCTTGCATGATTTTGCATGATTATGTGAGTTAATTATATCTGATTTCTTGTTGACTCAAGAATCAACCTAAATTCATCAAGAGTGATTTATGACTTTTCCCATGCACCTCCAAAGTCCTAGATTTCTATAAAATCAAGGCTCAACTCTTCATAATCCACAATCCACGAAATTGCATCCTCACGCTACCGAATTGGAGATCAAAGAATCCATCTTTGCGAATCCAAGCTGTTGTGAGATTTTCATTATTTTTGAGCATTCACTATCATTTAGCATATCATTTTTAGATTAATTGCATATCATATCAGTTTCATCTAGAATAGTTTCATATCCAATTTTTCATCACAATTGCATAGAAATTCAAAAAAATAGATTAATTTGCATCCATATTCTACATTCAAATCCTTCATTTAGGTGTCATCAATGTCACTAGTCTCGGTCTAATTTGAGAATATCATACTCGCACCTACTAGAAGGCAGTAAATCACCTAGTTATTTTAGTTTCCATTTCATTGTAGATTTTAGTTTTTGCTAACTTCTAATGTTTTACTGAGGTGTTGTGTGTACAGCTAGGTACAAAATTCATACACACAACCATATGTTGTCATCAATGACAAACATATAGTCAGTACTAGCTTGCTAGAAAATCTCCAATAATCTCCCCCTTTGGCATTGATGGCAACATATGGAATGAAAAACACCACCAATCCAAATGTACAATTATTTTCTAATATTCTCCATTTCCTCAACAAAAATCTCTCAAGGATGAATCCTCCACCTCTTACTGTTTTTTTTTTTTTTGCTAAATACTCACTCCTCCTTTCTACAATTATTTTATAACATTCTCCATTTCCTCAACAAAACTTCCTCAAAAATATCAATTGTTGTATCCTCTTACTATTTTGTTTTTCATGACTATATACTTAATCCCTCGTTGACATCAATGGCAAAGGGCGCCAATCAATTAAGCATCGGTACTACTCCTAAAGTAGAGTAGTCAACCATTCATCAATCACTAAGGACTGATGAATTTCTAAAAACTCTAATTAGATCCAAGAAAGGGAATTACTCCCAGCTTCTCCCTAAGATACTCAAATGTATCCTTAGGTAAAGGCTTTGTGAATATGTTTGCTAGCTGATCTTTTGTGCTCACATAGTCCAATTTTACT
Source organism: Chamaecyparis obtusa (assembly GCA_027943335.1). Classification (NCBI taxonomy): domain Eukaryota; kingdom Viridiplantae; phylum Streptophyta; class Pinopsida; order Cupressales; family Cupressaceae; genus Chamaecyparis; species Chamaecyparis obtusa. Next base: position 1,869,989 of record BSBK01000224.1, on the reverse strand, counting down.
TCTTTCTCTGCAACTTTTTCTCTTAGGAAGTGATATTTCAGCTCAATATGTTTAGTCTTTGCATGCATCACAAGGTTCTTTGACATATTGATAGTGCTAGTGTTATCACAATGAATAACAATAGGATAATCAATCTGAATTCCAAAATCTTTTATCATCTGCTTGATCCACACAATTGTAGAGCAATTTAATGCTGTTGCAACATACTCAGCTTCTACTATGGACTAAGAAATACAATTTTTCTTCTTACTTGTCCAAGTAGCAAGTCTATCTCCAAAAAATACTACTCCTCTTGAGGTACTCTTTCTATCATCCACACAACCTGCCCAATCTGCATCTGTATATACATGAAGCTCTACATTTTCTAAATTAGGATACCATAAACCATAGTCTATAGTTCCTTTCAAGTATCTAAATATCCTCTTTACTTCCATGAGATGACTTTGTTTAGGATCTGATGCAAATCTTCCAATAATTCCAACTGCATTGGAAATATCAGGTCTATATTGAGTAAGATAGATTAGTTTACCAATCATAGACTTATACAAGGTTATTTCTACTACTACTGAATCATCTTCTTTTGAAATCTTGCATCCTGTTATCATAGGGGTACTTACTGGCTTCCAATCATCCATCTTGAATTTCTTTAATATCTCTTTCACATACTTAGACTAATTAATGAAAATACCTTTGTCTGTCTGCTACACATTCAGTCCCAAAAAGTACTTGATAGGTCCAATCATGTTCATTTCAAATTCACTTTGCATTTCTTTAGAAAATTCAGCACTAAGCTTGTCATTACCACCAAAGATAATGTCATCAACAAATATAGCAACTAATAATAGTCAATCAAGTGTCTCTCTAATGAATAAGTTACAATATGTTGCTCCTTTCTTGAATCCAATCTTTGTCAAGTATCCATCAAGTCTTTCATACCATGCTCTAGGGGCTTGTTTAAGTCCATAGAGGGCTTTCTTTAGTCTGCATATCATATCATGTCTGTCTAATAAGGTAAATCCTTCAGGATGCTCTGTGTAAACTTCTTCCTTCAACTCTCCATTCAAGAATGCTGATTTGACATCCATTTGATATACTTTGAAGTTTTTGAATGTAGCATAGGCTAGAAAAAAATTTATGGCTTCCAATCTGCTTGTAGGGGCAAATGTATCTAAATAATCAATTCCTTCTTTTTGCACATATCCTTTACATACTAGTCTTGCTTTATTTATTACTATTGTTCCATCTTCATTCATCTTGTTTCTGAATATCCACTTGGTTCCAATCACATTCTTATCACTAGGCCTAGGGACCAATTCCCATGTGTCATTCTTAATTATTTCATCTATCTCTTCTTTCATTACTTCATGCCAATCTGAATCATTGCATGCATCATCGACACTTAAGGGTTCAATTTGTGAAAGTAAGCATACCTCTTCATTAACTATGGAACTCTCTTCTTTTGATCTTGTCATGACTTTGTTGTTCTGGTCTCCAATGATGTCTTCCTTTGAATGGTATCTAGATGTAAATTTTAGAACATTAGGTGTGACTCTCTCATCTGCCTTTTGTGTTTCTTCTTCATTTGTTTTAGGTTCATTGAATAAAACATCAATGTTGTCAAACATTTCTTCAACAAATACTTCACTAATGGTAGGTCTAGGTTCTTCTTCAATCATAGGTGCATAATCATAATATCTCTCTTGAATCATAAACTTTTTATCAATCTTCACTTGAGCACTTTCAATGATCTTCTTTAATCTTAAATTAAAACATCTATAAGCTTTTCTTTTACTGGACTAACCAAGAAAAATACCTTCATCACTTCTTGCATCAAACTTTCCTATAGCTTCATCTCTCTTGATGTAGCACTTGCTTCCAAAGATTCTAAAGTATTTCATTGTAGGTACATTACCAAACCATACTCATAAGGCATCTTGCCTATGCCTGACCTCAATTGAATTATGTTGATAGTATAGGCTGTTGTATTGACCGCATCTCTCCAATAGGTGTGCGCCACCTTTCCTTCAATCATGATAGTGCACGATGTATCAAGAATGATCCTATTCCTCCTTTTTTCTATTCCATTCTACTGAGGGGTTCTAGGTGCACTTATTTATCTCTTTATACCATGTTCTTTGCAATACTCGTAAAATATGTCAGAGGTGAATTCTCCTCCTCTATCTGATCTTAGACATTTTATCTTCAATCCAGACTCATTTTCAACCTTAGCTTTGAATATTTTAAACTTCTCAAATTGTTCTGATTTATCTTTTAAGAATGCAACCCACATCATTCTAAAATAATCATCAACAAACAAAATAAAATACCTTTCACCATAGTATGATCTTGTTTGAGTTGGTCCACATAGGTCTATATGCACTAGATCAATTTTTTTCTCTATCAAATTATGCTTGCTTCTGAATAAATTTCTCACATGCTTTCCCATCACACATTCCCTTCATATTGTATCAATTGGTTTTGCAATGCTAGGAATATCGCTTACTACCTTTACATTGCTTATCTTTACTATGTTGTCAAAATTGATGTGACATATTCTTTTGTTCCATAACCAACTATCATCTACTTTAGCAACAAACCAACTTGCTTCAAGATTAAGCTAAAAAACATTAACTTTAGTCTTTGAACCTGATGCAATCATCTCTCCTTCTTTGTTATTAATGATGCACTTGTTTTCTTTGAATTCCAACTCATATCCTTTGTCAAGAAATTGTCCAACAATTAGTAAGTTATGTTGCAAACCATCAACATAAAGAACATCATCAGTGATGTTCTTTTCATCTAAGGTGATAGCTCCTCTACCTATGATAGGTTTAGGAGTGTTGTCTCAAAATCTAACCATGACGCCTTTGTATCTATCTAGATGTACAAATATATCCTTGTCTCCTATCATATGATGTGAGTAACCACTATCAATGATCTAATCTATCATGATGTCAGCTTGTGAAATCAGTGCTAACTCTTGTGCTTTCTTTTCATCTTCAAGGTCCATTTCATCAAACATTTTCTCCATGTCTTCAAGAGCAATGAATCCAATTTCATCTTCTGTTGAGTCTTCATCTGAGTATAGTAACATTCTTTGTATGCTTAGGTTTGTAGTTATTTTTGAATGTCTTGACTCTTGTAGGACACTTAGATGCAAAGTGACCAATCTTGTTACAAGAAAAGCATTTGAATGGTAACTGACCTTCATATTTCCCTTTTCCTTTCCTTTCTTTCTTAGCAATCAAAGAAATGAAATCATCTAGTTCTTTCTCTTCATCATCATCATCAAAATTACTAGAAGAGTTCAAGGATTTCTTACCATGGACTGAGGCTTTGAAGGTTGTTTCACTTTTAGGCTCTGTCTTCAATCTTGATATCTCAAATGCTGAAATCTTGCCGATTAAGGTCTCTCTTTTGAAGTCTTTTGTGGATTGCATAGTTTCATCAAGGATGTCTATCTTGCTATCATATTTTGGTGTCAAGGTAGTCATCAACTTGTCCATTATGTCTTCTTCCAAAATCTCTCCACCATTGTTTCCAATTCCTATAACTGCTTCATTAATCCTTTGATTGTAAGCTCTGATGTTCTCTTCAAGTAGCATCTCCAATGTATTGTATCTTTTCTTCCATGTCTTTCTACATGCATTCTTGTCTTGAATATCTCCTTCAAACATGTCTTCTAGATACTTCCATATCTTGTAGGATTTATCTACCTTCTTGATCTCAGAAAATTCACTGTCAAAAAAGGCACTGATAAGGGCTTCTTTGGCAATAGAATTTTGAGTGAATATCTCTTTTTGTTTCAAAGTTACATCATCCTTTGCAAGATCTGCTAGAGAGGGAATCTGAACTTCTTTGGTAGCTACTTCAAAAATATCAAAGGTAATGCACTGCAAATGTGTCATCATTTTGTTCTTCCAGTCTAGATAGTTTTCTCCATCAAACTTAGGACTTTCTTTTCTAGAGAATGCCATCTGATCAACCACAAGTTGTTAAACTTTCTCTCCAAGGCACTTGACTCTGATACCAATTGTTAGGAATAATCCCAAGAGATAAATAAGAGGGGGGGTGAATTAGTTATCTGCAAGATTCAATCTTTATCCAATTAAGTATAGAAGAACATTAAGCACATACATAATAAAACCCAAATAGCTAAAAACCTTGGTGGGAATTAACACCTACTATAAACTGCACTAGTGTATAATGATCCCTATTAGAAGATCTTACAATCCTGTTAGGAGTTGATCTTTACAATTCATTAAGTATAGTGACCTGGACAAGGTTTAGACCCTATTAAGAATCTTTTACAATTAACCATCTTAGGGGTGAGGACGCATTATCTGAGAGCTCACTTCTCAAATAGTGAAGGTTGCAACCTTCTGAATAACAAATACACACTATATCTAGATCTTGGTGAACTGCAAGGTAGACCTTCTATCTTGATCAATTCCAATGAATAGCATACACTTTATTCTTTTTCACATAGACCTTCTCTTGATGGCACAATAGTTCGCAACTTCTTCTCTGCTTCTTTCTTTCAACTAATTGCCATACTTAGCAATCACAAATGACTACCTATAAATATCTTCCTCTAAATGATATAATCAAGTCAGCCTATTAGAAACATCTTCAAAAAATATTAGAGAAAAAATAAAACTCTCCAATAACATCTCAATCAGCTATACTAAGCACGCAACACAAATTAGGACCACAAAACTCCATAAGAGTAGACGTGTCACTTCACACTGTTGGCTCCACCAAATTAATTGATACTTTCTTCTCATGTTGAATTACATCATTCACTCTTAACCAAACATTCTTAACTCTCCTTCAAGCATAAATCTAAGCATGCATATCAAGGTGATAGGCGCAACTACTAATACAATATAAACAATGTTGGCTCTACCAAATAAACTCAGGAAACTGTTACTAGCAACTGGAGACTTCATAACTGAACCTGTACTACACAACTGACTCTACATCCATGAAAATAGCTTCACTGATATATCTACAACATAAATATAAATGCACAAGGATCCATTACAACCATACTACCAATCACATATAGAACTCTTCCTAGGACCTATTAGGAACACTCACTGATACAAACAACTGTATTACTATCTTTACTCAGAATTGACCTCTACGTCTATGATATCATGCTAATAATATATCTAGGAAACATGCACTCAAGGCTCTCTCCATTAGGCTTCTTGATGAAGGGTGCTCCCCTTAATACCACAAACACATAACAGAAACAGAGAAACAACAACAATTTGCAAGAACAGAAAATGGGCTTCTTATTATCTCCACAAGTGTAGAATTACAATATGCAAAGCCACATGGGCATTCCCCTTACAATATTCTATAGGACAAAGACTCAAATCATTACCCAGATCTATCCAGAACTGTCATAGACAATACTACGGGCCTTCATTATATAGGCAATTTCCACCACCTGAGAAGGTTCCAAAAATTTAGCCCTAGGGGCCAACCAAACTTAGAATTATTTTATTTTTCAATTTATTACAGCAAAGTCAGCTCAAAATAACTTTTGAAACCTGAACATAAATTTTGAAGAAAATTTATTTTCTACCATTTCAATTGGCCCAACTTCCAGAGACCATAAGTCATCACCCGTTGACCTGATTGACCATTATGACCCCATTTTAGAAAGGGTGCAAGGAGCTCTACAGTGCCTAGCTCACACAAGCTATAGTCAGCCAAAGTTTTGACCTCATCTAGGGCCTCTAAAGCCTTCAAAACTAAGTTCAAAGTTTTTGTACCCTGCTGCCAATACCGAAAATTTTCAATATCTTCAAAACTAGACTTGATCTAGCAATGAAACTTTACTGGTAGGTTGATATGACTAAGATGAACCTCCACATGTGAAATTAGAACATTTTGAGATTGTATGACCAACTTACTAAAAATAGAAAGTTTCCATAAATAGCAGCTCTGCACAAGATAGCCCTTATTGAAAAGGAACCAAAAATATTTTTGGGTGATGCAAGATTACTCTTACACCTAGGATGCTCCTGCATCACTTCCATGCACGTTGCTTACCATATGTTTTCATCAATGACAAACATACAATTAGTACTAGCTTGCTGGAAAATCTCCAACAATAACTTGTGATTAGACCCAACCAAAAACTTGTATTATCACAAATCTGATCAGATAATTTAGGACTAATTTGTTGTAATCACAGAAATAGTGGACATCATAGCAAGAAAATAATAAAATTACATGTTTGATTATGACTTCATCACCTTGTATTGGAACACCATGACCTTATGACATGTTCTGAGTTATTGTTGTGGATGCCTCATTTGGAAATCATGCAATAGAAACATCAAATGAAACACCAACATTTGATGTTTCTATTGCATTATTTGGATGTTACATCCATAGTAATGACCACACTCTTACACCACTATGACTTATGTATGTCCACTTGATGTTTTCCATGATGGTATCTTCTTCCTCATGTAACATCTTTCTGAGTGCACAAGAATTATAGCATGGTTTCCTTCTAGAAATATATGTCTTGATTATGCACATGCATTACTGTAGATGAGGATATGTAATAGGATATCATGTGTTTCTTAGATCCCTTGGATATAACCCCATTTATTTCCTTCTTTTAGGTTTTGGATCAAGTAGGATCACACTGGATTCACACTCTATTCATCCTTCCATCATCTCTTTAGGCAATGTCTGGTACCCTGTTGTTTATGTTCATTTACTCATGTATCTTGACTTGGGTTAGGAGATAGTTTGTGATAGGAAATTAATGATATTATGAAGGATAATTAGGAGCTATGAAAAGGATTTCATGGAAATGTAGTGAAGAGTAAGAGATTGTGAAAGGAGGTTTATTCTCTTGTAACAAAACTAGGTAATAGAAACAAACTAGGTGGAAAGTCATTTATAAAACCTACCGTAGCATGTCATTTTTTATCACAACTAAAGAGTTCTCACCATGAGAAAATAGAGTAATCATTTTCTATCAAAACCATATGTGCAGATATAAACATTGAGTACAACATGTCTAGTTTACAAAGTAACATGGCATTTATAAAACCTACCGTAGCATGCCATTTTTTGTCACAACTAAATAGTTCTCACCATGAGAAAATAGAGTGACCATTTTCTATCAAAACCATATGTGTAGATATAAACATTAAGTAAAAAATGTCTAATTGTTTTACAGATATACACATTAAGGATCATGTCAGATAATACAAGGGAATTCGATCAAAATGGGGAGAAAATCGCTAGATTGTTGTCTAACTTTTAAAGAGAAGGTGATGACAAATGTTATTGTCCATGAAAGAGTTGTAATGGTTTAAATACAAGAAGAATCAAAATTAAAAAAAAAAAAAAGACATTGTAGGGAGAATGGTCACATTGAAAGGGGGTTTGATTATAATCCATTGGTAAGTTTTTTTTATATTATTTTCACAATTAATTTACATATGAACCATGGAAGGAGGTTTGATTATCACATTGGAGGGGGATTTGATTATCATCATTTCTATATAGGTTGATCTCCCCAGTGTAGTGCATGATATGGATCACCACATCTCAAAGGAACATGGGGGTGTGAATATAAAGGAACATGGAAGTGTGAGTATTGAAGCTAGAGATCATGATCCCATGGAAGATGATGATCATGCACCATAAAACACATTTTAAGATGATGGTATCAATGCATTGATCATTAACACATTTTGTAATGGTGTTGCTGCTATTGCTGCTAATGATGATAATTATGATGAGGATGACATTGATGTCATCCATGATATACCTCTACCTGAGAAGGTGAGCACGGCCCTTTATGAAGGCTCCCAATCTGCTCTTCTCTCTGTTGTATTGTTGTTGGTAAATTTGAAGGTTATGAATTAATTATCTAACATAGCAATGTCACGTATGCTAATATTTTTCATATACGTCATTATAGTCTATAAAAGGTGAAACATGTACCATTAAGATTTTTTATAGTAACGACTTTTTTTTTTTTTTGTAGATTGATAAGTGAGTTTTTGTTACCACCATCAAATGTTCTCCCTTGCTCGTACCAAGAATTATGTGCCACCATGAAATATATTGGAATGGAGTATCAAGCAATATATGCTTGTTCTGAAGATCATGTTATTTATCATAAAGAACATGAATATGCAATAGAATGCTCTGAATGCCATACGAGAAGATATTGAGATGATCAAATGACAAAAAAGGTGCCTCACAAGGTTCTTTGTTACATCCTCATTATTCCACGTCTGAAATAATTATTGAGGTGTAATAGCTTGGCACCATTTATGGATGACCATGCACACAACAAGAGTTGTGATGAAATTATTCATATTCTCATAGATGGTTCATCATTTATGGACATAGAGAAAAAGTGGCCACACTTTAAACAAGAACCTCAAAATCTCAGGCTTTCTCTAGAAGCAAATGATGTTAATCCATTTGGAGAGATGAGATCTATTTACTCAGCATGGCTTATTTTTGTTATCAACAATAATCTTCCTCCATGGATGTCAATAAAGAGGGAGCACATTATGTTGACAATGATTTTTCTAAGTATTTTATTATTTTATATTTATCTACATGTAATTATAAGTCTTGGAGTGAAATGGCCACAATAATTATCTAATGATGTTGTTAATTCAACTAGGCAAGTACCAAGTGAAAGATATGAATGTATATATTGCACCTCTTATTGACGAGTTGTTGGTATTATGGAATGGTTTCACTATGTATGACATCTCTAGACAAATTTGACAAAAAAAATTTCAATTTCATGCAATGCTTGTGTGGACAATTCATGATGCTCTAGGGTTGACACATTTCTGTGGTATGTTATGTTGAATTCTAGTTGTATGTGATAATTCTAATTCTAAAAATTGACATATTTAATCCAATTGTATTGTTATCTTGTAGGTCTTCAAACAAAGGGAAAATTTGCATGTCCAATGTGTGGTCCAAAGATGAATCTAACAATTTTTTTTCTTAAAAGGTGGAAATTACAAGATAAAGAGTTAAAAGATAAAATCATTGACTCTATGACAAAACTTTTTGGACCCAACGTCTTTCAAAGACTTGGGCTCCTTGAGAAAGTGGGCCAAGCTTTAAATTATGTTAGGGACAACTATAGGTCCCAAATAGAACACAACCCTTATTACGAGTGCCCCCTATGTTCCTATTAATGAGTGGGAGAATCTTAAAAGGGATGCACTTGAGAGAAGCTCAAGACATGGTGGAGAAATACTACCACCTAATGAAAAAAGGCATGTGATAATCTTAATAATGAAATTATGTAATATTTACTTTTTGTACATATGTGATCTAACATATTTCAAACATCACATAGGTTTCCTAACACATCAAAGGCAATAGAAGCAAGAAAATAAAAGCTCAGGCAACACAAGCTCGGCTTGAGTGGATATTCAAAACTTGCTGCAAGAATTGTAAGTATTAATAAATGAAAAACCGTATGCAAATATTTATAAATTGTAATCAATTTAGTTTTGATGAAATTCACTACAATAAAAATTCATGATACCAAGAAAAAATGTAGGCCTTGGAGTTCAATCAAAAGATTTCAGAAGAGGACAAGAAAATAGGCTACAAACAAGGCTATGTAGTCATGGCTGAATGATTCTAAACAATGAGTGTGCAAGGTTCTGCTGGTGGATCTGTCGATCGGGTAAATAAGCTAATTGATTATATATTTGTTTAAAAATTTAAAGTGAATATATTTATATGTATTAAAATGAATGATTAACATTTATCTGTATTTGTCTTGTATTTATATGTATATATTATCGATAGATATGCTAATTATTTACATCGAAATGTAGCCTGTCGATCTTGATACACCATCCGAGCACGACGAAGGCATAGATTTGAATGTGCATTATAGTACTCAAGGTATACATTTTCTATTTGAATTTTGATTATTGAATTATTAATACAAGTAAATATTTTAAATTGAATTTAGCGTAGTAATAAAAATTTAATTATAATGTGTTGGGATTAATAAAACATTTGATGCAGGAGCATCCTGGGTGTAAGGGCAATCTTGCATCACCCAAAAAAAATATTTCTATTTTTTTTTTGTAATCAATAAGGGCTATCTTGTGCAAAGTTGCTATTTATGGAAACTTGCTATTTTTAGTAAGTTGGTCTTACGATCTCGGAATGTCTAATTTTACATATGGAGGTTCATCTCAGTCATATCAGCTTGCCAATAAAGTTTCATGGCTAGATCAGGTCTAGTTTTGAAGATATTGAAGATTTTCAGTATTGGCAGCAGGGTACAGAAACTTCGAACTCAATTTTGAAGGCTTTAGAGGCCCCGGATGAGGTTGAAAAATTGGGTGACGAGCACTTTTCACAGGTCAAGCTTGTAGAGCATTTTGTGGTGTTTCTGAAATGGGATTATAATAGTCAATCAGGTCAACTGGTGATGACTTATGGTCTCCGGAAGTCAGGCCACCTGAAATGGCGAAAAATAATTTTCCTTCAAAATTTCTGTTCAGGTTTCAAAAATTATTTTGAGCCGACTTTGATGTAATAAATTGAAAAATAAAATAATTCTAAGTTGGGTCGGCCCTTAGGGCTAAATTTCTGGAACCTTCTCGGGCGGTGGAAATTGCCTATATAAAGAAAGCCCGCAGTGTTGTCTAGGGCAGTTCTGGGTAGTAGATCTGGGTATTGATTCGAGGCTTTGTCCTATAGAATATTATAAGGGAATGCCCATGTGGCTTTGCATATTGTAATTCTGAAAGTTTGTAATTCCACATTTGTGGAGATAATAAGAAGCCAATTTTCTGTTCTTGCATATTATTGTTGTTGTTTCTCTATTTCTGTTATGTGTTTGTGGTATTAAGGGGAGCACCCTTCATCAAGTGGTATTAGAGTAGGAGTTCCTGAGTGTGTAAACAGATCACCGACTGTGAGGCAGTTTGCACCAGGACCGTGGTTAGGGTTTCAGTGCGCATCATGAAAATACCTCCATGAAAAGAATGTGGTGGAAGAGTTGGTGTTGTGACACCTGAGGTTAGAGAGCTACAGAGACAAGTGCGAGCATTACAAGAAGAGATTCGCAGAGGAATGAATCTTAATGTCAAAGACGAAAGCGAGGATGAAGTCGAAGAAGAATATCAAGAAGGAGAAGCTGAAGTTGTGAACCAGGAGGAAGAAAAACTTTTTCGGGCGATTTCCAAGATTGGAAAAAGACCTAAGATTGAGGTTCCTACATTTTCTAGAAATCTTAATCCAGAAGAATTGATCGACTGGATCAATGAATGTGAGGAATATTTTGAGTATGAAGATGTTGAGGATCCTGATAGGGTCAAATTTGTGAAGGTCAGACTGAAAGGTCATGCGAAGATTTTGTGGCAAGAGATTCAATTGGAGCGAAATAGAAGAGGGAAAGATAAAATCACAAGATGAGATCAGATCGTGGATAAATTGAAGTGACAGTTCATTCCTGTTGATTATGAGCTTGACCTACTAAAGAAAATATAAAGTTTGAAGCAAGTAAGAAGATCTGTTCAGGAGTATACAGAGGAGTTCTATCGACTCCTCATCAGAACAGGCCATGCAGAAGCTGATAAGGAGAAAGTTGCCCGATACCTTAATGGGTTAAGGCCAAGCATTCAGGAGGAGTTGAATCTGGATCGAATGAACAATATTGAGGAGGCATACCAGTTTGCCCTAAAAGTAGAGAAAAAGTTGAACAAGAAGTTTGAGAGAAGACAAAATGGAAGAGGTCATGGTGGAAGATCTGGTGGACAGTCATATGGTGGCTGAAATGAAGATTTGGAAAACAAGGATGAGGCCAGCAGCAGCCAGAATCAGAGAGAAAACAATTCCAATCGTTTCCAAGATCAGAATAATAGAGATCAGAGAGGAAGAGGAAGAGGACAAGGTTCAGGAAGAGGAGGCTTCTGTGGAACATGTTTTCACTGTGGAGAAGAAGGTCATAGGGCATTTGAATGTCCTCAACACCAAGGAAGGATAGATAGGAGGAATGAAGGCCAAGCTAGAGTTGCACATGTAGATGAAGATGCTAGATCATCAAATTTTGAAGATGCTAAAAGAGGAGAAATGCTAATTAACAGAAGAGTCCTGCTGAGTGGTGAGAATGAACCTGAACAAAGGAGGAGCCTATTTCGCACTAGATGCAAGTGTGAGAGTAAATGCTATGATGTGATTATCGATAGTGGAAGCACTAACAATTTGGTGTCAGAAAAGATGGTGACAAAGTTGAAGCTCAAGAGACAGAAACACCCACATCCATATCGGATTGCCTGGGTGCAGGATGACCACAAGGTCATGGTCAGTGAACAGTGCCTGGTAAAGTTCAAGATCGGCGGGTACCAAGATGAGGTACTATGTGATATAATATCTATGGATGCATGTCATATGTTGTTGGGTAGACAGTGGTAGTTTGACAGATGTGTTGTACACGATGATCGTGCGAATACCTATTCCCTAACAAAGGATGGAGTGCAACATAAGCTAAAGCCATTGAAGGAGACCGAAGAAAAGGTATGGGGTAATGCAAGAATAATATTTGTTGATGGAAGAAAATTCCTAGATGGTATGAGGCATGAGCATGTGTGTTTTTCTTTAATTCCAAAAGCTAGTAAAGAAGAAGTAGAGGATGTACCTGTAGAGGGTGCATATTTGTTGAATGAGTTTCAGGATATTATATCTGATAATGTACCTGATGGATTACCACCCATAAGGAAGATCAGTCATCAGATGGATTTGATTCTAGGATCCAATTTGCCAAACAAGACAGCACATAGAATGACACCAACAGAAAGTGGAGAGTTGAATAGACAAGTACATGAGTTGTTACAAAAGGGATTGATTCAGGAGAGCCTGAGTCCATGTGCTGTACCAGCAGTATTAGCACCAAAGAAGAATGGAGAATGGAGGATGTGTACAGATTTCAGAGCAATAAATAAGATCACAATCAAGTATAGGTTTCCATTGCCACGAATGGATGATATTATGGATTGTTTGAGTGGAGCTGTGTATTTCTCAAAGATAGATCTGAAGACTGGATATCACCTGATCAGATCAAAGAAGGAGATGAATGGAAGATTTCCTTCAAGGAAAAGGAAGGACTATATGAGTGGTTAGTCATGCCTTTTGGGCTAACCAATGCACTGAGCACTTTCATGCGGCTCATGAACGAGGTTCTGAAAGAATTTCTGGGTAATTTTGTCATTGTTTACCTAGATGATATTTTGATCTTTAGCAAGACATTGGAGGAACATATGATGCATATTCGTATGGTGTTTGAGAAGCTAAGAGATGAGAAATTGTTGATTAATTTGAAGAAGTGCAGTTTTGTGAAGAAAGAGTTAGTGTATTTGGGATTTGTAGTTTCAGCAGAAGGTCTAAAAATAGACCAAGAGAAGGTACAGGCTATCCTTGAATGGCCTACTCCAAGGAGTGCTACTGAGGTAAGATCTTTTCATAGTTTGGCTAGCTTTTACAGAAAGTTTATTAGAAATTTTAGCAGTATTTGTGGACCCTTGACTCAAACAATGAGAGGGGATAGAAAAGAGTTTAAGTGGACTAATGGAGCAGAAAAGAGTTTTCAATTGTTGAAACAAAAAGTTACAGAACAACCTATTTTAGCACTTCCAGATTTTAATAAGGTGTTTCAAGTAGATTGTGATGCTAGTGGTACTGCAATAGGAGCTGTTATGAGCCAAGAAGGTAAACCTATTGCTTATTTCAGTGAGAAGTTAAATGATGCCAAGAGAAAATATTCTGTCTATGATCAGGAATTTTATGCTATAGTTTATGCATTAAAGAAGTGGAGACATTATTTGCTTCCTAAAGATTTTTTTTTGTATACTGATCATCAAGCTTTGCAATATTTGAATAGTCAAGAAAAGTTGAATCAGAGGCATTTGAAATGGGTTGAATTTTTGCAGAGTTATACATTTGTTTTGAAACACAGGAGTGGAAAGTCTAATAGGGTTGCGGATGCTCTTAGCAGAAGGCAACTATTGCTAACAGAGATGCAGATTGAAGTGGTTGGGTTCAAGGAACTCAAGAATTTGTATCCAGAGGATCCTGATTTTGGTGGAGCTTGGAAAGCTTGTAAAGAGCTTGTTACTCTAGATAGGATGAAATGGCTGGATTTCATCATCCAGGATGATATGCTATTCAGAGGGAGTCAGTTGTGCATTCCAAGAAGTTCTATGAGGGAGAATCTCATCAAAGAGAAGCATAGTGGAGGATTGGCTGGACATTTTGGTCGTTATAAAATCCTTGCTTTGGTTGGTGAGAATTATTATTGGCCACAATTGCAGCAAGATGTCAAGAAGTTTATACAGAGTTGCAGAGTATGTCAGATGGTGAAAGGAGTGAAGCAGAATATAGGGTTGTATCAGCCATTACCTGTACCATAGAAGCCTTGGGAGGATATTAGTATGGACTTTGTTCTTAGTTTACCGAAGACACAACAGGGACATGATTCAATTTTTGTAGTAGTTGACAGATTTTTGAAGATGACACATTTCATTCCCTGCAAGAAGACTAATGATGTTATTCATATAGCAAAATTGTTTTTCAGAGAAGTAGTGAGACTACATGGTTTGCCAAAGACCATAGTTTCAGATCAAGATACTAAGTTTGTTGGATATTTCTGGCAGATATTGTGGAAGAAGTTGAAGACAGATTTGAAGTTCAGTTCATCACATCATCCACAGACTGATGGATAGACAAAGGTGGTGAATAGGAGTTTGGGAAATTTGCTGAGATGTTTGGCTGGAGATAAGCCAACAGGATGGGATTTGATTTTACCACAGACAGAATTTGCATACAATAATTCTGTCAACAGGAGCACTGGTAAATCACCATTCTAGATTGTATATGGTAGTAGTCCAAGAAATGCATCTGAGTTGAGAAAGATAGATAAAGGAGAAATAAGTAGTGCTGAAGCTAAGGATTTTGCAGAACATTTGAAGAACATCTATGAGGAGGTGAGGAAGCATATTACCAAGATGAATGCATAGTACAAGGCTAAGGCAGATGAGAAAAGGAGGCATAAGGAATTTCAGGTTGGAGATGAAGTCATGGTTCATTTGCGGAAGGAGTGATTTCCGGTTGGTACATATAACAAGTTGAAAATGAAGAAGTTTGGACCATGCAAGATACTGAAGAAGCATGATTCAAGAAATGTATATGAGGTAGAATTGCCTAGTGAGCTGAATATTTCACCAGTGTTTAACATTTTAGATTTGACAGAGTATCATGAAGGAAGTGTTGAAGATGAGATCGCAGCGGCACAGTGGAGTATTCCAGCAACTAGTTCAGATATCAAGGAGATTGAAGACATACTGGACAGTCGTGTTGGTAGAAGCACAAAGAACAGAACATATGAAGAGTATTTGGTCAAATGGAAAGGATGACCTGTTGAAGATTCATCATGGCTAACAAAGGAGGAGGTTAACCATCTTGGTTTTCCTTTGCACACCTGAGTCGTGACAGGGTCACTTCTCAAATTACCCCGGGTGTCTGATGCAAGAGCATCCTGGGTGTAAGGGCAATCTTGCATCACCCAAAAAAAATATTTCTATTTTTTTTTGTATTCAATAAGGGCTATCTTATGCAGAGTTTCTATTTATGGAAACTTGCTATTTTCAGTAAGTTGGTCTTACGATCTCGAAATGTTTGATTTTACATATGGAGGTTCATCTCAGTCATATCAGCCTGCCAGTAAAGTTTCATGGCTAGATCAGGTCTAATTTTGAAGATATTGAAGATTTTCAGTATTGGCAGCAGGGTACAGAAACTTCGAACTCAGTTTTGAAGGCTTTAGAGGCCTCGGATGAGGTCAAAAAATTGGGTGACAGGCGCGTTGCACCGATCAAGCTTGTAGACTGCTTTGTGGCATTTCTGAAATGGGGTTATAATAGTCAATCGGGTCAACTGGTGATGACTTATGGTCTCCGGAAGTCGGGCCACCTGAAATGGCAAAAAATAATTTTCCTTCAAAATTTCTGTTCGAGTTTCAAAAATTATTTTGAGCTGAGTTTGATGTAATAAATTGAAAAATAAAATAATTCTAAGTTGGGTCGGCCTTTAGAGCTAAATTTTTGGAACCTTATCTGGTGGTGGAAATTGCCTATATAAAGAAGGCCCGTAGTGTTGTCTAGGGCAGTTCTGGGTAGTAGATCTGGGTATTGATTCGATGCTTTGTCCTACAGAATATTATAAGGGAATGCCCATGTGGCTTTGCATATTGTAATTCTGAAAGTTTGTAATTCCACATTTGTGGAGATAATAAGAAGCCAATTTTCTGTTCTTGCATATTATTGTTGTTGTTTCTCTATTTTTGTTATGTGTTTGTGGTATTAAGGGGAGCACCCTTCATCAACATTTTGTATTGTAGCTGTAGGGGATGTAGAGGTTGTTCCTAATGAGCGTGTTGAGGTTCAAGCCACTGGGCAAGATGATGTGGTTGGAAAAGTTAAAGAGCGTCATGTTTATGTTCTTTAAAGTACTGAAATACTTGTAACAATTATGATAATATGTTTTTAAATTAACCCCAATCATGATAATATGTTTTTAATTTAACCCATTTATTTGTTATTGTAGAGGACCCGCCTTTGCAAAGGACAATGAGATCATGTACATGGATTAGAAGATAGGATGATGGCAAGATGGATATGCCTCTGCAACAATTTAGGGAAATTGAAAAAAAGAAAAAGTAAAAAAATAAATAATTCTCATTTATGAAACTTATTTGATAATGACTAATGTTTATGTCTAGATGTTTTAATCTTATGTGTTAATGAATGTTATGATGTGTTAATGAATGCTAATGAATCTTATGAATGCCAATGAATGCTAATTAATCTTATGTGTTAATGAATGTTGCGATAATTCATGAATGTTACATTTTATTAATAGATTAATGAATGAATTTTAGATGTTAACAGGGAATTTAGAGTGATGTTGGGGGGGGGGGGGGGAATGAGCTTTCACCTTCACATGGTTGGCCCTAATTAGTAGATAATATTAAACTATTCTCAAAACCAATTGAAGCTCAACATTAACCTATGATTGCATGATAACTTTATAACTCCACCTAGGAATCTAACTGTTTTAGGCCATACATCTAGGAGGCTCCTCTTGTCTAAAACACCTAACCATGCAACCAAATACTTGTTTTTTTAGACCTTAATTTTGGGCATCACAACTTTCTAACTCCACCTATATTTTCATGCATGTGCATCTATAATGTATATATATTTGCAAGCATGTGCATATACTTGTGTGTGTTTTCAACAAATCAATTTTGTGCATATCCCACACTCATGCCTTGCCACAAGGCCACATTTCTTTGAGGCATTCTATAAAATAGTTCACATGTCTTTCCTATGTGATTTCAATAGGCATGTAGTAGTAAATAAATTGACAACATTACATTTTAATGGTAAATATTTGAAGGTTTGTTTTTTACTTATATTTCAACAGGAATGTAGCAGTAAATATGGTGCTAGTTTTAGATGTTAACTGTGACAATCTCTTGGTTTCAGGCAATGTAGAAGGAGGTTCCTAGTTCAACATGCAATCTCAATGCATATGCATATGATATTAGGTGGAGCTAAAAAATGCAATAGGTTTGCATTTTTTATAGAGGTCTTTAATTAGGAATTTTAAGTTATAGACCATCATGAATATTGTAATTTTGAGTCTTATAGGCGAGGGTAATGTCCTCAGCATGCAAGAAAATCAAGACTTTTTATTTGATAGCTTGTTGAAGACATTCTCTCACACATAGCTGCCAGAGTTGTAATGTTCACGATGGTCTATAAATTAAAAAAATTATAGACCTATTAAAAAAATGTAAATGTGGTGTGTTTTTTCAGCTTCATCTATTATCCATGCATATTCTACATAGTTGCACCTGCATTCTCGATTCTGAGTGGGAAAATCTTATTTTGGATGCGAGGGAGAGAAGTGTTGGTGTAATTAAGTATTTACTAATTACACTTTACTTAAGTTTACTTAGGATAATGCATTTGCATAATTAGTTGTCTTTGAAACACCTAGGAGTTTGCATTTCATTATAGCACATGGTTAGGAGAATTTCCACTTTAGGTGTGATAGTTGTCATCGCATACCTCTTTGTGTGTGAGATCCACCTTTAGTGCTCTTATCACATTATCATCATCTCATTGTTGCACATATTTCACATACTTTCATGTACAATGGAGGATGATCCACCTTTGGTGGACATGTGATTCCACCTAGTGTGGGTGATATATTATCATCTCCTTATCATGTAGTCTTAATGCATTGCCTATATATTCAGGCACTCCTACTTTGTATTCAATTCAATTAGCTATAATCAATTATTTGATTATTTCTCCTATCTCTCTTGTGCTATCTCTTGAGCTTCTAGCTCTTGGCTTATTCTTTGTCTTAGGAAAATTCTTACATGGTATCAGAGTCATAGGAGTTTCATTGTATAGCCTATTTTAGAGAAATTTTTATTGCAGGTCAAAATTGGAGCTTGCTGGTGCCAATCACAGGTTGGCATCACATTGAGGAGGTCCAAAAACCCCTAAATCAAGTTTTGTTTCATCCAAATCGAATATCTAAAGCCAAATCTAGAGCCATTTGAATTTTCAAAGTTTGGCGGCAGCGATTCAAAAAAAATAATTTCAGAGGTGATTTTCAAATAGCGATATCTCAGTCATCCGAACTCCTTTTTCAGAGCAATTTTTTTTGTTTTGGGGTAGAATTTCAGGATCTACACAATGGTGTAGGTGATTTCTAATCTCTATTTATGATATTTTCTAAAAATCACAAATTATAATTTTTACAACTTTAGAGGCTTCATTCGGGCTCATATGGACACATTTTTAGGTGCTATTTTTTTTTAAAGTTCATGAATTTTTGTCTACTTTCCTGATCTGGTATCAGTTTGGAAAAATTATAAGTAGACATAGTACTTTCATAATTTGGTCTATCTTGGCCTATTTTTGACACTTGTAATTTGTTAGATCCTTGAGAGATCTTGTGTCTTATTTGTTTGAGTCTATTACAGCTTCATATTTTCTGTTGTAATCATCAAAATTAAAAGTCCACTTTGGTTCATTTTGGCAAGTGGCAATTGTACATGCATAATATATAAAGTGTCAAAATCATCTATTTTTGGGGGGTTCTTTGGTTCACTGCATTTTGGGGGGTGGCATTGATTTTTTGATCTCATTATTTCATGTGATAATCACATCATGGATGGTTTAATTAAGTTGACAAGAGGAAACTATAAGCAATGGAGTGAATTGGTTCTTGCTCATCTTAGTGAGCATAACCTATTGCCCTATTTGTATGAGTATAGACCTAAAAATCTTTCTTTCAATTGTGACTCTTACTCAGAAGTTGCTAAGGTTATCTATTTGAATATGGATATGGATGTTATAGATTCCCTTGATGACTATGATGATGAGACAGAAAATATTCCTGGTCTTTGGACCATTCTTTGGGAATTGTATAGAGATCCACATATTCCTCCACTTCCAAAATGTCCAGAACCTCCAGTTGCAGCTCCTCCTATTGATACTACTTCTACTCTTTCTCTTGATGATGCTTGCATTCACATAGCCATGGATTCAAGTACTTCAGTGCATCAGGATATTCATTATCTTCTAGACTTGGTTCCTTGGGATGACTACTTGATAGACATTGCAGGTTTGTTTGTGGAGTCCTACATTTCAAATTTGGGAGACTTCATTGATGATATTCATCTTCTCTTTGTTGAGGATGATCCTTCTTTAGGTGTTGTGAGGGAGCATGTTGACCCTTAGCTTCATTCTCCACTTGATCCTTCTTTCAAGATTGACATGATTGTGGATCCTTTGATACAAAATTTGGAGGAGGTCTCTTTAACTTCACAGAAGACATTTGACTCTTTGGAGATTGGTTTTCATGAGTCTCAAACTTCACGTGAGATGTCACATTGCATGGCTCATTTTGATCATTCTCATGTGTTGGAGATTCCTATTCAGTTTCTTGAGACATCATACATTTTGAGGATTCTTCCTATAGATTGGGGAGGATTCATTGATACACCTATGGACTTGTCTCTTCCTAAGGGGAGGAACATTATTCATTTTTCTTGGTGCAGTTTCTACATTGATCTAGGTGCATCTATCATGGGTGTACATTCTACATTGAGGGAGGGCTTTCTTGCTTCTCTTCCTACTTCATTTGAGGAGGCATCTTTGTCTTTGGAGTTTGATCCAAATTCTTACATGGATCAGTTATCATTGGTTCCTTGTTTGTCACCTTCTCCTATTCGGCTTTCTCTTGATTGGTTCGTGGAATCTTCATCAACCAAGGACATGGTGACACTTGGGCATACTTCAAAGACATCATACTTCATTTGGATTCCCCTTCCTACTTCCTATCCACAATGGGAAGCCTTCTTACATCTATACTTAGTGTATCTTCTTCCTAAGGGGAGAAATATAGTTTGTAGGCATTGGACTATGTTTTTTCTTCAAGCACTTACCATCCTTGGAGGAGATTACTCATTATGGGGGGGATTTCATGTCTCCTTGTTTCCTTCCTTTGGGGGAATTTTTTATTGTATATGCATGATGTATGTCATAATAGGGGGGTCTTGATTACTCCATCCATGCATGCATCTTGTATTCATCTCTCTTTTTGCGGGAGGGTTTTTCCCATGAGGTTTTCCCTATTTCTCCACTTTATGAGAAATTGCATTGTTCTTTTGTACATGGGTACCTAACATGGCCTAGTAGCCGAGACCCATCTTGCATTATGAGGTTAAGTGCATTCCCCTAAGTTTCACTTAAGGGGGGGTATTGGTGTAATTAAGTATTTACTCATTACACTTTACTTAAGTTTACTTAGGATAATGCATTTGCATAATTAGTTGTCTTTGAGACACCTAGGAGTTTGCATTTTATTATAGCACATGGTTAGGAGAATTTCCACTTTAGATGTGATTTTCTGTCATCACATACCTCTTTGTGTGTGAGATCCACCTTTAGTGCTCTTATCACATTATCATCCTCTCATTGTTGCACATGTTGCACATACTTTCATGTACAATGGAGGATGATCCACCTTTGGTGGACATGTGATTCCACCTAGTGTGGGTGATATCTTATCATCTCCTTATCATGTAGTCTTATTGCATTGCCTATATATTCAGGCACTCCTACTTTGTATTCAATTCAATTAACTATAATTAGTTATTTGATTATTTCTCCTATCTCTCTTGTGCTATCTCTTAAGATTCTAGATCTTGGCTTTTATTCTTTGTCTTAGGCAAATTCTTACATGGTATCAGAGTGCTATCAAAATTCTTACAATAAGCAAAACACATGAACATGAACATAAACATGACAACTAAAAAACATAAATGTAGATATCACAATAAATAGAACCATAAATTTAGATATCATGGTCATAATTGTTTGGAAACACAACATAATTGAATGGTATACCCAGATGATGCAACACAACTACTACTCCTTCAATTCCAAGTTGACACTACGGGATCCAAAAGCCATAGATAAGAAATAAATTTAGAGAGTGGAGGAGGGCCATAATGACCAAAATAATATAGGGTCCTTATATTATTTTGGTCATTCTAGACTTCCTCCTCCCCTCTCTAAATTTATTCATTATCTATGGTTTTTAGATCCTGTAGTGTCAACTTAGAACCAGAGGAGTAGTGGTTGCATTGCATCATCTAGATATACCACTCAACTATGTCGTGTCTCCAAACAATTGTGACCATGATGCCTACATTTATGTTTCTCAGCTGTTGTGTTTCAGGACCCCTTATGACCCCTTATGACCCTTTATGATCCCTAAGAATACATCTTAGAGGTCTTAAAGTGTTGTAAAGGGTCATAAGAGGCTCCTAGGAGGGGCCAAATGAGCTTCCACCTTCACGTGGTTGGCCCTTTTAAGTAGATAATCTTAAACTATTCTTGAAACAAAGAGAATCTCAATATTTTAATGTCTCACTCTATGCACAACAATATATATATATATATATATATATATATATATATATATATATATATATATATATATATATATATATATATATATATATATATATATATATATATATATATATATATATAACATACCATTGTAATTACGACGATCATTAGAGAATGACCAACAACAAAGCACTAGACACGATGGCTATTTGTCAGAAATATCCAATAGGTAGACATCACATGTATAGATAATCTATCACACCAAAGTCATACTTGTGACACCCATGATAAAGACTTGATGGCAATCAAATTATGAATGACAGTTATCTCTCAGAACTCTATGATGAAAAGTCATCGCTTATACACCATCTCCATCATAATTGCAATAGTAATAATGAGTCCCGATGGAATGTTGACCATCTCTAACCATGTTGTCAGGCCCTCTTCCTATTCATATTGTTACAGTCAACTCCATCATAATTACGATAGACATCCTAGCCGTCGGTGATTCTAACACCAAAACTACAACAACGGTTAGTGTCGCTTGGTCAATGGGTTCGTGTTGGAATTGGGATGCATAGTGGTCAGAAAAAGGACTCAAATTTAATAGTGAAAGGTGGATTGTGGTCTATTTGTGGTCCCTAAAAACATTCCAATCAATGGATTGTCTATGAAGTCAGACTAGTGAAGACTTCCTTAAGCAACCAAGCCCTATTAGCCCTATTAGGCCTAGTGGATCAAAGTTAGTTTGGTGGTGTCCTTACAGGTTGGGAACTCTTGCTTTGGAGACTTGACACATATCATTAAATTTTTTTTGGATCTATAATTTTTTTAGTGAGTCCCTTGGGAAAATCTAGAACCAATCCCCAAAAACCTCGCTCACAGGGCTACAAGCTAGGAAGGCCTAATAGCTAGAATTCCAGTGTTTGAATCCTTAACCACATAAAGGGTTTGTGGGTCACTTCTATAAGAGACATTTGATTCTTGTGGAATATTTCAATCCCATTTTCAATGTCTAGGTTCCTATTTTTTTATTAAGACTAATATATAAGGTATCTACTCAAAAGACATAAAACCCTCAAGGAAGATAGTAACTTGTGTTTTGTTGCAAGATCTTACAAAGGTGTAGAGCACTCACACAAGTCATTTTTAGGTGTAGTGAAGATACCTAAGGCCATACCAAATAAAATGTTCCCAATTATGGGAGAGCTTTGCATCACTAAGGTTGAATCTAAATTCCTGAAATGAGCTATCCTTCCAAGTAATTCCCTCCTAACCTCCTTTAAATTTTGAAAATGGTCTCTAAAGATAGAGAGTGGGTGAACGCCCAAGATCTTCCTAAAACCTTCCCTATATAGGAAAATTTCCAAGAATATACGAACCAATCAAAGGTAAGGAAGAACCTTCCATCCCTTTCTTCCCACTTTCTTTTCTTCTCCAAATGGAGTTAAATACAAATTTGAGAAGAAAAGAGAGGTTAACCAAAACCACAAAACTCTCAAATTCGTACAACTTCAAAAGGGAGACTTTAGGCATCTAATAAATGTGATTAAAGGCTCTCAATGGGTTGAAAATGACCTCTATGTTAGGAATGAATGCTGAATATATCCTATGGGGGAGTATTCTGATCCATTTTGTAGCAGTTGCAGTTGTATTCATAACTGTGGTTGTCATTGATGTCAACACAGTGATCTACTAGAGATTAATAGAGAAGCAGACAATGTTTGAATGAGCACACATGGAGTATGGAAGATCAAGCTATGAAGAGTTGAGGACTTACTCTATATTGTGTCTTGAGATCATGGTCAAGAGCATGTATGGAAATTCAATTATTCATGATAGTTATGTGTAATTCAATGGAAGCATTATTCAGGAAGTGTTCCTGAGAAGTGGCTTGTGGTAATTGGATGATATCCCCTAATCAAGATAGAATATAGGCATAAGAATTTGTAAATTTGATGAAGGTACCTTGGTAGAGACCTGGATAAGACAGTGTGGTCATAGGTCACACATGTGAAGATTTATTATATTTGGAAGCTGATAGTTTTATGAAATTATGAAATATTATGTAACGTGTAAAGGTTTATATTTTGTAATTGGTTAGCCCTTGTATGCTGACTCATTTGTAATTATTTGAGTGTGGTATAAAGGAAGGATTTTTTTCCTTATTGTAAGAAGTAGTTGAATAGAGGTGAATTATAGAATTGAGCAATATATATTGTAAGAGGATATGTGAATTGCAAAGATCTGATATTGAGATCTGGTGAAGCAGTTGGTGTGGTTTAGCACAAGCAGAGGAGAAAAGATAAGTTTCTAAAATTAGTAATTATTTTGGTATTATTTTGTTTGAGTAATACAGAGATCAGTTGGATAGTGTGTTCAGTGATCTTGTTCTTGAAGCTATTTGGACAGTGGGTCCTTGTGTCTTCCACAACTCCTAACAGGGTTAGAATCTTTTAGCAGGGATTCAAAGTCTCCTAACTGAAACTCATATGTACTGAATTTATTTCATAAGGCTCTTAATAGAGTCCATCCTCTCACAAGGAATTTTTATATTGGTACATCTTTTTTGGGCATCATTCCCATCGAGTTTTACTCTCTGATCAAGAGGTTCCCTAGTTAACATATCTTGTGTTATTGTGTCATTAAGTATGTTTATCTTTCTATGGTTGTTTCTTATATTGATTACATGGTTGAAATCTATTAATGGTGATAAAATTTGTATTTATCAGATAACTGATTTAGACCCCTCCCTCTTAGTTATCTTGGTGGACTTTACTTTCTAACAATTGGTATCAGAGCATCAAGTCCTTGAATAAAAATTTTAAAAACTTGAGGAGATCTACGATGACTCTTTTTAGGAAAGAAAGCCCTAAGTTTGATGGAGTAAACTATGACAACTAGAAAGAAAAGATGAAGAAACATTTGCTATGTTTAAGACTAGGATATTGGTTGATTACAAAGAATGAGAAGACTATCATTAAAGAATAAAAAATTGAAGAATGTAGTAATGAAGAAAGAGATATTTTCATGTGTAACATACTTGCCAGAGAAGCACTCTTGTTAGCACTTCCAGAGAATGAATATAGTTAGGTAAAAATTCTAAGGACATCTCTTGAAATTTAGTTAGCTTTACAATCTACTTTTGAAGATGATGTACATGCAAAGAGAATTAGATTATAGAATTGGATATGTTTATTTCAAGATGCAAAGATGATGGAAGATGAATCTGTTAGAATTTATATTGGTAGGATATCAAAAATTGTTGCAGGTATCAAATCTTCTGAAGGAAACAAGACTGAGGATGAAGTGCTATGGAAAATTCTAAAGACATTGACTCTTATATTTAAGCATACAACACAATCATTGAACAAGTTATACCATGTACTAAGAAGTTTACCATAGAAACTCTTCTTGGAAGATTATAAGCAGTAGAGATAGGCTTGACATAGTCTAGAGATTTACCTAGAATTGAGATAGCATTCAGTGCACTTAGTTTTCACCCTACTTTGTCAAGAAGTACTAGTGTCAGTGGAGACTATGCTAGTTGTATAAGACCTAAGACTGAAGAAGATAGAAAGATTGAGGAAGGAATTTCCTTTCTTCTGAAAAGAGAACCAGAAGGTAAGAAAATCTTTAAATGTTGGACTTGTCAAGAATATGGTCATTTTGCATCTAAATGTCCTAAGAGAGTAAAGAAATATAAGAAATTTAAACTTAGAAGATCCAAAGAATGTTACTATGCTAATGATGAAGAATTTGAGGCTAGTGTTGAGAAATTCTTAAGTGAAAGTGATAATGAGAATGATGAGATATGATTTGTAGCTATAAAAGAAGAAAATTATGAAGTTAAAGAAGAAAAAGCCTTAGTTTCCAAAGTAGAAAAGAAAACTGATTGGATTATAGATAGTGGTTGTTCACATCATATGACTAGAGACATGAATAATTTTATAAAGTTTAACAATTATGATGGAGGAGTTGTCAGAGTTTGAAACAATGCACCTTGTTTGATAAAAGGAATAGGATCTATAACTCTTGATGGAAAGACTAATAGGGCATATGCACAAAGATGGGGGACCAAAAAGATGCCACTTTTCTTTTTGGTCCCAAATCATGCATAGTGTGTACACACCAAAGGGCGTGCACCAAATAGGGTGCACATGCTTTGTAAAATCCCAAAATTTCCACCCCCCGTGCACCCCATAGAAAGCCACAAGAGTGTAATCCATATTCTTACATAGTGCATGCATGCTATGAAAAACTAGAAAGCAAGAGAGAGAGAGATAAGGGATAGAGAGAGGGTGATAATGGGGAGAGAGAGAGAGAGGGGGGGTCATTTATACAAATATAACATTTAAGTATAAGTTTGATTTATTTAATTTCTTATACTTTAAGTTATATTTGTATAAATTATAAAATATAATACTTTCAGGATGTTTGGGATAGGTTCCCGCTTCACAGGAGTTAACATGCAGATTCTAGATTCAAAAAATTCTAGACTTACCCAAATTTTAGGATTTAGCAAGCCTTCAGCAGGGTTACATCCCACAATCCATCATGGATTTCTAAGGTCAAACTGAAGCTGGCAAAAGGATTCCCAAAGGGTTTTAACTCATTTTATCACAAATCACTTGGTTTCAACCCCATCTCTACAAAAGACTTAGCTTAGCTCTCACCCAAATCTCTCTCTCTCTCTCTCTCTCTCTCTCTCTCTCTCTCTCTCTCTCTCTCTCTCTCTCTCTCTCTCTCTCTCTCCTCACATCACCCTCTCTCTTTGCCTCTTATCTACTCTCTCTCCCTTATCAAGGTAGGAGAGAGAGAGAGAGTGTGTGTGTGTGTGTGTGTGTGAGAGAGAGAGAGAGAGACAGAGAGATAAGGGGGAGAGAGAGACAGAGACAAAGATAAGGGGGAGAGAGAGAGGGGGGGTTAATGAAAGAGAGGAGTAGATAAGGGGGAGAGAGAGGGTGATGTGAGAAGAGAGACAGAGAGACAGAGAGAAAGGAGATAGAGACAAAGATAGAGACAGAGAGATAGAGATAGAGAGAAGGGAGGGAGGGAGGGAGGGAGAGAGAGAGAGAGAGAGATTTGGGTGAGAGCTAAGCTAATTCTGTCATAGAGATGGGGTTGAAACCAAGTGATTTGTGATGGAATGAGTTAAAACCCTTTGGGAATCCTTTTGTTAGCTTTAGTTTGACCTTAAAAATCCATGATGGATTGTGGGAGGTAACCATGCTGAAGGCTTGCTGAATCTTGAAATTTGCCTAAGTCTGAAATTTTTCGAATTTAAAATCTGCATCTTAACTCCTATGAAGCTTGAACCTATCCCAAACATCTTGGAAGTATTATATTTTATAATTTATACAAATATAACTTAAATCATAAGAAATTAAATAAATCAAACTTATACTTAAATGTTATATTTGTATAAATGACTCTCTCTCTCTCTCTCTCTCTCTCTCTCTCTCTCTCTCTCTCTCTCTCTCTCTCTCTCTCTCTCTCTCTCTCTCTCTCTCTCTCTTCATCTCACTTTTACTATTTCTCATCACTATATAAATCTATGTCTTACATAGGGCACACGCCCTATAGTGTGCACGCCTTATAGGGCATGTGCACTATGCAAATCTATGACTTTCATAGTGTGCACAGGCTATGAAAGTCATAGATTTAAATAACACGCATGTCCTATAGGGCGTGTGCACTTTGTAAATCATTTGAATTTACCAATCCTAAGGCTTGGATTTTCCTTGGAGATCCAACCTAAAGGTTTGGATGATTGAAATAGGCCTGAGACGTGTTTTCCAGTAGACATACAAAAAAATGACATCTTTTTTTGTGTGCTCCTCATCAAGTTTACTCGTGGCTCAAGAACGTAAAAATTAGATGATGTGATATTGCAGATCTCTCTGTTAGCTATCTAAGCATATAATTTATTTTGAATTCTCATTATGTTAAGTTTTTCAACTCTAATTTATTTTGTGTGTATGTCTATTTTTTGTAAAAAACCAACATTTAGTATTTTGGGTATAGATTTTGGCTCGTTCATCAAATTTTGCAACAAGTTATATTTTTAGAAACTAGACTCCATTCTTGATTAGTTTTAAATGATTTCTAGGGGGAGCACATAGAAATTTCATGTTTTCAAGATGTGTGCACTTCGTAAATTCATCAAAAATTATACATTCATAAAAAAATTAGCAAAAAAATCTAGGATAAACTACGTGATGTTAGCTAACTTCTCACTGGAGCGATTAAAAAAATTCAAAAAAAAATTTAACATTTTAGGGGGGGCACACCAGATGCTATGTTATGTTTTTGGATAAAAAATAGGACCACTTTTTGTGCTCCCCCTTTTTGAGAGCCTTAATTTGCACCATTTTCAAAATAAGTTAGTAGTTTAGGAACTAGATTCAGAGTATTACAACTCTATTTTTGTCGCATCTTAAAATTTTGAGTTTAACTATCTTCAATTTCTTGTTGAAGTTTAGAGTTTTTTTATTTTAGGAAAAAAGTGGCATCTTATACCCCATTTTTGGTCCCCCATCTTTGTGCACTTACCCAACACTAATGATGTTTATTTTGTGGGTGGATTGAGACATAATATTTTGAGTGTTGGACAGTTAGTTGATAAGGGATATCAAGTTTGGTTTACTGAGAAAAGTTGTGTGATCAAAGATAAGGATAGTAACTTAATTGGAACTAGATTAAGAACCAAAGGTAATGTATTTCAATTGAATCCTACTAAGATGACATGTTTGATTGCTAGGATAAATGATAGTTGGTTATGGCATAGAAGGTTTTTTCCTATAGACTTTGATAACATGTTGAAAGTAGGTACTACATTTGTAGTAAGAGATTTGCCTAATATTATGAAACCTACTAATGTGATTTGCAAATAATGTGTTATGGCTAAGCAGAAGAGTTCATTTTCGAGTAAGAATTTTACATTAGCAGAGAAGTTGCAATTGTACATACAGATTTGAGCGGTCCCACAAGAACTAGAGGATTCTATGGTGGAAGGTATTTTATGATTCTTGTTGATGATTTTACAAGAATGATGTGGATTGCATTTCTTAAAGAAAAGTCTTAAGAATTTGATAAATTAAAATTGATTAAGAACAAAGTTAAGAATGAATCTGGAATGAAGATTAAATGTTTGAGGTCTGATAGAGGTGGAGAATTCACTTCAAAGGAATTTAATACTTTTTGTGAAGTGAATGGTATAAAGAGACAGCTTTCAGCCCCTAGAACACCTGAACAACATGGTATTGCAAAAAGAAGGAATAGATCAGTAACTGAAGTAGCAAGAGCTATGTTATTTTAAAATGATTTGGTGAAGACATTTTGGAGAGAAGCAGTGAACAAAACAATATATACAATAAACAGAGTACAAATCAGAGCAGATACAAACAAGACACCTTATGAATTGTGGTTTGGACATGCACCATCAGTTAAGTATTTTAGAATTTTTGGAAGTAAGTGTTATATTAAAAGAGATGATGATATTGGAAATTTTGACCCTAGATCAATTCATCCTCATCCATTTTCTCCACATCTATGCTCACAGGCTTGTCCATACTTGCCAACAATAAAGTGGTGGAAGTATCAGGTTCTTGCTTGACTTCAACTCTTGCCTCTTCTCCTTTATCTATACCTATTTGTTCTTTCTATTCTTCCACTTTTTGTCCTTCCTCTTTCTGTCCTTCATCTTTCTATCCTTCCTCTTCCTATTTTTCTTCTTCTTTTGTCACTGCACTATCCATGTTTCCTTGAAATGGATCACTTTCATCAAGTGTAGTGTCAAGAGTTATAGGCACACTAGCAAAAAAGAAGTATGGTTGATTGTCAATATTTTCTTTGCTTCCTTCCATATTACCCTTAGATAACTTAGAGATTTCTCCTATTCCTATAGGTGTGGGCTTGGTAGCCCTAGGAGGTGAAGCTTTCTCAGAAATGTTGCTCATCAGTATTTGATCTAATGCTTTCTTTGTACCCTCAATAACTTCATCATATTTTTTAGCCATTATTTTTACAAGTCTATCTTTTGTTCTCAGTAAGGGTTTGAGCTCCTTAATTATCTTCTCTCTTTCCTATACAGAAACTATATGCAACATTTCCTCAATATCTTTATTTCTTATTACCTCATCTTCTATTTGTACAAGTTGTTTTTTGATTTTCTAACTTGCCATACAAGTCTTTAGGTATACTTCCCTCAATTTCCAATAGATTCTTTTTGTAAACAAGTAAATGTTCAATCACTATATATTCTATGACTGGCTGATTATCAAATTCATACCTCTCATAATATTTGTTTAGTGTCTTTAGGTTACCATCTCTTATTATCCTTTTGTGCAATATTTTTATGTCTGGTTTCCAGAGGTTCTCTACTTTCTTTTATTCTACTTTCTCTTCTTTCTTCTCAGTTTCCTTATCTTCTTTTCTCTTTGCTTCCACTTCAACCTTTTGTTTCTTGGGGCTATTTGGTTTGTTTGATCTAGTGGATCTTCTAGGTGTGTCTGTAGGTGTATCTTCTTGTGCTATCTTCTCTAGAGTGATAGATAGATCAATTACATTGGAAGTAGTACTTGTTATGTTCTCTACTTTAGAAGGTGGAGGGGCTTCAATTCTCATGCTTTCCGATCTAGAGGTTCCTTGAGTCATCTTGGTCCTTACTCCTTTTAGTTCTTCCTTTTTGATCCCAGTATTTTCTACCATATCATCAACCATTTTATCTATCTTCCTTTTCTTATGCCTCTATCATGTTCTTCTCTAACTTTTGCTAACTTTTCTACATATGTGCCCCATCTTTCCTCAGATGTGTCAAATTCATATGCTAAGACATGTTCTATCTGCAACATAAGAACTTCATAGTTGACTTTGTAGCCCATGGGGTAACACCATTTATTTCTAGGTTCAACTACTTCAAAACATACACAATAAGTTTCAATCATGAAACACATTGTATCCTTGTATTTCTCAACCAATTCTTCAGGGATTCTGTATCTTTCTTTCATTTTCCTTTGTAGAATTTTGATCATGGAAAATAGCTCGCCATCTACTTATGTATTATTTTATCTTTGGTATCTCTCTGATATCTGAATACTAGTGGGTATGTTGTCCTTCCATGCTCTAGGGTGCATTCCATAGAATTTATGCTCAATATGTATGTACATATGAACTAGAAGTGAGCCAAATCTAAAAGCCTTAGAGTTATCCTTCTTTATTATATTTACATTTTCCAAAAAAATTTGTGCTAGAATCTCACATAGATTTTATTTGGTGTTTTGTTTCACCATCCTATAGGCCATCATAATGACTCCTGTTGAGACCGAATTAGGTTTGCTAATATAATAGAACTTGTATGCTAGAAGAATTGCAACTAGTCTTACATCTTGTTGGAATATGTCATTAACTATCATAGCTCACTTGTCCCATTTTCAATGTGTTAGGGTTTCAACTATCTTTTTGATGTTCTTTTCTACCACAAGAATAAATCCAGTGTTATCTAGTCTAGTAATGTCATGAATCAACTAACTATAGATCTTTACAGGTTTCTCTCCTATCCAGATGAACTGGTTATGAACTCTACTAAGTATTATTTTGAACCATTCTATTTCATTGAATTCATTCATGAGGGTTAACTTCATGATGGTTAGGTCATCTAGGTGTTTAAACTCATCCTTCATTTTACCATCTAACTCAATCATCTCATCTATTTCTCTATGTATTTCTGCATCTCCTATTGTCTCATACTTGTAATGAATGTATGCCATAATATCTTCTACATGAAGGATGTCATATGGTGTTTGAGAAAAGGCTCCTTTAGGGTCATCCTCACAAGACTTAAAGGGGTGTTTCTTAAACTTATATCTAGGTCTATCCACAAAATCATAAATCATGGGTGCATCCATAGCTTCCTATTCAAGTAAATGGTCTAAATACCTTGAACATGCTAAATTCAAAACTTCTACTTTCATCGATCACGCTATGTAGTTGCTTAGTGGTTTGATATGCTTCTTAACTCTTATCTCCTTGGTCACTACTTATCAAATGGTGAAGAAGTAAGATGCCTTGAGGTCTTTTATTCATCACCAAGTGACTAAATGTGCTTAACTTGGTTAGCTCAACTTCTCATACTCTCCAATCAATCATAAATATTGTGCTCATAGGATATGAATCTTTAAATGTTGTGATCATAGATATAGTCTCCATAGTGTATGTATACACCACAACTAAGATCACATGAGCTTACTCTTCATAATCAAGGGATGGGTATAATTTGTTGTCTTCATCCAAAGCTCCCTATAAGTCCATGCTTGGCCTTCTAGGTCGATGTAGAAATGTTAACATTATGAGAAGACACAGTACCATCTATTTTCTCTCCCTGAACCAATATCTTATTCAAGTCTTTGACCTTCCATATCTTACCATCATCTTCATCTGCTAGCTTCCTGAAATGATTCTTGAATTCATTCATGTACTCATCAAGACTTTTACCACTATCACCAATGTTTTTCTTTATAACCATAGGAGGTGATCCTCTTCTTTTGTCCATTCTATTATACCTGTAAAACTTTGCTATACGTCCAAAGTTGTTGCATTTGTAACATGTAGGTAGTCTTCTATCTTGATTAACCTGTAGTTTTCAAAACCTTATAGTATTCCCAAGGTTATTGCACTTGTAGCATGTGATCTTGGTTGTTGATTCTTCAATGATGTAATCTTTCCTTTTTCATGACTGATCAGGTTTCCTACATTCTGCTTTCTTGTATCCATATGCATAACAGTTATAACAATAACCAATAAAGGATCTGAAAGGGCCTTTACCTCTACAATCTCTTTTCATGTGTCTGAGTTTGTTGCATACATAGCATCTACCTTTGAAAGGTCTAATCTGATCTCTAGGTTCTTCAAAAGTATATCTTTCTTTAGTCTTCACTTCATGTGATTCTTCATGAGTCTTGGACCATTCTCCTTCATTTTATTCAATTCCATTCATATCTCCTTTAGGTTTCTATCTCTCTCTTTGTTCATCAATTTTATCACTACTTATATGTAATTTCTCAATGTGTAACTTAGCTTGAATGAGTTCACCTTTAATGATTTGATTGTATTTCTCCAATTCTAGGCATTTATCTTTGTAGTGATCAAGTTCAATCTGCATTTGTCCTATCTACATGTTCATTCCTTTTAGAGTCTCTATAATTTTATATCTTGCATCCTTTTCATGTTGGATCTCTTTAATCATCAAAAGATTAATTTGATCTTTTTCTTGCTCAAGCTTCTTTACCTCATTTGATGTTGTTAGAAATAGGGAATACTGAGAGGAGGGGGTGAATTAGTATTCTACAAACTTTTACTTTTGCCCAATTATGGATATACTAGATTAACTTGATACTTGCATAACATAGTAAACTAAAGAACATGCATAGTAGTAAAACAAATGAACTCATAACACATTATTTGTTCTCGAGGAAACCCTAGCCAAGGGAAAACCCCAGTGGGGATGGTACCCACAAAGATCCACTAATCAAAAGTATCATGTTAAAGATGTTGACCCTGTTAGGAGCTTGTTACATACATATAGTGTCTCAGTCCTGATTAAGGGACTCTAGGCCTTGTTAGAAGTCTCAACCCTGCTAAGAGTTGGTAGAACAAAATGAAATGATTACAAGATGAACCCACTGCCCAAATATGTAATGTACAATAATTATTGATTACAAAAATAGGTCAAGGTACATAACCTTATAATGCTTTCTTGACTTTGAAAACTTCACATCAATATCTTTTGCATACATATGTTCATCTATATTTCATACTCTACTTCACATTACATAGGTCTTACATTTATACAAGTTATTAGGAATAATAACTTTTACAGCCGGATTTACTAAACATAAAGCACTTTAAAAAATACATTTTAACATGTGCTACCTAAGGGTTAACATCTAGGATTTCATCCCTTTATATGATTAAGACATTATTTTGATCAACAAAATAATCCTTTAACTATTTACCAATTTTTTCTTCTTCTTTGTCCTGTCGACTTTAACACTCTCTCTGGCAATACTACAATAACTTCTTTCATACATGTCGTACAGACTTGTGCTCTTAGGTGAGTCTTAAATATACATCATAGTATCCATGTTCAAGTGTGCAAGTACTAAATTTACTTTTATCGACATTGCCAATCAAAACTATCTCCGATTACACTGGGAAAATATTGCTTACACTTAGACAATTTTGTTCTATGCTCTGTCATACTTGCTCTCTATCATATGTGGTTTTCACATAGATCATATGTTTCCATAATGACAAAATATAGATATCTAACTCATCCAAATTTCCAACAATCTCCCCCTTTGTCATTGGTGGCAACATATGAGAAAATTGGCTAAGTCTCAAAATTTCAAAATTATGGCCATAAAAAAAAATTATATCTTTATTGTCCTTATATCTCCATATATCTTATATATCATCTATACTCCCCCTAGGATTATACTTCCATATATATATCAATATATCAATTTTCTACTATCACTCCCCCTTTGACAACAATGACAAAAAAAGGGTGCCAAAAATTGTGATCTCAAAATATTTACCTTGTTTCAAAATTGCAGAGCCGGTAGGCTTGCAACACAATTTGCAAAATTTATTTTAATGCTCTCTATCTCCTTCTCCCATGCCTTCTTAATGGTGTCTACAGTACTAAGTAGTGCACATAAACCATAATATGTGATCTCACATGCACGAAGGTTTGCAAAATTGAACTTTTCATAAGATGTCTTAGATGAAAGACACTCTTCCAATTGTCCTTCAATGATACTTATCTTCACTAAAATGTGCTCTCTTAGAAGAGAAAATCTTCTCAATTTTCTATCTCTTTCATCATTAAGAATCCTTATTTCATCATTCATTTTTCTGATTCTTTTCTCAATATCCAGTATCTTTACATTAGGACTGGTTAATAGATTTACCTCTAACTAAATTTCTACCTCTTTTTCTCTTAGCTTCTCAGTCACTTTTGATACATGGTTGTCTTTATTTGTACACTATATATAAAGAGCTTTTACTTTGTCCAAATTCCTTCTTAGATCTTTTATACATACATCCAAATTATTGATATCATTTCTGATATTTTGACTTATATCAAGAAACATTTTAGCCTCATAGGTTGCCTAAGCCTTCACTATAGAGCTATATCAGATAAATTAGTGAATTCATTATCAAATGCCTTCATCACTTCTCTATCTTTTATCTATGGATCTACCTCTATTACTTGACTATTCACAACACTCTATAATTTCCCTGTTAGTTCCAGCAATGATCCTTCAAGGCTTTTCACCTTCTTTTTCTTTCCAATTATCTTGTTTAGGGATGAGATCAACTCCATTTGATCATCATCATCAATTTATTTCCCAAAGTTAGTAAATATAGATTCAAAATGTGTTTTCTTTGCTACAATCTCATGGATAGGACTGATTTCCACTTTTCTTGGTGTTTCTTTATGTCCTTGAATCTCTGTATTTACTTGATTTTCTGATTTTTTTTCTTCTTCTTTCATTGTTTCCTTCCTTCCTTCTTCAATTGACCTATCCTACTCTTCCAAATCCAAATTGTCAACAATGTTCTCAAGGTTACTAAAAGGATTATCATCACTATCCAATGTGATATTAGTTCCTTCCACATTCATTGATTCATCTTCAATGTTAATTGATAGTGGTGGAGAGGTACTCTTCTGATGCTCAACTTCCATAGCTTGTTCTGTCGCACTAGAGTGCTTACCAACACTTGTTGTCATCACCTTTATTATTGCTTGTTTAGTTTCCTTATTGATTTATTCATAGTTTCCTCCCATTATTTGAATAGTTCTCCTTTTTATCCTTAGATGAGTACCAAGTTCTTTCATGATTTCTTTAAAGTGACCTTCATCTCTAATGTCACATAGCTTCCTCACAAAGTTCTCTCCGATCTTGTTATCTTCTTCAATTGCTCTCTTCTTCCTATTTACTAGCTTCTCCAATAGTTCATCAAGTATCTTTCCTTGAATCGTATCAAATTTCTTGTCTGCTAGGATCATATGACTTACAACTGCATTCTCCAAGTTTAATCTCTCTGAATAGTTATATAGCTCATAATACTTGTTCATTTTTTTAAAGTCTCCATCATTGATGATTTTTTCATTTACCTTTTCAATCTTAGGTTTCCACTTCTTCTTCTTGACTTTAGTATCTTCATCATCTTTAATTTTAGATACTTTCCTTTGAACTGGGGAAACTATTGTCTTATGTCTCTTACCTAGTCCAGTAATTATTTCCTTCACTCTTTTCCCTGGTGGAGTGGTGGAAGATCTTGTAGATTTTATAGTTTCTTGTTCCTTTTCAACTTTCTCCACTTTTACTATATTCTACAAATTTGTAGTCTCATCTGCAATTGTTGATAGGGGTGGAATAGAAAAAACTTCCTTTTGTCCAATACCTCTCAGTGTTGTTATTGTATTCTTTACAATTATGAATTCTTGTTCTATCATACCTATATCCTTAAGAATTTTCTTTATAGTGCTTTCCACTCTCTTCTTAGATAGATTTTCTTCCTAAATAGACTTTGTGGAGTTTAATTTCTCCTCATAAGTCCCAAATCTATTGCTATTTACATCCAATTTATATTTCAGCAATCTATTCACATATTCTTCTGCTTCAACTTTAGAAATTTCATAACCAAGAGGGTCTATGAACTCTACTCTAGGTTCAACTACTTCAATGAAGGTAAATTTAGTGTCAACCATAAAGCATACTTCATTTGTATACTTCTCAACTATATCCTATGGAATTGTTGTTCTTTTATTCATCAAGTTATGAAATGATTTGATCACTAAGGTTACACTCTCATTAACCTTATCTATGGGATATCTCAGATACACTCTCTTAATTATGTCCATGGTGGTTCTATTATCATTCCTGTCTTCTCTAATAGTAAGTGGAAATCTTCTCAACAAATGGAAAAACATATATGTAATCAATGATGAGAATCTAAACTAGGAATTCTTAGTCTTCTTAATCTTTTCTAAGTTCTCAAATAACTGAATTCTCAAAGTTTCACACATATCCACTTGTACTTTATCAATACACATCAAATAGGCTGCATGAATCATACCAACTACCATGTCATCTTCTCTAGAGTTAGCACAAAACTTAGATGTTAAGATCTTGCATAAATATCTAATATCATCTTATTGAATCTTACTGACCACTATTCCTCTACCATTGTAGGATGACTTAGTGTTTTCCAGTACAATTTTCTTCACATTTTTCTCATTGAATGGTATAACTTCTAA
Organism: Chamaecyparis obtusa; assembly: GCA_027943335.1. Classification (NCBI taxonomy): domain Eukaryota; kingdom Viridiplantae; phylum Streptophyta; class Pinopsida; order Cupressales; family Cupressaceae; genus Chamaecyparis; species Chamaecyparis obtusa. The sequence goes on along the minus strand of BSBK01000224.1, from coordinate 1,832,603 downwards.
TTTAGATAAACCAGTTACTTCATGGATTAGGTCTGTTGTTATATCAATCACTCTGTCATTTAACCAAAACTTTCCATTATGAATTCTGCTCAAAATGATTTTAGTGCATTCTTCATCATCAAATTCATGTTGTAGTGAATACCTTACGATTTTATTATCATTCAAATGTTCAAACCCTACTTTCAATGACATATCTTAATTATACAGCTTCTCATACTCCTTAGTAAAATCACTTTCACTGAGGATTTCAAGTTTGCATCCCAAATAGCTCCTAACATTCTCTAAATGTAAAACTTCATCTGGTATGGATGATAATGCTAGCTTAGGTTCTTCCTCCAAGGGTTCTATTGGTTCCCTTTTAATCTTAGGTCTAATTTTATCTCTTATGCTATGAACTAATGAAACATCCATATCTTCTACAAATTCTCTAACTAACTGATAGATTTTCTTAGTAAAATACCTTAATTCTATGATTTAGGGATTTGCGTAGATCCAACATGAAGTTCTTTCACCAAATCTTTGCAAACTACTTTCAATCACTACTGCTTCGATCTCCTTAACACTTGTAGTCACTTGAATGATTAACTAATATCAATCTCAAGCTTTTAACTTCAAGATTCTGACATTGCATTTAATTATTTTGCCACTTCTTTCCAAAAAGTTGTTCCTACTTTCCTGCAAAACTTCAAACTTCTTGCAAACTCACATAACATCATATTAGATCATGCACTCTTAACTATAGCATCATTACATCATATACTACCTTACATTAACTACACAAGACTCAATTCATCCTATACTAACTTCTACACTATCCTAAGTTCCTATTCTACTGTGTTCTTTATGAATTAAGTACTTTGAGATGGGTTAGGAAGAGATTCACTCTTACCATTAGATACTTCACCTTTCGGATTACCTTCAGTGTTGAATGTGTCTCCTTGATCTATGGCTTTAACAAACTTCACTTCTTCTGAATTACTATAACAACCTCTTTGACTGTTGCTTGCATTCTCATTTCTCCTTGTATGACTTCTAGGGTTAGGGTTTCTCATGTTATTCATTCTACAAAACTTTTTTGTATGACCAAATTTGTTGCATATCTGACAAACTATTCCATTGTTTCCATATCTTGGTCCAATCTGGTTGATTTGTGATCTACAATTCCTGGCAATGTATCCAATCTTGTTGCATCTATAACATACTACTCCATTTCTTATGTTCATCTCTTCAGTAGGTCTCTTATCTGCATGGTTAGTAACTCTAAACATTCTACTACTATTATTATCATTAAATTTAGGCTTCTTACATTCAATAGCTCTATGTCCAAAACCATGACAATTATAACAATAATCGTTAAGAGGTTTAAATTACTTACCTTTACAATATTTCTTCATATGACCAAAAGTATTACATGGAAAACATCTAACTTGTAATGCCCAACTTTTACATACTAGACTAGACATCACACAACCTGTTTAATCTACTCAAACATAGGAAAAACATCACAATTTTTTTCTTTGTGTCCAATACAAGACATGCTACATATAACAGGCAATAAAGAATCCAACATGATAAACACATCTAACTAGAATATTTATACATTATAACAATCTTTAAAGAATGAACATTACTTGTAAATGCATACCTGATACTCTCTTCATGTTCTATATGTTGACCTTTTCTTTTGTTCTCTCATCTGAATTACTTGTGCCTGCATACAAAATTACAAGACTAGGTGCATAATATGAGATCCGTTAAGAGTTAGATACATGATCACGAAGATAATTTCCTCAACAATATGTTAAATAGATAGATAAGGCAGTAGTGACATAGTAGCAATGAAATATGAAAGGAATGTATGACCCATGAAGAAAGAGTAATCAAATATTTTAATCCTTCAAGGGAAATTTACCTAAGTCTTTCAAGGAATCAATTTTAAAAAAATCTCCAATAGTTACAATCCTATTAAAGTAATTTACTAAGTAGTTACCCAATAAGATTCTTAGTCAATATCCTAAAGTTTCATTCAAGCAATCTTCCTAATTTGAAGTATGTTTATCATTTGACGAGTACCAAAAGAAAATATAATAACAGCGTACATGCTCTCCACCCAACCAAATGACATCATGAGACCCCTGAGGTCCTAGTCAACCCCCGAGCAAGTGAAAGCTTTTTTTATTTTTTTTTTGCACCATTATGATCAATAGTGTGTTTGATTTCACTGTCGCAACTTAATAGCTAGGTTTCTCCATTAAAGGTCTGACAACTCTAACAATCTTAATCTAAGTCGTCATTAAATTAATATCTTCTATAATGTTTATACAAATATTTTAAAATGAAAGTCCTTAGTTTAACCATGTTGTATCCTGATACCACACAATCTAAATAAACATAGAGATATTGTCTGATTGATGTAGAGAGAGGTCCTTACTGAATATTTAGATTGAAAGTATTTAGTATATAAGCCTCATGCTTCTAACCAAAATATCTTGAACTTGAATTTCTAATATACTTCATCTTTGATTAGAAGTTTTTCCTGTTTTGTTAAGTGTTTTTTCTTTGTGATATCATTGTTGAATACTTGCACAAGCCTTGAATAATTACTTTTTGAGCTATGAACTTCGATCTCCATTTCATTTTTGGCCTTTCTTTTCTATTAAGATTAGTGAAACACAAGGATGCATTTTAGTCTACATATTTTAAACATTTTCTTTTTATTTATAAATCTTTGGCTAATATAAGGACATTTTCTGATCATATGCAAACCTAGTATGGACTATTATGAGGGTTTCTAGCTGTTATTGCAAACATTAATGCTGATTACACTAGCTACACTAAACAAAAATCAAAACTAAGGTTTTTATGTTGGTGTTTGCATGTCTATCGCTACAATCAAATTTATCCAGCAATTCACTATCCAATTCCTTTCTCATATATGGTTAATTTCAATGCAAAAGGGTTTCATATAAACAGTGGTGAATGACAGCATCACTATCCATAAAATATCAGTCATAATCAGCAGTTAAAATGACATATTTGACATGTACAATTCATATCTTAGTATTTAGTTTTTGCAATTTTGCTATTTTACTAATTTGCCAAAGTTTCATTTGAAGCATAATTCTTATACATTTTATTTTTCATGACTAGTCCCTACCATTGCAACATGTTTGAGAATATATATTGGTTTGCAACAGCTATCACATGTTGTGGATATTTGTGCACAGAGAATTAATTTAAAACTTCAAAGATCATTACTTTATAGTCAAATTCAGTATTGTGCTCCAAAGAGAAAAGGACTTCAGATTAATAAACCAAATGAATATTTTGCACTGAAAGAAAAATAAAAGTAAATAAATAGATAAACAGCAAAGAATAAAGCAACCCAGAAATTTTATTTTTAAAATAGTCTGGATACAGTGCGCGACCCATTTAAGGTGACCCAAATGAACATTTTACACTGTAGGAATAAATAAATGTATAAATAGATGGATAATAAAGGATATATAGTCACCCCTGTTGATGAGGGTTGCATTCGCGGGGTGACTATAGAGAATACTAATGCAGAAGTGTGCAGACAGCACGCAGAACAAAATACAAGACTAATTAAGAGTAACAGAAATATGGGAAAATGGTGAAGAATGAAAATTGAAATAAGATTACTGAAAGAATTAATGGAGTTTAGAAACCTAACCTTACATTGTAGTCAAAATTAATGCCCCAACTCAACGTGCAGCACCCACAACAACAGAAGTCCAAGAATGGACAGAAAAATAAAATAATTGAAATAATTTTCTGAATCAATTAGGAGAGGTTGCTATCTTGATTCTTAATATTACATAGTGATAAAAAAAATTAGAGTCCTAACTCTAGGTCCACTAGAAGACAAATCGAGAGCAATATCAGGAGTAGTAAAAATAAAAACACAATCCAATTCCATCAGGTGCAAGTAAAGATTAAAAATCACAACAAAGAAGACCCGATTTTCAAATTCCCTAGAAGCTGTTTGACAGGCTCCCATGCCTAAGCGCAACAAAAGTAAAAAAAAATGGCAGAGAGAAAACAAGTTAATTCATTAACAGCTTTAAAACAAAATCAACTTACCGCCATCTTCCTGCACGAGATTTACAATGCCCTCGACCTGACTGTTGCCCTTGAGCATGACAACGACCTTCTTGGTCACGGCGACTACAGTGAGCACCTTGGCAGGCGGAGGAGCAAAAGCAAACAACCATTTTTGGGCAATTCAAACCGGAGCACCCTTAATGAAAATAGGAAATTTCTGAATGTGGGACAGGATATTCCCATTTAGGGCCATGGGAGTTGCAACCATAATAGCCTACGCCGCCATTGCTGCTACTCCCCTCCCATCGATAACCCCCTTCGTAAGATATATGTCTTCGTTTATGATTAGTCATTGCTGAAAAGTGACTGCGGCAGCGGCCACGATAGGACAATTCCTTCCGTGCGTAAAGGAAAAATGCCTCCAATTTCATGTACCGCACGTGACCTTTCACCACTTGTTTCATCGCATGAATATCGATTACTGTCCCATCTACTTCCACTTTACATTTACATTCAGTGCAGAGTCAGAGATAGAGATGGTGGGAAAGGGAAGGGGAAAGGGAAAGGGAAAGGGTAGGTGTGTAAATGTGTTGTACGTGACTTTTGTTGATGATAGTCAACATAAGCGGTTGCTGATAAGTTGGTGGGTTGCCCAACGCAACGGGGTTTCAAGGTTTGCAACAACAACAAGACATAAGGTGATGTTTGTTGCTACAGTTGGAGGGTTTACAAGTGTCTGGCACTCGCTCATCGTTCATCGGATAATGTCTTATTGCATAAGTTATAAATAACTTAATGTATACAAGATTGATACCTATCAAAGTGACATATACAAGAACAAGATGATTCAAAGAGATTGTTTCATTTTCAAATAAATTATTATTATTATGCATAATGATGTGGTAGAGTATAATCTTTGACTTGGGACATTGTGACAATGGCGATGATTTGGAATTTGAACACCAAAATGCTATACTCAATATTTTAAAAACCTTATTATAGCCTTATCAACAACATTTGATATTGTTGACATTTACAAAGGTATTGAATCAATACACATAATAAGATTAAGTATTTAAACAATAGTCATACTATTTGCATAAGATATATATATATATATATATATATATATATATATATATATATATATATATATATATATATATATATATATATATATATATATATATATATATATATATATATTTTAAAGTTAAAATAGTATAAAATTAGGATCAACTATTCTATTACATTTAATAAATTTATCAACCAGCACATCATAAAGTACCTCTCAAATTATCTTTAAGAACATCAAAGATTTTTATCCTGAAATTATTCTATATACTCAATCAAAGTCATTAGTACAACACAACAAGATAGCCATAGAACACTAAACTATTATCATTCAACATGTCATTGACACTATCAAATACAATATAGGTTCAATAGTAAAGCAGTCCATAAGAAAGATGTCAAGATACCATTAATCACAATTATTGATAAAACATTGTAGATAAAATTGTGTACACATGTAAGGAGCGTGCATGATAAATAAATAAATTTATCCATGGAAAAAGTTCATTAGTTTCATCATTAGAATTATTGTTACTATTATTTGAAATTAACAAGAACATATTCAAATAACTCAATGTATTATAGTGATAATAAAAATTACTAATTTTGAATCAATACACATAATAAGATTGAGTATTTACCTCCTCATCATGAGGCTTGTTTTGCACCATACACTTCTTTCAGTTCTAAGATCATATCCTGATCAATCAAAATCATCAATACAATATAGCATTATATGCAAGGAATCTTGGCATTATAATCATCACATAGTACCAAAACCTTTATATTCGCTTCTTCCTCCATAAGTGAAAGAACCATACTTTTACCCTTTTAAACATTTGTTCATTCTAAGTTAATACTTTGTATCAACTATGTCATGTATTTTCAATTTCACTGTATATATAAGATTCAATCTAAACATAGTTACACTATTCTATGAGAGGAACATAATCATAATTAAGAATTAATTCATAACTATATATATATATATATATATATATATATATATATATATATATATATATATATATATATATATATATATATATATATATATATATATATATATATATATATATATATATATATATATATATATATATATATATATATATATATATATTATCAACTCAAATAACATACCTTGAGGTGACCTCATCATATAAGGTATATGTGTTGATATATATTTAGGTGGGGCCTCACATAACTTTAAATTCTCTCTACATACCTTTAGGTGATTCTTCTTCTTTAGGTATATCCTCATATTTGTTAGCTTCATTAGGTTTCTTTTCTTCTATGTTTTCAGAAACTTTCAGCTCTGGTTCCTTGCTTTCTTCACTTACCTTATATTTGTTAAATCCAAGACCAATTTTATCATAGAATCGCTTCTAATAAGACATTTGTTCATCAATCTTCTCAATAGTGGAATATAGTTTCTCAAGTTGTTGCTTAGACTGATTTAGTTCACCTTTCACAATTGTATTGTACTTTTCAAGTTCAACATACTGTAATTTTGTTTTCTTAAGTTCAGATGTCACTTTACAAGGTTTAGATTTCAGATCTTCATTCTCAGATTTCAGATTTTCTTCATTCTTGTTGTTTCCATCTTTCAAACTCGACTTCAGGTTTACTATCTTTAATTTAGATTTAAGGATCTCATTTTGTTTTTCCAAATTTTTATCACAATCTTCAATTTGAATTGTAGATTCCTTTTCTGATTTTAGCTCTTCCAACTTCTTTTTCATCTTCTCAATAAGGTTCTTTGCATCATCATATTTTCCTTTCAGAGTATCTCTTTCTTCCAGTAAGTATATCAATCCATTCAAGAGCTTCTTCAAGATTCTTCTATAGCTAATCCATATCCATAGAGATCTTACTCAAGCTACTAGGCTTTCTTTGAATGATTCTTTTTCGAGTAACTAAGCTCTAATACCAATTTTTAGAAATAGGGAATACTAAGAGGGGGGCTGAATCAGTATTCTACAAACTTTTACTTTTGCCCAATTATGGATATAACAGATTAACTAGATACTTGCATAATAGAGTAAACTAAAGAACATGCATAATAGTAAAGAAAATGAACTCATAACACACTATTTATTCTCAAGGAAACCCTAGACAAGGGAAAACCCCAGTGGGGATGGTACCCACAAAGATGCACTAATCAAAAGTATCATGTTAAGGATATTAACCTTGTTAAGAGCCAGTTACATATATATCATCTCAGTCCTAATTAAGGGACTCTAGGCCTTGTTAGAAGCCTCAACCCTACTAAGAGTTGGTAGAACAAAATGAAATGATGACAAGATGAGCCCACTACCCAAACATGTAATGTACAATAATTCTTGATTACAAAAATAGGGCAAGGTACATAACCTTATACTACTTGCTTGACTTTCACAACTTTGCATCAATATCTTTTGCATACATATGTTCATCTATATTTCATACTCTATTATGCATTACATATGTCTTACATTTATACAAGTTATTAGGAATAGTAACTTTTATAGTCGGCTTTACTAAACATAAAGCACTTTACAAAATACATTTTAACATGCACTGCCCAAGGGTTAACATCTAGGAAGTCATCCCTTTATATGATTAAGACATTATTTTGATAAACAAAATAATTCCTTAACTATTTACCAATTTTGTCTTCTTGTCTATCCTATCGAATTTAACACTGTCTCTGGCAATACTGTAATAACTTCTTTCGTACATGTCATATAGACTTGCGCTCTCAAGTGAGTCTTCAATATATATCATAGTATCCATGTTCAAGTGTGCAAGCACTGAACTTACTTCTATCGACATTTCCAATCAAAACTGTCTCCAGTTACACTAGGAAAATGTTGCTTACACTTGGATAATTTTGCTCTGCGCTCTGTCATACTTTCTCTCTGTCATGTGAGGTCTTCACATAGATCATATGTTGCCATAATGACAACATCTAGATATCTAACTCAGCCAAATTTCCAATAGATGTGTCATTTTCTAAATCCTCCTTGATCTTTTCTATAAGGTCTTGTCTCTCATTTCTTGAAAGTTCAAGTTGTTCCTTTAGTTTTTTGATAAAACCTTCTGCTCTTCTCAATTTGAATTTCAATTCATTATTCTCAGCCTTTTCTTTATCCAGGTCATCAAGTGTTGCTTCAAAATTTTCTTGTAAACTTTTTTAATCCATTATGATCTCCCTTAATCTGTTAGACTTTCTCTTTAAGGGCCAATAGCTCTGATACCAATTGTTAGGATTGAGTAATACTGAGAGGGGGGTGAATCAATATTACAATACTTTTATTAAACTTAAACCAATTCCAAATAAGCCATATGATTGCAGAAATGAAAAGAACATAAAAAAATAACACACAACTCATAACACCATTATTTGTCCTCGAGGAAACCCTAGCCAAGGGAAAACCCCAGTGAGGATGGTACCCACAAATATGCACTAAAGTATAATGTCCCTATTAGGAGACCTAGCCTTGTTAGGAGCTGAGTATTACATAGTACATTTCATTGTTAGAGGAATATCAACCCTATTAAAGGTATACAAAACCATGTTAAAGGTATATAAAACCCTATTAAAGGTATACAAAACCATGTTAAAGGTATATAAAACCCTGGTAAAGGTATATTTAGCTTAAATCTCTTATAATCAATATTTCAATTACAAAGTGTTATCAAGAGTGAACAAAACAAGCATCTTCTATGCTTTGATAATTCTAGTTGTAGTTCTCAATAACCTTTTTTAATCTTTGGTCTCACATCTACCATCAACCATTACTGATATCCCAATCTTGTAGCAATATCTATCTTCGCTTTCACAAAACATTTTTCATTTATATGTATTCTATCATTTAGTCAAATCTCAAATACAATGAAAAATATAATAATTAATAATGAAAAGAGTAAATAATAATTCACCGATCTTGTATTACCAAAGTTTTGGCAATCCACAATCTTTATCTAACTTACCATGTTACCATTCCATCTTACATTTTCTTAACCACCGCGACTATTCATGTGCTCTAATTCACTGTCCCTCTATCTTCGCATGTCTTCATATCACTTTAACTTACTGATAACAATACCAAAACACAAGCAACCTTAACTAAAGGTCATACACATCCAAAAATGTCTTCCTCTAAGGTCACAAGCCATCATCTATCATATGTTGGAAATATAGTTGGGAAATGTGATACTAAGAGGGGGGGTGAATCAGATATCACCTGCTAATCCATTTTAACATTACATAAACTTTTGCATAGCATCAACAATACTTCATCAAAATAAAGTAACTAACATGCTAAGTAGCATTCATGAAACTACTCATAACACAGTAATTTTGGTTACCTAGAAACCCTTGAAAGGTAAAACTAGGGTGGGGATGACACCCACAAATCTTCACTACTGCAGTAATAAGTTTTCTTGTTAGGGCTTACAAAATTTGATTAAAATATGATCTACCCTGTAAGGGGTATGCCCTGTTAAGAGCTCAAAGACTTATATAGTCTACCTTGCTAAAGGATTTCAAACTTACAACAAAGTAAGCACTTGGTTAAGATATTACAATAGGTCTGTTAGGACCACTTGTTAAGAGATTTACCCTAATATAGTTGTTAGAATGTCTCAGTACCTAATCCTTCAATTTCCACTATATGCAGATTATAGATCTTCTATTTATAGTCTTGTATTGATCTCATCTAATAGATCTATCTCTATTCTGTCCTTTCACTACTTAGCTCGATCACTAAAATCTATCTAAATGCTTCACCAAAATTGAATGTGCCTCTCTGCTCATAACTTCATACCCTTCGCATTGTTTTCATATGCTACTACATTTTAGGGTTTAGATCTTATACGTATATACACAACAAAACATCTTCATGATTCAAGATCTATGGTTCAGATTAACTCCTTTTGCCGCTTAAGCCTTACTAATTTCTGATTGGCTCTAAGTATTACATAGGGATCAATGATTGAAAAATAGATCCATAATCACCTCCGTAATTACCTCAACAAAAAAAATACAAAACATTAATGTTGGCCAAAACAATTTACCTCGATCACTATTCCATAACAAACTCTTATGTCATTTATGGCTAACTCGACAAATGCAATTCCTGATACTCGACATTCACTATATTTGGCATATGTTGATATCTCTGTCACTCGGTAATTATTGCATACATAACTCAAAAAAACTTGACTCGGCTAATACAAAAATATATAGTGACCATATGTTTACTCAGCAATACTACTGCTCAGTAAGTATACATTACATAGCTCAGCCTTTACATAATGACTTGGTCGCAGTGATGACCAACCATCATTGCCTAGATAAATGACTAAGTATGAGTCACTAATAGTTAACAAAACTATAGAGATCTACAATCTTCCCCTTTGACATTAGTGGAAAAAATACTTTGTCATGACATTATATTGTATTACAAAAAAAATACTTAGTATTAGTAGAATACTCCTCCTAAGATATATATACATACAAAATTTTGTTACCTTCCCTTTGTCATGTCATGTCACTTAATTTCCCCCTTGTTTTTTACATGCCTAATTTCTTCGATAGTAAGGAGTGTGAAAAATTTCTCCAAAAATGGTTTATGAAGCATCATAACAATGTGTAGTGCAGTTTCCCAGCCTCCTGTAGCAACATTCAAAATTTTTGATTGCACTTCTAGCTCGGCATCTAGATTTACTAGGCTCTCAATTGTAGATAGATGTGGATCCTTCTTGGTTAAGTCCTTAGCCTTGGCTAACTCTCTTTGCATGGCCTCCAAATGAGGTGTTCAACATTGTTTGCATGGAGAGTAGACAAGACCTTATCTTTCCATCATTAGCCATCAGCTCAGCTATCCTTCCTTGTGTATGCATGAGCTTTGCATAATGTTTTGAACTTGTTTCTCCATCCAAGCTTAAGGATTGACTAGTGGACTTTAGTTCTTGTTGTAGTTTATCAACCAACCCTTGGTTATCCATAGTGAAGTCTTCTACATTGCATAGTTTGGTAAGCAGAGATTGTGCATTCACAATGACTTCTTTTGACTCTATTACCAAAGTGGAAAGTGCTACTTGTTTCACTACAATCTCAGCAGATATTTTTTCCATCATCTTAATCTCAAACTTCCTTTTCGACCATTGCAATAACTTATCACTGGCTCCACTTTCTTCATTAGTTACTTTTTGAACAATATGGACAAGTTGTTCTAATATGGGAGTAGAACTATTTTCATCAGACAACTCAAAAGCATCATTAGAAATTTCTTTGATTTCATACATAACCTACTTTTGTTGATGTTCTCTTCTCAGTTCTTCCTGTCTGCTTTTCCTCTTTAACAAATCTTGCAGTATCTACATCTGCTCATAAGATAAGTTATCACAATCCCATTTAGGAATAAAAATAACTTCATCAATGGTTAACTCTAGGGAAAATACTTTCATTTTCTTCTTAATTTCCTTCTTAGGTGTGCTCCCACTCGGCATCTATACAAGAGCTTGTATTGCCTCTTGTTCCTTAGGGTCCTATATTTCAATAGCTTTTTCTTTTACTTCTTTCTCTTCTATTTCCTTATCCTTCAAATGAGGACTAGTAGCCTTTGCTTCAAAATTCTCCCCTTTATCTTGTTGTAACCCCTCAGTAGGTGTGGATGGATTTTCTGATGCTGACCGATCTTGTTCCTTGGTAGTGCTTGTACCGACTAACATGTTAGCTGTAACAACTATAGGTTTGGCGGGGGTAGTGTTAATAGTTGATGTTTCATCAATTGTTGTATACTCTTTTACTAGTAAAAGTATAGTGTTTCTGCCTAGAAAAGATGTGTCCTTTTCTTCCTTGACCTATATATCCTCCTCGGTCAATACCTGAGTCTTTATTGGTGTATCCTCTGTTATATCAATAATTTTTACTTATGATTCCTTATGAATTTCCTCCATCTTAGGAGCTTCAGTCTTTGGCATGGGTATCTCCATTGCATTCTATTATGTGTTAGGCTTAGCATCCTTAGATGTACTAGTACCTTTGTCCACATCCTTGTCAATTAACAATCCAAACACTATCTTCTAGATCTTTACACTTTCCTGCACAACATCCTCAACCTTGTGTTGAAGGACTAAGTAAGCTCTAAGATTGGGATCAATTTTTTCTCTATATTGTTCCATAATTTGTCTAATGTTTGCAAGGGTTAAACTTGATTCAACTTGTGCTAGAGTGCTCTCCCTTATTTTTTTCTCTAAATTAAGAGCATATCCCCATTTCTGTGCAACCCTATTACTCAACTTCTTAGGAATTTGGTTCTCCAACTGAATAGGTAACATCTTGAAAGTGCAAATCATTTCAAGAATAGCATCTTCAACTTTTTCTTTGTCTCCTATACTCAAGCTTCCAAATTTTAATCCCTTTAATTCTTCTACTCCTATAGTACTTGTTATTTTGTGGCATATTTCATCCATAGTAGGTTTTACATTCTATAATTCAACTTTCTTCTTCACCTCTTCATCACTTTCAATTTCCTCATCTTCCTATTCTAAAACAAGTTTCCTCCTAGGCCTTTTGTTAGCCTTGCTTGGCACTGCCTTAGGTTGAAAAACTTTTCATTTACCTAATGCAGGGGATTTCTTTGATGTCTCGATAGCTGCTCCTCTTGTTCAGTATCGTTCTTTTGGTTGGGGGCTTAGAAAGTATAGGATTCTTACCTTTCTTCTTCTCTACTTGTACTTCTTCTTCTTCACTCTTACTAAAGCCACTCAGTTCATTCTCTCCCAGTCCTTGGGTTAATTCTAGTGGTGCATTCTTCTCAGACTCTTCCACATATTTCTCTAAATTCTTTACTATTTTCTTCCTCTTCCTCTCTACAGTTGCAACCATCAAACCCATAGTGATTTTAGATTTGGCTTCATTGTATGTTCCAAATTAGGGTGCTTTATCATCAATTTCTTCAGCTAAGAGGGCGATAATAGCAGTAGTGGTCTCATCTATGTTTACTTCATAGGGTAATGGCATTAGCCATGAAACCCTAGGAAAGACTACTTGTGCATAAGTAAAGTCTGTGTCAACTAGAAAACATATATCCTTGCTATACTTCTCAACTAATGATAGAGGGACTCTACTCCTCTTCCTCATTTTCTTCTTAAACTCAACAAAATAGTTCTCCTTCACACCATTAAAACTATCTCCTATCTAACCTATGAACTCACTTATTTGAAGAGTAATGGGTTTCTTCTTATCACATATCACTCCTCCAATAATAGGAAAACACTTCTGTATATAAAAAAATAGACAGATTAACAAATAACCAAACTTACACATGGAATTCTTTGCAGTCTAGATTGAGTTCAGGTTCTTAGCCAGCTATGTCAGTTGGAGCTCAGCAAGATCATACGTGTATCCTTTCCTGATAATTTTTTATGCCTAGTCCACTGCCATACAAGGGACATTGTCCAATTGACTGGATTGGTAGAACTTGTGCGAGAGAACCCTGATAGCAAAGTCAATTTCTAGATCTGTGATGGTGGAAATTGTCATTCCACATTTGCTCCATATTGTCTATGTGTTTTCTTGAATTTCTTCTTTACTTGCACATTTCATTTTTCTTTTTCCTTGAATTGTAGGGTATCTAGTTACTTGGTGGATCATTTCCTTCATTATTTTCATGGCTCCATCTTCCAGCCACAATTCCATATCATTCACTCAACTCAACACTATTTTTATCCATTCAACCTTAAAATTCTACGGGAAATCTAGGGCATGTACTAACCCTTATTCAACAACTATTTTATACTCCGGCTTCAACACTTCATTATCACATAATTTTTCATACACTTCCCTGATCTTGCAATCTTTGATTTCTCTGATCTTGCACATGTAACAAGACCTAACATCATTCATTATCAACACATTCTCCAGAATTGAGGATAGGGCGTCGGTAAGATCTCCCTTAATTGTGGTTTCCATAATTGCCCTGAATTTTTGTGGCTTGCAAACTTCATTTCTTACTAGTTGTGCATTGAAAACTTCCATCCCTTGTTTCTTCACTATAGAAAATGATGATCATGCCATTATAATTTGAAAATTTTTGAAAAGAAATGTTTGCTCAGTAGTGTACCTTTCTTGTAAGTGACCTATAGATGATTTTTGTCGATGACACACTGAAAAGATTTGGAATTGCCTTTGACAAATTGGTTTCTCACACTTTGAATCACTCAAAGAAATCTCAATTCGCTTGGTGAAATGAAATGGGTGACAAATTTCCACTTTACAGATTCCAAAAAGTCAAATTAGGGCCTCATAAATGCTCCATACAAAATTTTAAGTGGAATACAGTTGTCTCGACAAACTCATGTTAACCTCGGCTAACAAAAGCTCGGTCAATATAACAGTTAAGACACAGCTCAGTATATATAGCATCTTAGACACAATAGGTTCTTGGCATACATTAATAACTCGGTCAAGACACTGACGCTTGGCATGAAAAATGAAATTCTCTACTATGCTCAGATATGTCCTAATGCATCTTTATTTATGCAGATATGGACTTTTACTCAAGTTTATGTTAGGGACTGATGTAAGATAAAGCATTGTAAGATTTAGTTCCAAACATACCTTCTATTCTTAGTTAGAAGAAGTGTGATCACCTGATCCATCGGATTGGGTGACCTCAGATGTGCTAGCTTCACTTTTTTTTTCTTCTTCTTTCTTCCTCCATGTCTTCTTCATCCGATTTCTCAATTTCTCATGGATATCTTCATTCTGATTCTAATCATTGCTCAGCATAGGTGGTCTACAATCTTTCTTTAGATGACCTATCTTATTACACTTGTAACATACCATGCTTCCATTCATCCAACTTTTGGATCTGCCTCTGAAATGAGTCTTCATATAGTCTCTTCCAATGTGTCCATATTTTCCATAGTAATGACAATTGTACCAAGTATTATAATCCCAATTGTATGATTTATTCTTCACAAGTGACTTAGTCTGTTCATTTGATGACCATCTAGGTTTAGATCTACATTCAAATGCTCTATGCCCATATTTCTGATAGTTAAAACATTGACCTTGAAACTTAGGTAAGGTAGGTGGATTGCTGACCTTAGACCTACATTCATGTGCCTGATGTCCATGTTTCTTACAATTAAAGAAATGTCCATTGAACTTAGGTTTAGGCTCAGACATACCATGTTTTCTCATGCATATGTTGGATGTATGTCCTGGCTTTCCATAGTGATGGCATGTGGGCTTGTTTTTCTTTGGTTTTGCATTCTTCTGTTCTCCATTCTTTGACGATTCTCCTTCTTCAATAGATGATGAATGCTCATTTAGTCCAAGTTCAAATCTATCACTAGATCTTCTAGGTGACCTTAATAGCTCTTCAAAATATTTTGTAGGTTCATTAAGTTTTTTCATCCTTTCATTGATTTCCTTCTCAGATCTTAGTTCATTCCTGAATTGATCATTTTCAAACCTCAGTTGGTTGATTTCTATATCTTTCCTACCCAACTCTTGATTAACCACCAGTAGTTCATTTACCATGTCTAGTTGATTTTTGGTTAACCTTTGCATGTCGCTTGTCCTTTCATCTAGTCTCATTGCTATTTGTCTTTTATCTTCTTCAGCCATTGTCTTGTCATCTTTAGCTTTCTTTTTCTGTTCAACTACTTCACAGAGTCTGATAGATTGAATTTCTTGTTCTCTCTTAAGACTTATGATGTCATAATTTAGTATGGTATTTTTCTCCAGTAGCTCTTTTATGGCTTTGTCACTTTCTGTAGAGTTTGCATTATCAAATAGTCCAGTGGTATCTTCTTCTTGATAGAGTGAATCACTTTGTTGAATAGTAATTTCTCTCCTTATGCTCAAGGATTTCTTCAGTTCACTTCTAGTTTCTTCCAGTTGTTGTAATTCCAATTGTACATCAATCTTCTAATTCTCTATGACCTTTCCTAGCTTGTATACTTCCATCTCAAGATCTTTTTCTTCAAGTGGTTAGACTTTCCTATGAGAAACCTTGCAACTCTGATACCAATTGTTGGAAATATAGTTGGGAAATGTGATACTGAGAGGGGGGGTGAATTAGATATCACCTACTAATCCATTTTAACATTACATAAAATTTTTCATAGCATCAACAATTCTTCATCAAAACAAAGTAACTAACATACTAAGCAGCATTCATGAAACTACTTATAACATAATAATTTTGGTTACCCAGAAACCCTTGAAAGGTAAAACTAGGGTGGGGATGACACCTACAAATCTTCACTACTGTAGTAATAATTTTTCCTATTAGGGCTTGCAAAATTTGATCAAAATATGATCTACCCTATGAGGGGTCTACCCTATTAAGAGCTCAAAGACTTATATAGTTTACCTTGCTAAAGGATTTAAAACTTACAACAAAGTAAGCACTCAATTAAGAGATTACAATATGTCTGTTAGGACCACTCGATTAATAGATTTACCCTGATACACTTGTTAGAATGTCTTAGTACCTGATCCTTCAGTTTGCACTATATGTAGATTATAGATCTTCTCTTTACGATATTGTATTGATCTCATCTATCAAATTTATCTCTATTATGTCCTTTCACTACTTTTCTCAGTCACTAAACTCTTTCTGAATGCTTCACCAAAATTGAATGTGCATCTCTACTCATTCCTTCATACCCTTCACATTCTTTTCATATGCTACTACATTTTAGGGTTTAGATCTTATACTTATATACACTAAAAAATCTTCATGATTCAAGATCTATGGTTCAGATTAACTCCTTTTGCAGCTTAAGCCTTACTAATTTCTAATTGGCTCTAAGTATTACATAGGGATCAATGATTGCAAAATAGATGCATAATCACCTCCACAATTACCTCAACAAACAAAATACAAAACATGAATGTTGGCCAAAATGATTTACCTCGATCATTGTGCCATAAAAAACTCTTATGTCATTTCTGGCTAACTCGGCAAATGCAGTTCCCAATACTCAGTATTCACTATACTTGGCATATGTTGATATATCTTTCACTCGATAATCATTGCATACATAACTCATAAAAACTTGACTCAGCTAATACAAAAATATATAGTGACCATATGTTTACTCGGCAGTACTACTGCTCGGTAAGTATGCATTACATAGCATAGCCTTTACATAATGACTCGGTCAAAGTGATGACCAACCATCATTGCCTAGATAAATGACTAAGTGTGAGTCACTAATAGTCAACAAAACTATAGAGATCTACATCATATACTATCTTCGATGTCCAAAACAATATTCTAGTACTCTGTAAATTTGATTCCATACTTAGTCATTTTCAATACTGTATCTTCAACACTTATACTTAACTTTATGCGATCACCATACCATATGTGTTTCCATAAATGAAAACCCTCAAATGCTTCATAGTGCTCTTAAAATATCACTTTCCAACATGACATACATTGGATAGTGGGTTTAAAGGACCTACAAAATCTAAACCCCATTGTTGAAAAGGTTCCTCTATGATAACATGTCGCATAAAAAGAGCACCCAATTGAGGCTTCCTAGTAAATAGCTTACATTTCTCACATAAACCTACCCACTTGTAAGCATCCTTAAACAATCATGGCCAATAGTAACCATTCCTTAGAATCTTGAAAGCTATGACAGTGGATGAATAATTTCCTCCACAAGACTCACCATGAAAGGTTTGTAATAGTCATTTATGCTGGTCTTCATCTGCGCACTGGAGGAAAATTCCATCTAATCCCTTCTTATACAATATATCATCAACTATCACATATTTTGCAGATTTAAGATGTAAATTCCTTTTCTCTTTACCTATCAAATACTTTGGACATTCCCCATAAGTCAGGTAATATGCGATTTTAGAGAACCAAGAATCTTTTGATCCTACCAGCAATGTCAAGGGACTCTTTTCTTCCACCAATTCTTCATTTTTGGCAATCAACTTGCACATACCCTAACCTCTCACCAATTTAGTGGGTTTGATGTCTATATAAAATTATTGCACCTTTTCTACCTATGTTTCTTGGTTATTTATGGCTACCTCTTGTTGTGTAAGTATACTTTTGACTATTGCATTGGGTACATAAACCATAGAGTGTGAATGGAGTATGTAGAGTTGGAATTGTTTTACCACTTTGAATACTACACAAGCTTTTTTCTTCATCAAAGAATACCTTAATCCATGATTCTTTAATGGAATACTCATGAAAGAGATCAGGAATTCCTCATTTTTATTATTTTTTTGTACTAGTACTCCTGACATGGTGTTTTCACTAGCATAGCAGTAGATTATTAAATCTTTCTTGAAATCAGGGTGAACTAACACTGGAGCTTGAGCAATGGCAATCTTAACTTCTTCAAAAGAATTTACAACTTCATTATTCCATTTGAAAGTCTATTTCTCACTTAACAAGCTACCATTGGCCTGGTAATTTTTGAGAAGTTAGGTACAAACTTTCTCAAAAATTGATCTTCCCAAAGAAAGAATGTATTCCTTTTCAATTTGATAGAAAACATATCTGCTGAATTGCACAAACCCTCTCTAGATCAATTCTTAGTCCATCCTTTGACACCACATGTCCAAGTAGCTTCCCCTCTATGACACAGAAAATAGACTTCTTTGGATTGAGTGATATGTCATGATCTCTATATTTTTGTAGGATTGTTCTCAAATCATGCAAGTGCTTCTTTCTTCTTTTCAAAAACATCATCATATCATCTAAATATATCACTGTCACTTTATTGATCAGATGTTTGAAAGAGGAGTTCATAGCATGTTGAAAAGTAGCCCCTAGATTTATTAATCTAAAAGGCATTCTATTATATGCAAAGGTACCCCATAGAGTGGTGAAAGCTATTTTGTGTTGATCTTCAAGAGCTACACTGATTTGATTAAAACCTAGAACCCCATCAAGAAGGGACATCATCTTAGAGCCTATAACTATTTGCAGAATATGATCCATGTTAGGTAGGGCAAAATTATCTTTGAGACTTGCCTGGTTCAGATTCCTGAAATCTACACATATCCTTAGTTCTCCACTTTTTTTACATACAGGAACAATATTCACAACCCATGTTGAGTGGTGAATGGGATAGATTATCCTTTCTTTTTGTATCTTATCTACCTCATGGAATATTGCATCTGCAACCTTCAGGTTGTAGTTCCTTAGTTCTTCCTTGAAAGGGTTGGCTTTGGGATTTATTGGGATGTGGTGTTTGAATTTTCCTTGCCTGAAATCTTTTAGGTCTTCATAAGACCAAGTGAAGATGTCTTTAAATTCTCTCAATAGCTTAGAAAACCTCACTTTCTCTTCTGCACTTCAGTAGGCACCTAAATTAACAAACTTTGGATCATCATCATTGCTAACGTTGATCTTCTCACACTCACTAGAAAAGATTTCATTAGGTGTAGTGGTTTCATTAACAAAACAATTTCTTTTGTCAAAGAGATTTTCTAGGTTCATCAATCCTTTCTAGATAAGATTTCCTTTTAACTTGATAGTCTGTGATCCGATTTCATCTCCAGGGTTAAAACAAAACTCATGGCATTCTGCATTTGAACCTTCAAAGTACACAGAAGAGAATTTCTCTACCCCTTCTAGGAACTTGATAATATGAGCATCATCACTAAACACCTACCATGAACTACCATTATCTAGCACGTTGGGCCTATGAATAAGTTCTATTGAATACTTATCTCTTCCAAAATTAGGGTGTGGAATCAACAATACCATCGAGCCAGCTAAGACATCAGCTCTAGAATTAAACTATCTTGACATTGATTCAATTGAAAATATGTCAAACCATTCCCTCTCATCCCAGACCTTGTTTCGGTAGTACTTCAACCTTTCATTCTTAACATAAAATAGGCTCCTAACTTGTTTTACAATTAATTTAGAATCACCTTTTTCTTTCAATAGCTTAATTACTTTCTTCTTTGCTTCTTCCATGCCAAGAATCAAGGCTTCGTACTCAACTGTGTTATTAGTATTTTCAAACTCAAACTTAAAAGAAGAAGGGAACATTTCTCTAGAGGGAGATATCAACACTATTCCAACCCCTGATCCAGTTGAAGAAAAACTGCTGTCAAATTTCAAAGTCCACAAATCCTCTTCTTTTAATACATTTGGATCATCTTCATCAACTTCGAGCATAATCAAAATTAGAAAAATCTAATTCTTGATATAGGATATGTGATTTGGGGTCTTTAGAAGGGAACATAGTATACTTAGATTTAGCCTCAAGTTGTAGGAATACCTTTTGGTTTCCTATAGGAATAGTAGCTTGAGACCAATCCAACTTAATTTTACCTCCCAAGTCTTTGCAAAAAATTCTACTCAAGAGCATTCCATAACTGGATGGGATGTCAGCAGTAATGATTGTTAGTTTTAACCTTTTATTAGGATGAGCTACAAGAGAAACTTGAGTATCTTTGATTTGTCCCACTAATGGGACCTGCTTGGAATCCATTATATAGCAGTTGCCAAATTGTCAAAGGTCTAAATATTTGGCCACAAAGGTGGGCATTATGTTATCCGAAATGCCTGACTCTATAATAAAATTATTTAGTTTATACCTATGTATGAACAAAGAAACATAAAAGGGTTCTAATTTGGTAGAGGAATGAGAGACTTGAGAGGTTTCTACATGATCATTAGGCTCCTCATCTGTGGACAAGATGTCTCCTAATTTGACAGGGATTTTAGAAGAAGATACAATATTTACTTGGTGAGTTTCATTGACTGGGGTAGAGTCTTTTACATAATTAATCATCTTATCTAATTCCTTAGGATTGAGCCTTAAATAATTAGCTACAGAAATTTGAATTTTGGAAGACTTACAAAAATCAACTATATCAAAAATAGGTTCAAACTTTGACCTTTTTAGTATCTTTACATTTGGTCTTAGGGGTCCTTGAAACTTATGGCCACAACTAGCTTGATTCATCGGTTCCTTTTCTTTCTTGATGATCATTGAAGAAGGAGACTGAGTTGGATTCCTAATGCCACATTAGTTTCTGGTAAGTAGAGAACAAGAAGGATCTTCAAGAGTAAGAAGAACATTACCACCTCTGTCAGAATTTGATTCATTTTCCAAGTAGTAACTCATGGAGTCACCAGGTCCTCCTGAGGTTCCTTCATCAGTAGGTATCTCTATTATGTTTTCCCTATTAGCCTCCATTTGATGGTATCTCACCATTTTGGGGCAAGAGGAACCATTTTGGTCATCATTCAGGTGAAAAATAAACATATTCCCTCTATTTGTCTATGGGCCTTCAATTTAGAGCTTTTGTTGTCTTGGGAGAAAATTAGATTTCTTACCAAAGGTGCCTCCACTTTGATTTGGATATCTATGAGGGATATCTTAATATGGAGTTACAGGTTTTGGTAGTTGTCTCTTCATTTGAATCATGTCATTAACTAGTCTTTAAACAATAGGATTGGTGGAACCAAAAGTAGACGCCTGACTATTAGGAATTTGTACTTCCCTTTTCCATTTTCCAATAGTTATCATATCATCCTCGATTTTGATCACCAGAACCTATGAAGCTCCTAAATATGTTACACTCCCATGTCGCAAGTGAAAGCTGATATCAGGAGTCATGGCATTCACAAAGAAACCCTTTCTATTCTCATTACTGGGACGTTGTGCATTGGGTATTTGATGTAAAAGTTTTTTGATCTTGGCAATGAATTCCCTCATTATCTCATGCATCTCTTTTTTTAACTGAGAGAGTTATAGCAATAAAGAGTGCTTGTCATTTGCTACTTTGAAGTGAGCTTCAAAGGCTAACTCCATAGCATTCCAAGTTTTGATATAACCATTAGGAAGATGGTGGAACCAATCTACAACATCCTTAGTCAATGTCAGAACAAACAAACGAATTGCCACATCTTCAGTTGCCACAGAAATAACCCCACATGCAATGTTAAATGCATTAAGGTGATCATTTGGGGATACCTTACCATCTCCACTGAACTTAGGAAGAACCTCTCTAGCTCCTTTAGGCAAGGCTTGTAGGTTAAAATTGGTCAAGTCAAGGGGACCAAATTGGGCTCTCCATGGTTGATTTTGATCCATATTGGGTAGAATGATATTTAGGGTTGGGTGTTAAAATGGGAAGGGACTAATATGCCAGATATAGTGGGGGCTTGAAAAATAGCAGTCGATGGTGATGACTTGGTAGGCGAAGAAGGTCTACTTGTAGACTGAACTCTCCTTCTTGTAGGAATATTAGGGGTAAAGTTCAGTCATCTTAAAGCCTAAAAATATTCATCAATTAAACCTTTATCTCTATCTCCCCTCGTGTATCTTCTCTCAGCCAATTTACTAGTTGTGATAATTCAAGGTATTGAGATTATTTTTTGGTCTTAGGATCTTTGAACTTCCCTATCTCCCATAGTAGCTTCTTGGGCTATAGGAAGGCCTCTTAACCATTCACAAATCTCCTCCTCTTCTTCAATTACTAGTCAAACTTGATCGTACTAATGATTTCTTGTTCTTAAATTCTAGGCTACAGTGTTGAGATCTACAATAATGTCTTCTTGAGTGTCTAAGAAAATCAAATCAGGCTATAAAATTGGAGGAATTTCTTATTGTCTAGGTATCACATCAACAAGAAATACCATGATTAATCTTTAAATAAAAATCTTAACCTCTGGTCTACTTTTTATTAGACTCCCCTGCAGAGTCACCAAAAATCTGTTAGTGAATAGATTTGTCTTTTTTAAAACTTTTAGAATGTTTAACTCTTACCCAAATGAAAAGAAAATCTTATAACTATCAAAATGAGTTACTCCCAACTACACTCCCTACATTAAAGGTGCATCTCCCTTCTAAAATAATTTAACTTTTCACTCCCTTTATTAAAAAAGAATAATTGTGATATACTTTTTACCAGAAAGTACAAAATGATAGATAATACTCCATTACAAAACTATAAAGGAATATCACATATTAAGATCAATAGAATCAACAAGCCAATTGACTAATGATTCATAAAGCTATCAAGAAGATCGATTTCTAGATTCGAAACATCACAATAAGAAAATAAATTACTACAAGAATTTAATAGGCATCTACATATTTTATTTGCATACAACTGATTCCAACTGAAACTAAAACATATGCCTAATCCAACCAACTGATAAGAAAAGTCACAAAACTCTTCTTATAAAACCAACTAATATTATATTCAACACTATCAAATTTACAATATTCAAAATAACATACTTCAAAAAAATAATTTAAAGTACCATAAGTTTTTCAAATGCCAGAGAATTGACCCTTCCAAAGTTGAGTGAAACAAAATTTATAGCCTTGTAGGGCTAAAACTATTTTTTGAAACTAACTCCAAATAGAGTCAAAGAAAACTACCCATCCCCTTTTTCTAGGAACTATTAACTAACTAGGACCTTAAACTATTCAATCAAAAAAACTATCTTAAGAAAATTTAATTCATCAAGAAATGGTTGAACAATTTGGAGCTATCTTAATTGGCTATTCTACACTCCATTCCTTGAAATCTGTCACAAGACGGGTTAAAAGTTGCTGACTGGATAGGCCAAATGTTTTAATTCTCTTAGTCCAGATATCTCTTCCCCTTTGGATTTATTCTATCTTCTATTTGCACATCTTCAAATGATCATTTCCTATTATCAAAAGAGAATCAATTCATCCCACTATAATGAAATCTTTGATTTGAATATCTTTAGTACTCTTCTGGTGGCTAAAATTATTTTCCAAATAGCTTCTAACCCATTCTTCTTTGTGGTCAGGATTGGGCACGTTGTCTGTTACTTGCAAGTTAATTACATTGAGATCATTTTCCATTATATCATGGATGCATTTTAATTCTTTCAAGAATTTAGTAGAGACTTCAATACTTTCCTCAAAGATATCATTTCTCCAACTTATGTTCACCTTCAAAGAAAACTGAGCATTCTCACTCAACCCTGGCATAGGTCTTTCCTTCATAAATTTATCAAGATCATAAGCCATGATTTCGTCAATCCAAGAAACCAATTGCTCCCATTCTTTCTCTTCACTTTCCCATGTGGAGATTTCAAGCTCTAATCCTTTAGTAATCCTGAATTCATCTTCAAAATAGTTACTGAATTAGCCAAATATTTGATAGCTTCCTTAGCAATAGTGTCAATTCACTCACCAGATTGTTTGGCTATAGATTTGTCCCTTTGAATCTAGTCTAAGAACTTTTGATTCTCGGGAGACTTAATATCGATGCTTGGGGGCATCTTATCCAAGGGTTGCGAAGTCAGCCTTTGGATAGCCTGTATGTATTGGGACATTTTCCTCAGGGGCTATTTGAGTTCCCATTTATCTTTTGCATCCTTCCATATCCTGTGGGTAATTTTACTACTGCTTGATTTAGAAACCTTCACGTAGTGCTCTTGTGGCATGTCCCAGATAAATTATCTCTATTTTGAAATCTTGCAAAGTCACTTCCTCACCAGTATTATCTGTAGTAGGATTAAAAATATTCACCATCTACTAACCTATGTCTTCATCTAGATCCAGGAGTGCCTCTTTCTTTGGCCTTTTTCTTTTAGGCATCTTGCCCAGGTACTTACTAACCATGTCACTAACTGGGGTGGAAATGAGAATAATACTTTTCTTCTTATTCACTAATAGTTCAAACCAATTTGGTACCTTTATACTGCTCTTATTCAAAGGAGTCAGGAAATCTAATGGATTCCCTAATGTTAGGGATTCTTGCACTTCTATTTCTACTGCTACCTGGTTTTCTTTGATAGTTGAAATCTTCTGAGAAGTGTCCATGGGTGGTTCAAACTACTTTGACTTTTCCTTTTCTATTGGTTCTAAATCAATAATAATGTAGGAGGATTTGGAAGATTTGGGCTTCTTATTCCAAGAATGGGTGAATCTAACAGTCAGTTGAATGATTACTTGTTCTTGTTGTTCTGGAAAAGGCTCCATCTCATGTTCAATTTTACCTACAGGGGTAAATATTTCAACTATATTAGTGCAAATAGGTGGAGAATGAACTTCTAGAGGTTTTGAAGCTTTTCTTTCCACTTCAGGTTTATTCACAACTGTCTTCTCCTTTCTCTTCTTAGCAAGCCAATATTTTGTCCTCTTAATTACATTATGTGTTCAGAGTCTTACATCTTCCTCTTCTCACTTACTCCAGTAAATTTCAAGAATGGGCACACACTCAACAAGTTCAACATATTGTGGGTCCAAAAAATCTTCATCATCTCCTTCAACTCCTTTGATGTCCATAGGAATTTTTAGACTATCCATAGGAATTTTCAGACTAATAATTTGATTAAGCGTGAACCTTGACTATAACCTTTTTCTGACCTCAAGTTCATCAATGCAATCTACACAGTAGTCTTCTAACTGAGGCTGGTGAAGAAAAGTAGCATCCACTTTGAAATGATGGGAAACAAAACCTTTTTCATCAAAGTAGTTTATAGTCCTATAGTGTTTGAGATTCAGTAGGTCTAATTTTGTTTCCAAGGTAGAGGTGTCACGCATCATTTTACATCTGTAGTGACCGAGTTTAATGGGAAATAAACAACTAGCACCTCTCTTGAGCCTATACTTTATCTTGACCTAAATTAACTGCCTACGTATTTCAACCAAAAAATACTTATCCAGGTAGTATTTGGGCAACTTCAATGGTTCTCCACTAAAACCGCCAACCCTCAAGTAGGTGAATCTGGGAAATTGAATGTAAAAACTATCATAAACCTTTATTAATTCCATGGCCTCCTCTGACATTCTATAATTTTCTTTTCCCTTTAATTCAAACACTAAGTGGCTAAGAAAATTTCTTGGACTCTTCTGAAATTTTCAAAGTACCTCTTATGATTTTGCACAGGGTAATATTCATAGATTTTCAGATCTTCATTCCATAGTTCGTGGGGTAAACCCTCCCAATCTTTTCAACAAGCCTAGATATAGAAAAGATATGAGGACATGTGAAAAATAGTTGTTTCTATAGATTGGGACAACTCCTCATGAAGCCTTTCAGCAATAACTTATGCCCAATCGACATACTTGGCATCATCTAGGATAGCTTGTATGTGTGTGTGTGAAAATTGTACTTGTTCAGAAGACACAATAGATCAATAAAACATTATTGATTAATGATGAGAAACTATGCAATAAATAGATATATCATTAATCAAGAGATTTACTACCTTCTAGTAGACATGAGTATGGTATTCTCAGAATTTAACCGAGATTAGTGACAATGCAACGCCTAATCGAAGGATTTGAATGCAAAAACTATGAAAATGGATGCAAGATTAATCTATATTTTTGGGGTTTTTTATGCAAATAACAACGTAAGATAAAATGAAATTGATCTAAAAACTTGATGATAATGAAATGAAACTAAGATATGAATGCAAAACAAGAAAATAATGTTAGCAATGATTCTCCAAAAATTGCACAATCTCTAGAATTTGACAGTATAACGATGTTATTCTCCAAAATTGCACATGATTTTCCAATATCAATTATGAAGGACTGAGGCTTGTTTATATAGAAATCCAGGATTTGAGAACTCATGGAAAGGCCAAAAATCACTCCTTGATCAACTCGAATTGATTAGTGAGTTATCAGGGAATTAGAAACAGTTATCTAGTAAAATCATGCAAATCAACTTTTTAACTCATAATTGGAAATTGAGATCACTTCAATTTGCTTTTCAACTCACAATCACATGTTGAGTCTAGAAAGTTAAGAAATTGAATCCAAGAGTTGATTTTGAGTTTAACTGCTCTTCTAATTTTTGCATAGATAATTGTTGGTCTATTTAATTTCCATCTGTTTTATTCTCAACTTAACTGATTTAGTTTAAAAATAATTGATTTATGGGTTAATCAATTATTTAATCAAAATTTATCCAAAATTATATTATTAAATTTGACAATTTGATTTTTAATCAATTAAATAAATATTCAATTGATTATTTTTGAGTTTTTGATTTATTTGTCAAATAAACAATATTAATTAAGGAATAATTTTAATCAAATCTAATTAAATTAGTTAAGTGGCTAAATGAAGTTTAATTAATTAAATATTTGTCATATTCAATTAATTACGATTAGGATAAATAAAATAATATCATTTATCACCAAATAATATTTAATTAGAGATAATTAGGATAGATTAGGAATATTTAGGAATATTCCCTGATGCAAAATTGGAATAGGATCGATTAGGGTTTTGATTATTCGATGTGCAGATGTGCCTTAGGTTAGGTCTTTAGGGTCAATTTTGATTGATTTGTCAATGTAGGAGGTTAATGGTATTGAAGCCCATTTTGGGGGTATTATATTTTCCCCCTCTTTGAATCATTGTGCGAAGCATAGTGGTTCAAAGATAAATCTATTTTGGTGAGATCCAGACTCAATTATGTGATGGAGAAATTGATCCTAGTTGATTGACTGATTTCGAGATATAAATCAATTGAAATATTTGAAGATGTTGATTCAAGTCCCGATTGACCAAAGAATCGAGATGATTGTTAACAATAGAAACTCTGAACCTCTAATTATAAAGAAGTGATAAAATGCCTAATTTTGAACCTATGATTACGAAGAATTGAATGTCTTGATTAGAGACCTGATTGTCCAAAGGAATCAAAAGGATACCAACTTTGAACCCTTGAGTTACAAAGAATAAAGGAAATAACACATCTGAACCGATGGTTATGAAGAGCTAATACAGTTTACAAGATTAAGAGAACACCAGATTAATATGGATTTTGATGAATCTGATATGCCCCCAAGCAATATGCCCCAAGCGACAAGGACTTTTGATGAGTCAATAATTAGACATGGTTGTTGTCTTGATTGTTGAAGAAAATTTGAAAAAGAACTGATTTGATAATGGTTAATGATATAGAATATCATGCCCCCTTCAGGATGAAAATAGAAAGCTGGTGATAAAGCCATCGTGAAATGATATGAAGCAATGTAATCGATTGTAGAAGTGGTTATACATGTCTCAGGATGTGTTCTGTATCATTTAGGGGTCTTGCAAACCAAGTTTGACCAAATTTGACCATGAGTTGACCATGGTTGAAATTTTGAAAGTTTGATGTTAGATGATCAGATAAGTTAAGTTCTAAATTTCTATGATGTCATGAAGGTCCATTATGCAAGCGGTCGGCCATCTTGGGTCCAAAATTTTAAATCACCTTTTTGACAATGTAAACAATCTCAAATTTTGATTTTGATCCCAAAAATGCATTCACTCACACAAATCGGAGTCCTTTGAAAATTTAGGTCAAAACCTATATAAGGCTAAAAGGGGTCATTTTAAATTCATTTTAACCATTGAGTTTTGAGATTCTATGGAACCTTCTGAGAGAAAAAATGGTAGTCCCTCTCTTCTCACCGTTTTGAGTGTTCTTAGCAATATCAGTGACCTTGAAAGTATGAGCACCCAATAAGTGGACCTCTGAGATCTTCTTGCATCAATTTAACACATGTTTTAATTGTTTTTTAAGATCTTTTTAATGTTTTTACATGTTTTACCTTTTACTTCATAGAATGTCATATGACAACTGGTAGTGTGTCATATGACATTTCAAGTCCAAACCAAGTGTTGTCTATGTGCATGTATAGTGTCGTATGGGAGACACCCATCTCTTGTACGGCATTTTATCAGATCCCTTAGTTGTCATATGACAACTAATGGATTGTTGTATGGAACCCAAATGTCATATGGGTTGTTGTATAATGTCGTATGACACTTGACACCAGTTTTAAAATTTTTGAAGTGTCGTATGAAAAATGAGTTTTTTTAGGGCTTTTAATAAAAAATTTCAAAATTTTTAATGACTCAGCTGGTTTTCATAGCATTTAATGCACTTTCTAACATGTTCAATTTTTTTTATTTACGTGCATTTATTATCAATTATGAGTGAGTTACTAATGGTGCATTCATTTTTCTATGCTCTTAGATGAGGTACCTAGACATACATGTTTGTTTTTCACATCCAGCCACTCAGAGGCTATTCTAGTCACTATTAGATCCATTGAGAGTTCACTTGGCTTCTTGTGGGTTTGAGTATTAGATCGATTTACCTGAGATTCAGGTGAATTATGGACTTATCACAACATTGATCGAGTGGTTTCACTTAGAGACCCATACCTTCCATCTACCTATCAGGGAGATCACTATCATGCTTGAGGATGTGTATCGCATCCTTTGGATACTATTTCATGGACCACACCTAGACTACCTGAGTTCTAGGAACATAGGTCTTCATGCATTTAGGATACTTTTTGGGGCAAATGAGTAGATAGCCCAGTAGATACCTAGGAGGTACCGGTTCAACAATATGGGTAGACACATCACCTAGAGTGCATTATCATAGGGATGATCAGAGGCATTATCATGTTTGACCATTAGTAGTATAGTTTTCTAATGGGGTGGGCACCCATGGTTCAGCATCTCATGGTGCACCCGACAAAGTATGGGTGGGGTTAGTGCCTACTGGCCCATATCTTTTTAGAGATGCAGGAGGTAGTCTATCATGAGGGTAATACTTTTTCTTCAAGGATTATAGTTCTTTAGATCTAAGTGTGGGAGCATATTCCCATCTATCAGCGCATATGTGATGATGAGAGGTAGGCTCAGGAGCCTCTGATATATAGATATGAAAGGTACATCACATAGGTGTAGATGGGTAGGACTAAGTATTGGTGGAGGGTCCTAGATGATATGACTATATTCATTTAGTATCCTTACCTACAAGTGGAGGCATGGTCGGCTGTTAGAGCGCAGTTCAAATATTTTTGTCATACTAGGATTTTGATTGGCTTCTCTACCAGCATGCTTGAGTAGTTTTTTATCACCAGGGTGTGGAGGCAGTATGGCCTCTTATAGGATGTACCATAGGAGTTCGCCTCCCATGCTTGATAGGTGAGGGAGATTCGACTGGGGTGGGATCCCATATTATCATACGTCATTTGCAGTTTAGAGTATAATGGTTTATAGAGAAAGGATTGGGACTACCGAGTACAGGTAGTAGATGTTGTTATTACTGATGCTTACACAACATATCTTGTAGATCACCCTTTTAGGTAATTTTTAGACCTGACAGAGTAGATCCCTACGATGGAGGAGGATAATAATGTCACAGGGGTTCCTAGGCGGAGAGGACAGTGGAGGAGAGGCACAGATCCCAGTGGCATAGTTGGTACCTCTAGTGCAAAGGGTGATAGGGGCTCCACCATGACCGGTGGTAGATGTTAGGCTTTCTCCTATTCCATGAGTAGTGCCATTAGTGAGACCGTTAGTTTGGCAGCAATGATATACTAGAGGTGAGGGTGGGGTACTAGGTGCCATGGGTAGCCCCACAATGGCTGAGGAGGTTTTGGGAGCACACCAGGATGTGCAAATGGACAACGTACAAGATGCACCTGATTTTGACCTAGGGGTAGAGGTTTGACGTCATAAGGTGCAGACAGATATAGGTGGTGGTGGTGGTGGTGAGACTATGGAGAATGTAGCTAAGGAGGGAGACCCAGGATTGAGAAAGAAACCTTAGGAGGTCATACATAGGTTATGCCATCAAATTAGGGACTTGAGATCCTAGAGATTATCATTGGAGATTTGATTGGCAGAGTGTGACACTCAGCTATGAGATTCTCGAGAAGAGGTGAGATAGCTACAGGTGGAGGTGGTACACTAGATAGGCAGGACAGCTTATTGTGTATGCATATTTTTCAGTGGTGCCACCTGGATAGCAAGTTACTTCTTATTCTTAGTACATGCTGAGATCTAAGGGAGCCAGAGCACCATGAGTCGATCCACCATCAAATGTTCTAGTTGGAGGAGGCACATAACCTGATGCTGAGGATCAAGCTGAGAGTTGATATGCTAGTTAGCTCACATTTTTGACATTTTTGTTGTACTTGATAGCTCAATGGAGCTCATGACTTATATTGTATGCACATTGTACACCCCATGTACTATATTGACTTTTATATATATATATATATATGAGATCATTTTGGTTGTGACTTCATAGCACTTTTCATTTTGATTATGATGTTGTTTATCATGTGATGCAAATGTATGCAATGTTTAATGTTTACTTTAAATGTATGATTATGCAATATGAATGCATTGATAAATATTACATGAATGATGAAAATGTATGGTTTTATTATGAATATGGATGCACATGTATGTATGCAATAGATGTATGAGATGAATATGAAAATGATATGATATGTAAATGCGGTGATACACATGATGTTTTTGTAGGTACATGAAGAGTTCAAGTGCTCAGTCATTGTTAAAAAGGATGTCTAACCCCAAAATGGTGACTACTTACTGATTAGTGGAAGGGACCTTCACATGACCCTCAATCCTTGTGATGTGTTTAAGTGCAAATTTGAGAACATCAAATGCCATGCTGAATTCAAATTATGAAAGACATGCAACTAGACTAAATGCAAAATGAAAATGAAATATCCTAGGACTTAGTCACTAATCATTTGTTGGTCTTTTTCATCATTGAATATTTTAGGTAACACTAGATTTTGATGCAATGTCCACTGGCTAAACAACCATGAACATATGAATATTGACTTTTAGTCAGATATGTCGAATTAGATATAAGTACCAAGGTACAAGAGCTAGGATGACTTGAATATCATGTCCATTTTGATATAGCAATTTGTATAAGCATCAGAGCATAAATGTTATGATGACTTGAATACGCCTTTCATACAAACACACAAAGTAGTCAAGTTCATATGTAACCTTATGTGAATTACCTTTAGTGAACCTTTATCAATCACATCCTTGGGCAATATTCCATTTCACACTTGGAGTAAAGAATCACTCATAAAAGAAAACAAATAAAAGAGTATGCCCCTATCCTTTCCTTTCTAAATCCATGAAGGACATCATTGATTAGCTAAAGGGACATAATATGAAAAAATATCAATGTGAATCAGTTAGCATACAAGAAGATTAAAGAATGTCGGAGAGATTGTTTTGTTATAGCAGTGTGTTTGTTTGTGTTGTTGTTAGGTGCAAAATCCTTTTCTAGTAGGGAGATAGACAAACTAACTCAGATAAAGCATGGAAGGACATTGACTAGATATGAGTCATCTAGTATACTAAGGACCATAGGATATGACTCTAATTTCCCTTGAGTTGGAAACTTTGATGATTTTAGACTCTTGTTTGCTTGGTGTATAGACCGAATTTATTGAAAATAAGATGCAAAAGTAATTACTGAGATATCTGCAAACTAAAGCAGTACAAAAAGTTGGAAAATTACCAAGATTGATTTGATAGATAGAGTGTTCTGTACAAGTGGTGCTCATTTTTTGGGTTTTCACCATCTTGGCAGAGATTCTATTTTGGCTACCAAGGTGCCTTTTTACCAGGTTTTCACCAGGGCACTTTTTCTTTTTCTTCTTTTTTTTCTATTTTTCATCTTTTCAATTTTTTTTGTGTACCATCAAGGCACCTATTGCTAGGTTTTCAATAGGATGATCTTTTTTTTTAAGGATGTTTTCCAATTTTTATACTTTTTTTAGGACATTTTCAACATACTGAATGTCTTAGGTGTAGAATTTCTTTGGATGAAGTACGTTGATTGGTTCATGAAACTATTCTCCTTCATTCATTGAGAATTGATAGGCTCCTGAGCCAAATGCAGAAATGACAACAAAGAGACCCAGCCAATTGGGTTCAAAATTCCCCTTATGTTCTCAATGGGATTGATTCTTAGTGTTCTCTCTCAAGACTAGATCACCAACCTAAAATTATTTGTGTCTAACCTTCTTGTTATAGCCTCTAGACATTATTTTCTGATATACTCTAAGATGATCATATGCCACTTGTTTGCACTCATCTATTAGTTCAAGTTCCTGCAACCTAGACGCTTTGTAATCATCATCGGTTACCAGACCATGCATTCTAATTTTGAGTGATGGGATTTCAACCTCAATAGGTAGTACTGCTTCAGCCCCATATACTAAAGCGAAGGGAGTAGCCCCAGTGGGTGTTCTGATACTTGTTATGTAAGGCCAAAGAGCTAGATTTATCATTAGATGCCAGTCCCACCCTATTTTGTTGACTATGCAGTGCAAGATTTTTAGTAAGTTCTTATTGGACACTTTAGCTTGTCCATTCCCTTGAGGATAATAAAAAAATGACCAATTTTGAGTTATCTTGAATTTGGAACATAAGGAATCTAGGTCCTTGTTTTTGAATTACCCTCTGTTATCTATGATAATGGAGTATGGTATACCATACCAACAAATTATGTAATTCAGAATGAACATTGAGATCTATTTGTTGGTTGCTTGTGTCAAAGGAACTACTTCAACCCATTTTTTAAAGTAATCAGTTGCTGTGATTATATAGGTATGACCATTTGATGAATGTGGATATATGGCTCCTATGAGATCAAACTCCCATTGTTGAAAAGGCCATAGTGTTGTAAAGGGAATCAAACCTCTTCCTACTGTGTTGGTGCAGGAGCACCTCTATGAGGGCCCTCACCTTCTTGTTTTTAGTTTGTGTTGTTTTTTTTTTAGAATAAGAGTCATAATGGTGTTAGACTCAAATTTTGGTTGTGTTTAGGCTAGAGTTAGTCCTAGAACTCCACCAGTCTCCTTAAGGATGTTTTGTCTTTAACTTCACCAAGGCTGTCCACTTTAGAGTTCTTGGAGTTCTTTTTGAGTTGTGATCTAGGAGTTGGTGTTTGTAGATTTTTTTAATGTACATGAGTGCTTTGGAAGGCCTGGTAATGGTCTCTCATGATGAGTAAGCCAAGAGTTACTCAACAACTTAAAACATGCTCAAAAGTTGCTAGCAACTTTGCCCTTTGTAATGACCAACTAAACTAGGAGGCTCTAAATGCCCTAAAGACCTAATACTCATGCCAAGGTAAGATTATTTAAGATTTTTCTAACCTTAATGTATGGGTTGGTTGTCAGAAGTGAAGATCTATTGTATGGAGGAAGAGACTGGTGCAAAGAATATGTGTGTTACAGTCACTATTTTTGACTGATTTCTTGTAAATTCATCTAGTTATGTGAGAAACACTATTGTTGGATTCATTTGTGTGATATTATAACTTCATTTTGTGTGGTGTTTCATTCTCTTAGTGTACCGTTATTAGTTATTACTCTTCTCTGTTGTTTTATACTATTTTTTTTTGTTTAGTTTGAGGAATATGGAATGAAGGGGTTGTAGCTTTGGTCTCCACCATGGAAAGTCCATGGGATTATGGATTCTCAAGGTACAGACCCTGATGTGTATCATAGTCAATGCAGGGCCCCATCAAGTGAGGACAAACAAGTGTTTGTATAAGCCCTAGGCGAGTTATAAGCAACCCAGCTAGGAATGTGCAACAAAGATCGAGCTCCCCAGGATAGTGCAAGAAATTCCATGAAGAATCCTTTAGAGGAGGGAAAGATTGACATATGAAGCCTCATTCTTGTGAAGGAGGAGTTCTGAAAGAGATTGGTGTTGTTTTGGTGAGGCCAGGAGCAGTGAAAAGCAGTGAAACCCTTGAAACCCTCCCAAATTGGGAAAAGTGTTGTACGGACAGTTTGGGAAGCTAAGACCTCAAAAATATTTGAGTATGAGGTAGGTGTAGAAGAACTCCTTAAGGAAAAAGAATTTGGTTTTACACAGGGAAGGAGTACCAAGCCCTACAAATCTAGAAGGTGGCCTAATTGGCACTTCCTTGTAGCCCTAGTTTCCAAAGGAACCCCTAAATTGGGTGATTCCTAAACCTTGCCAATGCTTTGAAAAGGTGTTAATAGACACAAAAAGACCTTGGAATGTACTACATACCCTATTGGAGCTCAGGAAGAAGTTAGAAGCCAAGAAGACCCTTTTTAGCCTATGAGAGGGAATGCTTGCTAAAATGCATAGTAATAAGGTGAATGATTGAACTTGTGTAACTTGGTGGGAGGGCTAGGTAGGTCAGGGGAAGACCTTTGAAAGACAAAGGAGCCTATAGACCTTTATTGGTGTTTGAGGAACACTGTGATCCCAGCTAAGGATCAAGAGCATAGACAAGCTTGTCTATCCTAGTCATCTCATCAGATTGGTATCAGAGCCTCTTAAGGCTTGGGAAGTGAATGTAGATGTTTCAGCCACCAGAAGAATCAAGTGGATCATCTCAAAAACAAAAGATGGTGACCAATGCAGAACTAGCCAAGAAAGTAGAAGATCGGGAAGAAACTAACAGACTCCTGCAGGAAAGATTGTACCAGATGGAACAACTCTTGGATGATGTCCAAGAAAAATCAGATAAGGTGAATGTGAAAATGGAAGAGCAGGATGCTAAGGGAAAAGAGAAAACTCTTGATGATGATGTACCCACACCTGATCCTCCAACACAAGATGAGCAGTTTCTCAAAGCTTTAAAGGCTATCACATGCAAGGCACTTGAAGGTGTCCCATTACTGACTGGTAGGATGGATACTGAGCTTGTGATGTAGTGGATTGAAGGCATGGAGAATCACTTCGAATGTGAAGAGATTTCAAAGGCACTGAAGGTCAAAGTGGCCAAATCCAAGTTGAGAGGACAAGCATTAACCTAGTGGAACTACTTGCAGTGTGAAAGAGAGAAAGATGGAAAGAATCCAATCTCTAATTGGAAAGCCATGGTCAACAAGGTCAGGGAAGCATATCTACCAGCTAATTATGAGATACAATAGCATAAGAAAAGGTTGACACTTAGATAGAAGGAGATGGATGTAGCTACCTATACTGAAGAGTTCCACAAATTGAGCTTGAGATCTAGAGTCCAAGAAGATGAAAGCATTAAAGTAGCAAGGTACCTCAGTGGCTTGAGATGGAGCATAGCAGAGGAGATGAGTTTGTTCACTCCTACCACCTTACTTGGTTGTCAACATATGGCACAAAAGCTTGAGGAAAAATAGAGGAGAAAGCAAGAACCTAATTCCAAGAATAGAGGAAGAGGTAGAGACTCTAGAGGGGGTCAAAGAGGAGGTTCTAGTAGAGGTGGTGAATCAAGAAACCAAGGTGAGAGCAGACTATTGGAACAAGGTTCTAAAATCAGTCCAAGAGGATCTTATGGAAGAGGAAGAGGTTCTCAAGGAAGCAGAGGAAGAGGAATAGGAAGGAGCAGCTCCTACTTTGCCACTATGAAGTGCTATCAGTGTGGACAGCTTGGACACCCTGCCTACAAGTGTCCTAACAAACCAACAGCCTCACATAATGAGAAGAGGGTAGCCTATACCCAAGAGGACAGCAATAGCTCATGCACTAATGAGGTCAGCAAGTTGGAATCAGAAATGGGGGAGAATTTGATGTTCAGAAGGGCACTCATCAGGCAGCCTAATCAAGGTGAACCCAAGCAAAGAAGAGGTCTTTTTAGAGTTAGGTGCAAAATACAAGGCAAAGTGTGCAAAGTTATTGTGGATTCAGGATCTACAGATAACATCATAGCAGAAGAAGTAGCACAAAAGTTGAAACTCATAAAGATTCCACATGCAAATCCATACAAGGTGACTTGGTTGAACCAGGGGCAAAGTGTACTAGTTAATGAACAGGCATGGGTTGAATTTTCTATTGGAGGCTATAAAGATAGAATTCTTTGTGATGTCTTACCCATGGATGCATGCCATCTTCTATTGGGAAGACCCTGGCAATTTGATAGGAAGATGATCTATGATGGAGAAGACAACTCCATTGCTTTCAAGAAGGATGGGAGGACTTTCAAAATTCAGTCCTTGATAGAGAATGAAGAAGGTTCCAAAACACCTAGTGTGTTACTTAGCAATGGCAAAGAGTTCTTGCATGATCTATAGGATGAGGAGACCATAGGGTGTGCTATCATGGTGAAACCAAAGGAGGTAGACAAGCAGCTGAAGGCAGATTTCCCATTGGAAGTGCAGCAAATGTTGAAGGAATACAAAGACATAGTGAGTGATGGAACCCCTGCCACCTTACCTCCAAGAAGAGCTATAAGTCATCAAATTGACTTTGTACCTGGTGCATCCTTCCCTAACAAAGTAGCATATAAGCTTACCCCAGATCAGAACAAAGAAGTGGCAAGGCAAGTGCAAGAGTTATTGCATCAAGGGCTGATCAAGAAGAGCATTAGTCCATGTGAAATGCTAGTTGTCTTAGCATCTAAGAAAGGTGGAAAATGGAGACTTTTCATAGATTCAAGGGCTATTAATAGGATTACCATCAGGTACAAGTTTCCAATACCAAGGATAAAAGATTTGATGGATTTCTTAGGAGGGGCTATGTACTTTACAAAGCTAGATTTGAAGAGTGGTTATCACCAAATCAGAATTAAAGAGGGTGATGAGTGGAAAACCACTTTTATAACCACTGATGGTTTATATGAGTGGCTTGTGATGCCATTTGGGCTTACCAATGCCCCCAACACTTTCATGAGGTTGATGAATGAGGTCTTGAAGGACTTCACAGGCAGATTTGTGGTAGTGTATCTAGATGATATACTCATCTATAGCAAGACAAAAGCAGAACACCTGGAACACTTAAGGTTGGTTATGAAGAAGCTACATGAAGAGCTGCTAGCCATCAATCTGGAAAAGTGTGAGTTCATGCAGCAAGAGCTGATTTATTTGGGCTTTGTAGTGTCCAAGGGCACTCTAAAAATGGATCCAAGAGAGGTAGAGGCAATCTTGAATTGGCCTGCTCCTAGAACAGGGACAAAAGTGAGAAGTTTTCATGGCTTGGCACAATTTTACAGGAAGTTTGTGAGGAACTTTAGTGGGATATGTGCACTAGTATTAGACACCATCAAAGGAGGGTTGAAAACAAAGTTCAAGTGGACTGAGGTAGCTGAGAAAGCATTTCAAACCTTGAAACAAGAGGTAGCCACAAAACCTATTTTACTCTTGCCAACTTTTGATAAGTTGTTCACCATTGAATGTGATGCAAGTGGTGTAGCAGTAGGTGGTGTATTGAGTTAGGAAGGAAGGCCTATAGCATTCTTCAGTGAGAAGCTTAATGAGGCAAAGAAGAAGTACTCAGCTTATGACTTGGAGTTGTATGCATTAGTACAATCTCTAAAAAAATGGAGGCATTACCTTTTGCCAAAAGAATTTGTTGTCTTTACTAATAATCAGGCCTTAAGCTACATAAACACTCAGGAGAATCTCAGTAACAAGAATTTGAAGTGGATGGAGTATCTCCAATCTTTTACCTTCACAATCAAGCATAAGAAAGGGCAGCTCAACAAGGTTGCAGATGCCTTGAGTAGGAAGTTGTTAACTGTCCAAGAGGTATAGCTACAAAGCATTGGAATAGCAAGTTTTAAAGACTTATATGAGAAGGATGAAGACTTCTCACAAGCTTATAAGGTATGCCTAGAGTTTGAGAACCATTTTCATGGTGATTTTGTAGATTACACCCTTTAGAATGGACTGTTGTTCAAGGATAATCAGCTTTGTGTACCTAGAGGATCCATGAGAGAAAATCTGATCCAAGAGAAGCATAATGGCAGCCTAAGTGGTCATTTTGGCATAAATAAAACCCTGGAGTTAGTATAGAGATACTACTTTTGGCCTAAGCTAGCAAGGGATGTCAA
This sequence comes from Chamaecyparis obtusa, assembly GCA_027943335.1. Taxonomy (NCBI): domain Eukaryota; kingdom Viridiplantae; phylum Streptophyta; class Pinopsida; order Cupressales; family Cupressaceae; genus Chamaecyparis; species Chamaecyparis obtusa. Next base: position 1,793,851 of record BSBK01000224.1, on the reverse strand, counting down.
GAGGTATGTTGAGCAATGTGGGATATGTCAAAGAGCGAAAGGAGGTTCAAGTAATGCTGGACTTTATCAACCTCTACCAATTCCTAATAGGCCATGGGAGTGTGTAAGCATGGATTTTGTGGTTGGGCTCCCTAAAACCCAATCAGGTATGGATAGCATCTATGTTGTTGTTGATAGGTTCTCTAAAATGAGTCACTTTATTCCTTGCAAGACAACTCATGATGCAAGCTATGTAGCACATCTCTTCTTCAAAGAAATAGTTAGGATTCATGGACTTCCTCTGAGTATTGTGTTAGATAGGGACATCAAGTTCATGGGTCATTTTTGGCAAACTTTATGGAAAAGGTTGGGAACTAATCTCTCTTTCAGTTCAGCATACCATCCTCAAATTGATGGTCAAATTGAGGTCATCAATAGGGTTCTTGGCAACTTGCTAAGGTGTCTAACAAAGGAGTATGGGAAGACTTGGGATCTTGTTATATCTCAGGCTGAATATGCATATAATGATAGTGTGAACAAGACCATAGGGAGAAGTCCTTTTGAGATTGTGTATGGGAGACACCCTAGAGGAGTGTGTGAGTTGAGGGATTTAGGTTCCATGGAGTTGAAGAGTGGACAAGCTAAAGATTTCACTCAAACTATCAAAGAGGTTCAAGAGCAAGTGAAGAAAAATATGATGGAGTCTACCCAAAGGCTCAAGGCTAAAGTGGATGAAAAGAGAAAAGAAGTACAGTTTCAGATTGGGGACTATGTTATGGTCCATCTTAACAAGGCAAGAATGCAAAAAGGCATGCCTACTAAGCTGCAAATGAAAAGAGTAGGTCCATGCAAGGTGTTAGTAAAGTATGGAGACAATGCTTACAAGGTGGATTTACCTTCAGATTTAGCCATCTCACCGGTGTTCAATGTTGCAGACTTGATCAAATTCAAAGGTGATATCAATTAGCAAGAGACAGGTACACCTAAGGTACTACAAGACATAGATCCAAATGCCATACCCAAGAAAGAACTGGCTAAAGTAGAGAGCATCCTAGAATCCAGAGTGAAGAAGGAAACTAGACATCAAACCTATATGGAACACCTGATCAAATGGAAGGATCAACTTGAATCTGAAGCCACCTAGGTTGAAGAAGGATAGTTCAAAAAGTTTGGGATTGATCTAGCTCTTCTAGACCCCAAGGTGTCTAAGCTTGTGCTGAGGGGGAGTATGGTGCAGGAGCACCTCTATGAGGGCCCTCACCTTCTTGTTTTCAATGTGTGTTTTTTTTTTTTTAGAATAAGAGTCATAATGGTGTTAGACTCAAATTTTGGTTATGTTTCGGCTAGAGTTAGTCCTAGAACTCCACCAGTCTCCTTAAGGGTGTTTTGTCTTTAACTTCAGCAAGGTTGTCCACTTTAGAGTTCTTGGAGTTCTTTTTGAGTTATGATCTAGGAGTTGGTGTTTGTAGTTTTTTTTAATGCACATGAGTGCTTTGGAAGGCCTGGTAATGGTTTCTCATGATGAGTAAGCCAAGAGTTACTCAAGAACTTAAAACATGCTCAAAAGTTGCTAGCAACTTTGCTCTTTGTAATGACCAACTAAACTAGGAGGCTCTAAATGCCCTAAAGACCTAATACTCATGCCAAGGTAAGATTATTTAAGATTTTCCTAACCCTAATGTACGTGTTGGTTGTCAAAAGTGAAGATCTATTGTACGGAGAAAGAGACTGGTGCAAAGAATATGTGTTACAGTCACTATTTTTGACTGATTTCTTGTAAATTCATCTGGTTATGTGAGAAACACTATTGTTGGATTGATTTGTGTGATATTAGAACTTCATTGTGTGTGGTGTTTCATTCTCTTAGTGTACTTTTATTAGTTATTACTCTTCTTTGTTGTTTTAGACTTTTTTTTTTTTGTTTAGTTTGAGGAATATGGAATGAAGGGGCTGTAGCTTTGGTCTCCACCGTGGAAAGTCCATGGGATTATGGATTCTCAAGGTACAGACCCCAATGTGTATCATAGTCAATGCAGGGCCCTAGCAAGTGAGGACAAACATGTGTTTTTATAAGCCCTAGGCGAGTTATAAGCAACCCGGCTAGGAATGTGCAACAAAGATCGAGCTCCCCAGGACAGTGCAAGAAATTCCATGAAGAATCCTTTAGAGGAGGGAAAGATTGACATATGAAGCCTCATTCTTGTGAAGGAGGAGTTCTGAAAGAGATTGGTGTTGTTTTGGTGAGGCCAGGAGCAATGAAAAGCAGTGAAACCCTTAAAACCCTCCCAAATTGGGAAAAGTGTTGTACAGACAGTTTGGGAAGCTAAGACCTCAAAAATATTTGAGTATAAGGTAGGTGTAGAAGAACTCCTTAAGGAAAAATAATTTGGTTTTACACAGGGAAGGAGTACCAGGCCCTACAAATCTAGAAGGTGGCCTAATTGGCACTTCCTTGTAGCCCTAGTTTCCAAAGGAACCCCTAAATTGAGTGATTCCTAAACCTTGCCAATGATTTGAAAAGGTGTTAATAGACACAAAAAGACCTTGGAATGTACTACATACCCTTTTGGAGCTCAAGAAGAAGTTAGAAGCCAAGAAGACCCTTTTTAGCCTATGAGAGGGAATGCTTGCTAAAATGCATAGTAATAGGGTGAATGATTGAACTTGTGTAACTTGGTGGGAGGGCTAGGTAGGTCAGGGGAAGACCTTTGAAAGACAAAGGAGCCTATAGACCTTTATTGGTGTTTGAGGAACACTGTGATCCCAGCTAAGGATCAGGAGCATAGACAAGCTTATCTATCCTAGTTATCTCATCATGTGTGAATCAAGTTACCATGGACCTGGCATTTCTGATGATTCTTCGCATATTTCATAGCCTCTTTCTCCATGTTTGGTCAATAGTACCCTTTCCTAATGAGTTTTTGAGATAATGGCAAACCGTTGGAATGTGATCCATAAATGCCTTCGTGGACTTCCTCTAATGCGTATTGTGACTTTTCACATTCTAAACATATAAGAAGTGTACCATATAGACTTCATTTATATAGATCATTACCAATGATGACAAACCGTGACATGTTTTAGATAAGGTAATATTTTTCATGATGGATAAAGGAATTGGGAATGATTTTGTCTCAGACGTATGAGTATATGTTTTTGTAGCGGGAGGAATCATGACCAACAATGGTGCAAATCATGTGGGTTTCTGGGCAGTCATAGGTGGGGAATGATAGTGTTTCCACTAGGAACTTGTAGTGTAGCTCATGTTCAAGTTGTTGTAGAAGAGATGATAGCATTTCCATGGCATCAACTACCTTGTTCTCCATTCTAGGTATCTATTCAAATGTTACAGAAATAAGGTATTTCTTGAGATCATCTACCATGTGCTTGTATGGAATGATCTTTTCATCTTTTGTTTGATACACATCATTGACTTAGTGAATGACTAGTTGTGAGTCTCCATGAATGTGTAATTCTGTTATGCTCCATTCGATTGCTATTTTCATTTCATTTAACAAAGCTTCATATTCTTCTATGTTTTTGGTGCAAGGGAACTTGATCCTAAATGCTTTTGGAATGGAGTAACCTTGTGGTGTGATGAATAGTATGCCAACTACAGATACATTTTGTTAGAAATAGGGAATACTAAGAGGGGGGGGTGAATCAATATTCCACAAACTTTAACTTTTTCCCAATTATGGATATAACATAAGAAGCTAAATAACATGCATAAAACTAAAGAACTCATAACACATTATTTGTTCTCGAGGAAACCCTAGCCAAGTGAAAACCCCGGTGGGGATGGTACCCACAAAGATCCACTAATCAAAAGTATCTTGTTAAGGATGTTGACCCTGTTAGGAGTCTATTACAATCATATAGTGTATCAGTCCTGATTAAAGGACTATAGGCCTTGTTAGAAGCCTCAACCTTGTTAGGAGTTGTCAATACAAAATCTGATTACCAGATGAGCCCATTGCCCAAACAAGTAATGTATAATATACTGATTACAAAAATGGGTCAAGGTACATAACCTTATACTTCTTGCATTAATATCTCTTCACTACTCTTTCGCATCATATCATTACTATTACAGTTACAATTCTCTACTTCTTCACAATTACATTTATACAAGTTATTAAGCCTAATAAATTTACATGGTTGGCTGCCATATTACAAAATGACTTTATCTAAGGGTTAACATCTAGGATTTCATCCCTTCATATTGTTAAGCAATTATTTTGATAAACAAAATAATCCCTTAACTCTTTACTAATTATGTCTTCATATTCTGTCCTATTGGCTTAACACTGTCTTTGGTAAAACTGTCATAACTCTTTCCGTACATGTTGTACTAACTTGCACTCTGAGATGGGTGTCCAAAAAACATCATAGAGTCTATGTTCAAGTGTGTAAGCACTGAACTTACTCCAGTCAATGTCACAAACAAAAATTATGTCTGGGTGCACTAGTGAAAACAATGTCTCACACTTAGACAAATTTGCAATGCACTCTACTATACTTGCTCTCTGACCTATGCACTCTTCATGTGGATCATATGTTTCCATAATGACAACATATATGTACTTAACTCAGCTAAATTTCCAACACATTTTATGTATAAAATCCATCAAAGAATAAGCGCCATGTTCTGGAAGATAGGTGCATGATAGAGGAATCACAAAATTCTATCTACATTGGTTGATCATCAAACATTAGAGCTTTAGCTAGTTGACTTGTGATGACTTGTCCTTTAATGGCTTTTCTTTCAACATACTCAATGTTGAATTCACTCAGTAGCATCACCCATTTTTCTAATCCACCTATGAGAGAAGCTTTGCTAACAAATATTTCAATGGATCAATCTTTGCTACTAGTTGTGTGGTATGAGCTAACATGTAGTGTCATAGTTTCTATGATGCAAAGATCAAAGCTAGACATGCTTTCTCTATCATAGAATAGTTCTTTTCATAAGCCACCAATGTTTGGCTAATATAGTAGATAGCTTTGTCCCATTTATTCTCATCATGTTACACCAGCAATGCCCCCAGTGATGTATTTGTTGCAGAGACATATAATATTAATGGATTTCCCTGAATAGGAGGCATGAGAACTAGTGGATTCACCAAGTATTGTTATTTAGAAAGTAAGTCCACCAAGATAATTGAGAGGGGGGGTGAATCAGTTATCAGATAAATACAAATTTTATCACCATTTATAGATTTTAACCATGTAAGTAATGTAAAGAACAACCATAGAAAGATAAACATACACAATGACACAATAACACAAGATATGTTGACTAGGGAACCTCTTGATCAAAGAGTAAACCTAGGTGGGAATGATGCCCAAAAAAGATGTACTAATAGGAAAATTCCTTGTGAGAGGATGGACTCTATTAAGAGCCTTAAGAAATACATCCAGTACATATGAGTCCCTGTTAGGAGACTTTGAATCCTTGTTAAAAGATTCTAGCCCTATTAGCAGTTATGGAAGGTAGAAGGACCCACTGTCCAAACAGCTTCAAGGGAAAGATCACTAAAAACACTGTCCAATTGGTCTTTGTATACTCAATATAATAATACCAAAATATTGTTGATCTCATCTACTTATCTCTTCTCCTCTGACTCTACCAAACCGCACCAACTACTTCACTAGATCTCTACAATTTGTTGGTGTTTGAAAATGCTTATGCCATCTAGGGCTGCCAATATGCCTTGAGACTGATGTTAGGAGTGGTTAGCTCCAAGTGTGAAAGCTCTGCAAGACAACTGGACCAACTATAGGGACAAGACTACCCTCTTCACTTCTGGCTCTGCAAAACCATTGCGGGTGCACCTAATCCAGTAACTTATGGCATTTTAGGACTTTGGACTGAATTAAACAAAGTAGATGATAGCAAGAGACTACTAAATGTTAACCAGACATTCATTGAATCTCAATTGCTATTGGGTATAAAATGGCCTTGTGAAGGGTATTACTACCAACAATAATACTTAAAACTTAAAAGGGTCTTTGATTAATGAGGATAGGGAAGGTAGACAAGAGCCAATCAGACATTGGACTCAACTAAATGTACTAATCCTTGATCAGTGCCATTATCCATTGGGCAAACCTCACATACAAACAATGAAATATGAACTGACTGTTGTCAAAGACTCATAGCCATAAATATAAACATTCCAGCCCATCCACTACTTATAAGATCCTTCTGTAGACAACCAAGACTGAATCTATGTCCACTCTAAAGTATATTTCACTTGATCCTAGATCAAGAACTAAAGACAAGAACATATGCAAAGGTAACCCTATGCAATCGATCAAAAAATCCAAGATTCACAAGAATGACACCAAGGAGAGACTTGGAAGCATGAAAAACTTATATTAAGTATAATGAGTCATGTACATGATCAAAGTAGGACAAAGATCAAACCACTCCAATAACCTGCAAAAGACTTCCAGAAACTCTATTTAGCTTACATGCAATGTGATACAACCCTGCTACAAACCCCTGGAACTAATCAAAATCAGAACCCTTGGAACTGATCAAAATTTGAACCCCTTCTCTATCAAAAACTAACAACTTATACCACTAGCCACCTTGGGAATCTAAAAGAGATTGCATGAAGCTTAGGGTGACTAGGGTTAGGGTTACAACCGCCATACCAATTGGAAATGGTCAAAAACTTATTGCAGGGGCTAGAAACCAAGCAACCTGGAGAAAAGAAATCTCAAATAGATCTACAATTATGAAAATCTACGAGCTCAGTATAGAACACCAGGGAACTGCCATAAAAACCAGTCAAATCGGCCACCTACAAATAGCTTCTTGAGCTCAAAAATACACTCCACCAGGTACAAAACAACTTTTGCAACTGACCACAAGAGCCCTGGATCACATCGCAATAACCAACGCCACCAAATCAGATAAAAAACTATCGTAGAAACCATATATTATGGTACTTCATGTCACTGCAAACCCTTCTGCAAATTTGAATTTGAATTCCAACGGTCAAGTCTTTGGTGCCCAGCTCATTTTAAAACATGGCCGTTGATGATCCATCTTTCTCGGCAAATCGGGTGGCCCCTAAAGGAATCTTGGTTTACATTTATGCCTGGTCGCATGATCAGAAGACACCCTACTCACCCTTGCAATCATGCAACTGCAATCACTTAGCCATGCAATGCCGATCACAACCCCTCTGAGAAGTCCTCAGACCCATTGGTAGTCAACAACCATTCAAAATCAAACACGTCAATAGCACTGGCACCATGGACCACCTTAACTCTGCAATGGTGATACTCCTTTTTTAAAATTCATAGGCTCCATGCGCTTTATATTTCTTTAAACAAAATCAACCATCATCGTTACACCATGATGCTAAAAGTCAAGCATGTCACCTCAGTGGTATAATGACAACCACATGATCTTCACAGACTTACAGATGCTCTACTTCCTTTAAAAACTACGGCCCCACTAACAACATCCAGCTCGGTGCTTGCCAGCCAATCAGAACCGAGCAAGCAGCCCCAGTTTATCTTGCGAACTGGCGACCGAAGAACTTCTACCAATTCATGAAATACTTTCCACCATCACTAAAAAACTTAGCGATCACATGACCACTATTCGCTGAATCGCCAAATAACTTGGGGCACCACCAAAACATTACGCGAACTAGTGAACAAGAAGAAAATTTTTCAGGCCACTAAACATTTTATCACAACTGCCAAAGACACCGAGAAATTCAACCAAGCCCACACAGGAAGATCAACGGCCATCGCAAGATCTTAAGCCTCTGACACACTTGATGAGATTATACGTCATTCATCAATTAACTGATAGGATCAGGACCCACTGACACATTCAAAAACCAAGTCCCACTGACAACAAGCCACTGTGCAAATACATGAATGAATAAAATAGCGCCAACTGTGCATACATGTCAATGGACCCACTTGCCTTCCTTATGAGAATCAATGGCTATCACTATACCACTGCATTAAAGGTTGAGCATGTTTGATTAATGGTATAACGACAGCCACAAGTTTAAACTGAACTTTAATCTGCCTAAATGCCAAGAAGACCGGTCCCACTAACAATACTCCACTTCATACTCCCATGGACCAATGAGATATCACCAAGTCAGCTCACCTAGTAGCAGGACCACTGCCAAAGATACGTTTGAGACAAATGAGATCAACGGCAGGTGCATGATCTCATGAGCATGGAATATTCCTTACGCACATACACCGACCGTCGATCTCCTCCCTCTGTCGCTTGAAGAATCTGGCCCCACCAACCATCGCACTTGCGCACTTAGAACCGATGAACAAGGAGTGCTGGAAAAAGGGAAGAAATGCAAGGTCAAAAACACATAGGGTTTTCAGTGAAAGATTGAAAACATCCAAGGTTTTCAAAAAAAAATATTGTGGGTTTTTGACACTGGGCAGATTCTGAGACTATTTCCTGCAGACCTTAAAACTTGAATATCTCTCTGGGTTTTGCGATTTAGGAGATGTGATATGAACTGGAGCAAGGTGATATAATGAAGATCATATGGCTAAGGGCACACACTAGGAAACATCATAGATTTTCTTCGCAAAACAAAACTGTGATTGCAGGCATGGCAAGACAACTTAACTAGATTTGCAGGGGAAAGGCCATTTTCTCAAGATTTTGCACTGACAGGAAAATGGACCAACACAATTCACATATCCTCTTACATTACCATTTCATTCCAATCTTCATATATCATTATTCCATATCAAACAAGAAAAAAATCCTTCCTTTATACCACACTCAAATAATTACAAATGAGTTAGCCAACCAAATACAAAATACAAACTTCCACACATTACACAATAATTCACAATTATATAAAACTTTCAACTTCCAGAAAAAATAATTATTCACTCATGTGACCTCTGACCTTGTTATCACATCCACATCACTATCATAATGTCTTTATCAATTGGTCAACTTTGCATGCCTAGATTCTATCCCGATTAGGAGATATCATCTAGTTACCCCAAACCACTTCTCAGGAAATACTATTTGAATAATGCTTCCACTGAATTACACATAACTATCATGAATAATTGAATTTTTGTACATTCTCCTAACCATATTCTTAGGACACAATATAGAGTAAGTCCTCAACTCCACATAGTTTGATCTTCAATATCCCACGTGCACTAATCCAAACATTTCCTGCTTCTCTGCTAATCTTTAATAGATCACTATGTTGACATCAATGACAATCACAGTCATGAATGAAACAACAACTGCTATAGAATGGATGCAAATACTCCCCCATAGGATATATTCAACATTCATTCCTAACAATCTCCCCAAGTTTCATGAATACCAACTACAACACTACTGCTCTGAAATATTTTCAAATCCTCTCCATCAATCAAATCTTGCTTCATTTTCTCACAATCAAATCTTATAGTTTTTCCATTTTATATTGTTGTATCCTTCTCCTTCTTTTCTCTTTAATATATTATATTTCATGTATCCTTCTCCCCCATTGACATCAATGACAAATACTACATCATTAAGTCAACAACAACTTCAATGTCAAAAGACACTTTTCATAAAAATACATTCACTAGAGTCCTAATGACTTAGCTCAAAAACACATACTCCCCCATAGAGGAAGTACCAACATCCAGTCCAGAAAAAGATAAAGCTCATATACCACTAGACTAATGTAATAATCTACATCACATCTCAAAAGTAGGTTTGGGCATAACCCCAAGTATACCTCTCAAATAATCAAATGTATCTTTAGGTAAAGGATTTGTAAATATATCTGTAATCTTCTCTTTTGTACTTATATACTCAAGTCTAACTTCTTTCTCTACAACTTTCTCTCTCACTACATGATACTTTATTTCAATATGATTTATCTTAGAATGCAATACAGGATTCTTAGACATACTTACTGTGCTAGTGTTATCACAATGTATAACAACAGGCTCATCAAATTTGATTCCAATGTCCTTCAACATCTGTTTCATCCATATTATCTAATTATAATTGTTTGCTGCTGCTACATATTCTGCTTCTTTTGTACTCTATGAAATATAGTTCTACTTCTTACTTAACCAAGAAACCAATCTTCCTCCAAGGAAAAATGCTCCTCCACTTGTACTTTTTTGTCATCAATACCACCTCCCCAATCTGCATCTGTATATGCACATAAGGTAAAGTCATCAAATTTTTCATAGCATAATCCATATTCAAGTGTGCCTTTCAAGTACCTTAGTATCCTTTTTACTATTGCATAATGTGACTCTTTAGGATTAGCTTGAAATCTTGCAACTATTCTAACCACATGTGATATATTAGGTCTTGTATGAGTTAAATACTATAAACCTCCAATCATCAATCTGTACCTCTTTTATTCAACTACAAGAGTTTCATCTGTGCTAGATAACTTATGACTAGTTATCATAGGTGTACCAACTGGCTTACAATTCTCCATTCAAAATCTCTTTAACAAGTCATTCAGATACTTTATGTGACATAAGGAAATGCTATCACTATTTTGTGTTATCTACAATCCTAAAAAATATTGCATCTCACCAATCATGCTCATTTCAAATTGTCTTCATTTCATCTACAAATTTATCACTAGCTTCATCTTCTCCACCAAAAATAATATCATCAACAAAGATAACTACGATCAAAAAACCATTCTCAATCTCTTTTAGATACAAATTTATATCTATTATGCCTTTAGCAAATCCCAATTTTATCAAATACTTATCTAGTCTTGCATACCAAGTTCTAGGTGCTTGTTTAAGTTCATATAAAGCTTTGTTCAGTTTACATACCATGTCTCCTTCATGAGTTAATGGAAAACCTTCAAGATGCTCAATGTAGACTTCTTCTTCTAATTCTCCATTCAGAAATGTTGACTTCACATCTATCTGATATAATTTGAATTTCTTATAAGCTACATAAGCCAAAAACATTCTTACTGCTTCAATTCTTGCAACAGGTTCAAAAGTTTCTTCATAATAAATTCCTTCTTGATGTGAGTATCCTTTACATACCAATCTTTCTTTGTTCCTTATAACTTCTCCTTGTTCACTCATCTTGTTCTTGAATACCCATTTAGTTCCTATAACATTCTTATCTTTAGGTCTAGGAACCAATTCCCAAGTCTTGTTCTTTTCAATTTGATCTAGTTCTTCCTTCATTTCTTTAATCCAATGTTCATCTTTACAAGCTTCATCTGTAGATTTAGGTTCAATTTGAGAAATCAAACATAGTTCTTCTTGTACCTTATTCCATTTCATAACTCCTTTTTCTATGCTCCCAATAATCTGCTCAACGGGATGATTTCTTGCTAGATTCTTGTTAGGTGCTACTGTCATAGTTCTTTCTTCAGCTCCAGGTTCTTCTCTGATTTCCTCAATGTGACTTTCATTCTACAAATCACTATCAGTTTCATAGAATAGTTCAACATTTTCTTGATCAACTCTAGGGTGAGTTCCTTCATCTGATTCATAATTAAGCATTCTTTCCTAAATTTTAAATTTTTCTTCAACTTTAACATTTTCACTCTCAACAATAGTTTTAGTTCTCTTAGGGCCCATTTGGCACTTGGAATAAACCTGGAATAAGTATTAATTAATGCTCAAATAATCCCATTCACTGTTTGTGGCCACTTTTTCAATTCGCGAATTGAAAAATTTATTCCCATTTTTTGGCCAATGCATGCATAAAGTTATTCCCAAAAAAAGTTGGAATTCATTTTATTCTAGAAGAGGGCTATTGAAGAATTCAAAATTTCATCAAAATATAAAAACTTTTCGGGTCTGTGCATTAGGGTTTTCTATTTTCTGCAAGACTCATAGGGTTTTCCATTTTGTGCCACAGATTTCTTCATCTTTTCTTTTCAATCTCACAACAAAAACAAGTGAAAAAACATATGTCTTTCCCATAAACACATTATCTCAAGATTCTCTACTTTTTTTCGGGTCGGGAAACATCAAGTTTTATTTTCGATCGGTTGTGAGCCTGCAGGAAAATAAGGAAACTGTGTTTCTTCATCTTGGCTTTTGCCACAGAATCTCCCCTTGACCGCAAGATCATCGTGTGGTTTGTAAAGCCCACCACTGATTATTTAATAATAATCACCCGTTATAGATTATGCACCATGTGATTGGACAGCGATGTGAATTTCATCCCCATTACTGTTGATGAATCTGGGTCATGGATAAAAAATGAGAAACAAAATAGATGAATTTGGTTCCAGTTATCTTCTAGGTGCACCAAATAGGTCCAAAGTTTATTCTAGTTTTCATTTTTAGGATTAATTAATCTGAGAATAGGTCCTTATTCTAGAATAGGCCTATTCTAGATAAGTTAATTCCATGCACCAAATAGGCCCTTATTGAAACATCTATAAGATTTTATTTTCAATGAATAACCAAGAAATATACCTTCATCACTTCTAGGGTCAAACTTTCCAATGTCATCATCTCTCTTAATATAAAATTTGCTTCCAAAAATTCTAAAAAACTTAACTAATGGTGCATGTCAAAACCATAATTCATAAGGTGTCTTGTCTATGTTCGCTCTGATTTGTACTCTGTTCATTGTATATACTGCTTTATTCACTGCTTCTCTCTAGAATGTCTTTGCCAAATCATTTTCATATAACATAGCTCTTGTTTCTTTAGTTACTGATATGTTCCTTCTTTCTACAATACCATTTTGTTCAGGTATTCTAGGGGATGAAAATTATCTCTTAATACCATTCACTTCACAAAAAATGATAAATTATTTTGAAGTAAATTCTCCACCTCTATCTGATCTAAAAAATTTAATCTTCATTCTAGATTCATTCTCAACTTTGTTCTTAATCATCTTAAACTTATCAAATACCTCAGACTTTTCTTTAAGAAATTATATCCACATCATTCTTGTAAAATCATCAACAAGAATCATAAAATACCTTTCACCATAGAATCCTCTAGTCCTTTTGGGATAGCTCAAGTTTGTATGAACAATTTCCAACTTTTTTGCTAATGTGAACTTCTTACTAGGAAATGAACTTCTTTGCTTCTTAGCCATAACACATTCTTTTCAAATCATGTTAGTAGGTTTCATAATCTTAGGAAAATCTCTTGCTGCAAGTGTAGTACTTACTTTCACAATGTTATCAAAGTTTATATGACAAAATCTTTTGTGCCATAACTAACTTTCATCAATTTTAGAAATCAAACATGTCATCTCTGCAAGGTTCAACTAAAAAACATCACCTCTAGTTCTTGATCCAGTTCCAATCAAATTACCATCCTTATCCTTGATCACACAAGTTTTCTCAATCAACCAAACTTGATATCCCTTGTCAACTAATTGTCCAACACTCAAAATATTATGTTTCAATCCATCAACAAAATAAACATCATCAGTGTTAGTCTTTCCATCAAGAGTAATAGATCCTATTCCTTTTATCAAACAAGGTGCATTGTTTCCAACTCTAACAATTCCTCCATCATAGTTGTTAAACTTTATAAATTTATTCATGTCACAAGTCATATGATGTGAACAACCACTATCTATGATCCAATCAATTTTCTTTTCTACTTGAGAAACTAAATCTTTTTCTTCTCTAACTTCAGTTTCAAAATTCTCTTCTTTTATTGCTACAAATCCGATATCATCATTCTCATTATCAATTTCACTTAGAAATTTCTCCACACTAGCCTCAAATTCTTCATCATTAGCATAGCAACATTCCTTAGATCTTCTAGGTTTAAAGTTCTTCTTATACTTATTTACTCTTTTAGGACATTTAGATGCAAAATGACCATATTCTTGACAAGTCCAACATTTAAAGATTTTCTTACCATATGGTTCTCTTTTCACAAGAAAGGCAATTCCTTCCTCAATCTTTCTATCTTCTTTGGTCTTAGATCTGCTACCACTAGCATAATCTCCACTTACACTAATGCTTCTTGACAAAGTAGGGTGAACACTAAGTGTGTTGAATGTTGTCTCCATTCTAGGTAGACCACTTGTCTGTCTCAATCCTATCTCCACTACTTCTAGTCTTCCAAGAAGAGTTTCTCTAGTAAAGTTATTAGTACAATGGATAACTTGCTCAATCATTTGCGTTGTATGCTTAAATATAGTTTTTCAGGATCTTCTATATCACTTCATCCTCAGTCTTGTTTCCTTCACAAGCTTTGATACTTGCAATAATCTTTGATATTCTACCAATATAGCTTCTAACATATTCATCTTCCTTCATTTTAATATCTTCAAATGAACATATCCAATTCTGTAATCTGACTCTTTTTGCATGTACATCACCTTCAAAAGTAGATTGTAAAGCTAACCAAATTTCATGAGATATTCTTAGTGTTTTTACCTCACTATATTTATTTTCCAAAAGTGCTAACAAAAGTTCTTCTTTGGAAAGTATGTTACACATGAACATATCTCTTTCCTCATTAGTACATTCTTCAATTTTTTCCTCTTCAATGATAGTCTTCACATTCTTTGTGATTAACCAATATCCTGGTCCTAAACATAAAAAATGTGTCTTCATCTTTTCTTTCCATATGTCATAGTTCACTCCATCAAACTTAGGGATTTCCTTCTTGAAATAATTTGCCATAGATCTCCTTAAGTTGTTAAATTTTAACCATATAAGCAATGTAAACAACAACCATAGTAAGATAAACATACACAATGACACAATAACACAAGATATGTTGACTAGGGAACCTCTTAATCAAAGAGTAAACCTCGGTGGGAATGATTCCCACAAAAGATGCACTAATATGAAAATTCCTTGTGAGAAGATGGATTCTAGTAAGAGCCTTATGAAATACATTTAGTACATATGAGTCCCTATTAGGAGACTTTGAATCCCTGTTAAAATATTCTAACACTATTAGGAGTTATGGAAGGCAGAAGGACCCACTGTCTAAAAAGCTTCAAGGGAAAGATCATTGAACACACAATCCAATTGATCTTTGTATTACTCAACAGAATAATACCAAAATATTGTTGATCTCAACTACTTATCTCTTCTCCTCTAACTGTGACAAACCGCAACAACTGCTTCACCAGATCTCTACAATTCACATATCCTCTTACATTACCATTTCCTTCCAATCTTCATATATTATTATTCTATATCAAAAAAGGAAAACAATCCTTCCTTTATACCACACTCAAATAATTACAAATGAGTTGGCCAACCAAATACAAAATACAAACTTCCACACATTACACAATAATTCACAATTATATAAAACTATCAGCTTCCAGAAAAAATAATTCTTCACTCATGCGACCTCTGACCTTGTTGCCACATCCACGTCACTATCATAATGTCTTCATCAACTGTTCAAATTTGCATGCCTAGATTCTATCCCGATTAGGAGATATCATCCAGTTACCACAAACCATTTCTCGGGAAATATTGTTTGAATACTTCCACTAAATTACACATAACTTTCATTACTAATTGAATTTCTATACTTTCTCTTGACCACAATCTTAGGACACAATATAGAGTAATTCCTCCACTCCACATAACTTGATCTTCAATATCCCATGTGCGCTAATACAAACACTGTCTTCTTCTCTAGTAATCTTCAGTAGATCACTGTGTTGACATCAATGACAATCACAGTCATAAATGCAACAACAACTACTACAGAATGGCTATGAATACTCCCCCATAGGATATATTCAGCATTCATTCCTAATATTGTTTGGTATGATTGAAGTTCTCCTCACATTCTTTACTCCAGTTGTAAGTCACACCTTTATGCAATATTTTAGTGAAAGGTTGTGTTAGAATTTAATTTTTCCTTGGTATATTTGTATTTATAGGATAAACCAAGGTATCCTAATGTATTCGTCCTCTAGTCCAAGTGGGAGGACATGTAATATTTGTAATTTCCTTTATTAAGGAAAATAGATATTCCTCCTTATGAGGAATCTTACACTTGTCTCACACACTAGTGAAATGTGGCATACATAGAAATGGGAGTTACAATGTAACTCCTTTCTCACATCTCTATTAAGAGATGGCTCTCTTTCTCTCATCTCATGAGATTCTTCTTCTTCTTGATTATTTTGTATGAGCTTTTCTCTCACTCTCTCTCTCTCATTCTTAGGCATTTTTTTGCCACTTTCATTAATATCACGGGGGTTTTTTTATGCTTTTCCCCCTTAAAAATCTTGTCTCCTTGTTGCTTGGTTTTGGTGAATGCTCCTAGTTATTGCACTAATTCATGGTAATTTTTCCTATTCCTAAGCTCATAGATTAAACAAGCTCCTATTTGTCTCTATATTTTGTTATTATTTTAACATGGTATCAGAGCAGGTTGGTTTAATCATTTATTGAGTGTACAGGTGAAGGAGCTACCATATCTTGGAGCACTCCAATATCAGAGACTCTTGAGAGAGTTCTTTACTAGTTTTTTTACTAATCTGATTAAGAGAGAAAAAAAAAATTTTAAAAATGGTTTTGGTTGGTTTACTGCCAAAACCCGTTTAACTATTGGTCTCATTTTTGTTTTAATTTGTGCAGGTTTGGTTGCATTTCTGATAAAGAAAATTATACAAATTTAAATTTATCAAAATCTTAATATTATCATAAGAAATTTTGATTATAATATTAAATCTTTTTTTTTCAATATTATACTTTAAACATTTAAAAATTTACCTTTTTTAGTTCTTATTTCCATTCATGCATGTATAGAATATTTTTTGTAATTATTGTTTCTAATATCAGTTCCTTTTATCATTCCATGTATTAAAAAGAAAGTAGAATTTGAATTGCATTTATCTCACCTACATAACCATTTTTTTTAGTTTCCAAGTTTAGTTCTTTACTCATTACTTGTATCTCTGTTTGCATGCATTTGTTTCTAAAGAATATCATCATATTTTCTATTTTTTGCCTCTATGTCGTATTCCTCTTCTTTCATAGAATAGATATAACATGCATTTTTTAGTTTTGGTTAATTTCCTTTAAGTACCGTAATATCGATGACCATCTTATTTGTTATTCTGTTAGATTGTAAGATTTCATCTGTGCTTTGGCTACTTCTCTTATCCCACTGCGCTCTTGCATGTTAGTGTTCCATTTGCATTTTTTGGAATTAGGTGTATCTAGAATTTCCAATCTTTGAGATACAGTTGAATCTGGAAAATACATTTTTTTTACTTTTTCTTGCTTGCTCTCGATCTTTCTCCCGTCGCATGTCTCTTGTGTGTGGCATCTCGTGAGATACCCTGATCACCGCTGGTGCCTGTACCTCTGCTTAACCCTTCTTGCAACTTGTCCTCTACACCAGCATTGCTTTGTGTTTTTTTTGTAGTTCCCATGTTTTGTTTTTGTTTTGACTGTTATTCAGTCGGGTTCTCTTGAGTTTTTTTTTTAGTGTTAGATTTTTGTTTTTTGAGCAAGTCGGGCTTGTGTTCTTCACCTCCCTTAGACTATCTGGATCAAAACCCTTCACCCACTTCTAATCTCGGTCCATGATCGACTCCGTATCAGTGTTTGAAATTAGTTTTTTAAGTAAATCTATTTTTTTTTGTATGTGTGTGTGTATTTCTTTTAATTATCTCTAGTCTGTAGGACATTCCTTGTTTTATTCCTGTGTTTCTTTGCATGCCTTTGGATTTTTCAACCGAGTAATGACCCACCCTCAATCTCACCTCACACTGGAGGGGGTTGTAAATGAGCCTTGCTTGCACTATCTCAATCTATTTTTTGTCACTTGCTCTCTTCATTATTTCTGAAGGAGGGTCGTGTAGCCTATCTGTGGTTTGTTTGCTTACTTGTTGTGTTTGTTTTTTTTGGCATTGTGTTTAGCCTATTCTTGTCTTGCTTTGCATGTGTGCATGTGTTTGTATTTCCTTTTCTTTGTCTCTCTCCATGCATGAATTGATCTCCCTCATTCACCACATTGTTTCCAAGGGCTTGTGTCATTCTCTCTACTGTTGACATCTTTGTGAAAACCAGGCTTTGATAAATGGCAATCTGGTAGTCCTCCATTTATGAAAGTCATGATCTACAGTAGGTGATCCTTTTTGGTAGGGAATGAAACCTAACAGAAGGGGTTTCCCACTCCTCTTGTTACATGCATTTGATCTTATTTGTTAGCCTTTGTCGTAGCCCTCAGGAAAATTTTGTTACCATGGAAGCATATCATTGATACCATGGATTCAAATAATAAACAATAGTTTAGCTTTCATTTTCTTTATATTGTTGCTCTGTTCACATTAATTTGTGTTGGTATTCTTCCATTGCATGCACTTTATGTTTTTAGCGTATCTATAATATGGGTCTTGACCATAGTTCCTTTGCATGTGTTGTTTGAATATAGAGTGTATCTGCATTGTTTCGAGCCTCAAAGCTCTCTTTTTTCATGTTACAAGCAATTCTTTCACAATTTCTTTTGTTAGTTAAAAAGAGATTTTTAATATACTGAGCAGGCACCTCATTTCCTCATTCTTTTCTTTCCTACCTTCGACCACCTCCTCTGTGGCTGCTTTGAGCCTTGCTTCAGGAGAAAAGGCAGACACTTTGTTTTCCTCTATCTAGTGCTCCTTGCTCAGATTCAAAGGGCTCATTTGCCCTCTGCTCTTCCTCTGCCTTTACCACCTTAACCCCCACTGCCATAGTTGCCACCTCCACCTTAACTTCTACTGCCACCACTGCCATAGCTCAATCCACCGCATTAGCCTCTACCACCACCTTAGCCTCTGCCGCCTCTACACCTCTAGGCTAATCCAAACATAAAGAAGGCTACTCTTTTTCATTTGCTTTAGAATCTCTAAGGCTCTCTAATCAAGCTCACTATCCTATAGTGATCAGAGTCCTTAAAATCATTGTTGTCAAGTAGTATTTAAACTTTCCCTTGATTGGGGGTTCCAAGTCCCACATTTCTTTCCTTTCCATGCATATATAGCAGTCATTCTAAATTTCAGTAAAGCTTTTCATCATAATACATTGCTATCATAGAAGTAGCAATATGTATCACATATCAAATTAGGATTGAAATTGTCTAAAAATATTATTATTATTGACACAGGAGTTCATTTTATCAAATTTTCAAATAAATTATAATTGGATTGAGGTGAATACAAATTGCTATATATCTTCGTTAGGAGACTTGTGAGTGAAAAATTGTTACCCTCCACCTCCTTACCCATGCTCTGTTCTCTCGCCCACCATTTCATTGCTTCATTTTTTTTCATGCTATGTTCTCATGATTAGCATGTGTGATGTATTTTGATTAATTGCTTGTTCTCTTTGCGGTGCTTAGTATCAAGTTTCTAATCAAATTAGGGTTTATTTGCATGTGTTTTTTTAGATCTTTACCTGTATTGCCAGTTATTTAGATGTTTTTTTCTAACCTTGTAGATGATCTGAAGTGAAGCTCATGCGGATGCTACAAAACCCATGTTTAAGTTATTGTATATGGTTCCAAATATTACCCATTTTATCTCTACTAGAAAATCTTATCTTTTCATTGAATTTTAAATTGATCCATTAGTAGTTTTTTTTAGTTTTTTTAATAGTTTAGGTGTTCACTTCTTCTACGTAGAAACAAGATCTGGATTATTATTTTATTTCTTCTATAGCAAGTAATTTAGGGGTTTGTTTTTGTTTTTTTTTTCTCGCACTCTTCTTTGAAAGTGATATTAACAGTTAAACTGGTTTTTTTTTTCTCTAAAATTTGTAGTATCTTATCTTGTTTGGCTTCAATTTAGCTAACATTTCTTTGCAGGTCTGAATTTTTTTAACTCTGTTAGTATTTCAGTTTTCTAGCGTTTGCTTTGCCTAATTTTAAATTTTTTAATAATAAAAAATATATATCTTTCTACTCAATTTCATTTGTATTTTTGTTTCATCATGTCTACGTCAATGCCAAAATTTAAACTCACTAGTTCCAATTATACTGTTTGGAGGCCACACATGTCTGATTTTCTTAAATCTCAACACCTTTTGGATATTGTGTCCTCACCAAATTTGAAACCGACATCCACCACTCCTCAGGATGACCAGGATTCCTGGTAGTTGAAAGATGAGGAAGTGTTTGGTCTAATTGGATTCTCTTTAAATCCAAATTTATATCATCTTATCTCTGATTGTACTATGGCTCATCAGGCATGGCATGTCTTGGAGAACACATTTCAAACTTATGAGAAACTTGTTCCCCTTATTAATCAAGCAAATCAAAACTCTACTCTGCACTGTGACATTATAGATAACATGTTACAGGTTGATGCAATTATTGATACTCCTAATGATTTTGTTCCTTCTAGTAGTAGCAGTGCTGATGATGATCTGTTTACTCCTCCTTGCTCTCATGTTGATGATATGTTTGACCAAGAAGAGGAAATTATATCTAACTTTCTTAATGTTACTTTGCAAGATATGTTTATTACTCAAGATGAAATTCATGACGATAGTACTTATCCTATGATTGTTGTGGAGGCTAATGATAATGATGCTTATATTAACCCTCCTATTGATGCTTCATATTATGATGAATACACTACAAATTTGTCTTATGCAATTGAAGATTGCATTCCTAATTATTTTCCCCATGATTCACAATATGCTTTTTTCCAAAGTGTTACTGATTCAACACTAGGTGATCCCAATGATGGGCACTCTACTAGTGGTCTTTGCCTTTTTGCAGGCTCAAGTGTTGATTATGCTCCACCTACATTTTCTACTAGAAATGAATATACAAAATGCATAAATACATCTCAAGAATTTCAATGGTCTCTTAAAGATTTGGGCTCCCCTCAACATGCTATTCACTTTGCCAAAAGTCCTATGTACCATTCAAGCTCCAAAGCACAAGTTGAAGACATTCAAGATGATCAAGCCAAAGACATCCAAGTAAAGACTCTTTCAAAAGAAACATCTCAAATTCATTGTAAACATTTGGGTTTGATACCTATTGATGTAATTACCCCAAGTAAAGATTAAAGGTGGGTGTTAGAATTTAATCTTTCCTTGGTATATTTGTATTTATAGGATAAACCAAGGTATCCTAATGTATTCATCCTCTAGTCCAAGTGGGAGGACATGGAATATTTGTAATTTCCTTTATTAAGGAAAATAGATATTCCTCCGTATGAGGAATCCTACACTTGTCTCACACACTAGTGAAATGTGGCATATATAGAAATGGGAGTTACAATGTAACTCCTTTCTCACATCTCTATTAAGAGATGGCTCTCTTTCTCTCATCTCATGAGATTCTTCTTCTTCTTGATTATTTTGTATGAGCTTTTCTCTCATTCTTAGGCATTTTGTTTCCACTTTCATTAATATCATGAGGTTTTTTTTATTCTTTTCCCCCTTAAAAATCTTGTCTCCTTGTTGCTTGGTTTTGGTTAATGCTCCTAGTTCTTGCACTAATTCATGGTAATTTTTCCTATTCCTAAGCTCATAGATTAAAAAAGTTCCTATTTGTCTCTATATTTTGTTATTATTTTAATAGGTTGTGATATGTCAGCTAACTAAGAGATGAAGCACCTGATGGATTGTATCCTCCCTTGCAGAGTACGCATTTGACTTATGTTCTTAGGAGGTTGCATCTCCATGATTGCTTTGACCTTTACTGGATCCACCTCAATACCTTTCTTTGAAACAATGTACCCTAGAAGTTTTCCTAAAGTGACACCAAAGGCGCATTTCTTAGGATTTAGTCAGAGACTAAATTTTTCCAGTCTATCCAGTTTGGTACCTAATTCAGATAAGTGTTCTAATCTCTTCATTGATTTTTCCAATGTGTCATCCATATAGTCTTACATGTTTTTATACATCATATCATGAAAGATAGACGTCGTGGCTCTTTGATATGTAGCACCATCATTATTAAGACCAAATAGAATTACATTCCAACAGAAAGTACCCCATGCACAGGTGAAAGTTCTCTCCTCTTGATCTTTTAGAGCTATCTTTATTTGATTGTATGTAGAAAAACCATCCATGAGAGAATACATTTCAAATCCTATAGTCATGTCCACTATCATATCAATGTTTGGTAGTGGAAAATCATCCTTAGCGAATGCTTTGTTTACATCTCTAAAATATGTGCATAATCTTATAGATTTATTTGGTTTAGACACTAAAACTATATTTGAGATCCATTATGCATAGTCAATGACTCAAATAAATCTAACTTTAAGAAATTTCTCTACCTCAGCTTTGACAAGGAGTGCTACATGAGGATGCATTTTTTTACAACTTTTGCTTGATTGGTTTAACTCCTAGAGCTATAGAGAGATGATACATGATGAGATTAGGATCTAACCCTCGAATATCTAAATATTTTCATGAAAAGTTGATTTTCTTCTCTGTTAAGAATTTTGTGAATGCTTGTTTTTCTTCTTTTGATAGAGATTGTGCAACATGAATTAACTGAGGTTCCTCTGATGTACCTAGATTGATAGGCTGAGTTGGTCCTATCAAAACTGGTGATTTCTCTTATAAATGACTTAGAAGAACATCAAATATCTCATCCTTAGTTACCTTAGAGAGGTTTTAACCTTTGAATATGTCTTTTGTTTTTACTATTTTTGGCTCCAAGACTACCACACAGTGGTTTTCATCCTTAGAACACTTGTTTCTTTTACTTTTATTCTTTTGACTGATATATTTTATATATGACTCCATCATGCTGATGCTAGGTTCACTGATGGAAGTCATCAAGGGTTCTACCACATTTAGGTAGCATGTGAGAGCATAATCAGTTTAGAAAGTGTGGATGTCTTGTCTTGGATCATTGGATATTTGGTCAATAAGCTTGGGATGTTGGATGGTAAGCGTAGGGAAGGGTTGGATGATAGTGTTTACACATACAGTGTTATCAACATTGGTTATGATCTAACTCTCAAATTCAAAAGTGATATTACTACTCAAGATATTTAGTTCATAAGTGTCTCAACATCATCATTGGATCCTACATTAGTAATAAGTGAATTAGTTTTGTGAGGTCTTTCATTTAGTTCTAGACTCACGTTAGATGTAGGTGTGAATTGGTGAATAACATCTATATGTTTTTGTGTTATGAGCTCATCTCCTTTTGGCACCATTCCCCATTCACAGTCATTAGATTCCTCATCAAGATCTATGGGAAAGTCAAGAACATGTGTGAAATCAGGGTGAATCCCCCAAGCAGGGTTACCTTTAGAGTCTAAATAGAAATCATATTCATGAGAATCTATCTCAAAATTACTAGGATGTCCTAGGTGTTCAGCTATAGTGAGAGATGTCTCTCCTTGTAGATCAGTTTGTTCTTTTGAAGTATCAAGATCTTGTGTGTCTACCACATTGATTCTTTTAGGTGCTTGATCATCTTTGAGAAGATCTAGTATATTTTAGGTAACATTTTCATAAGGAAAAACATCTATGGTATTTGAATCATGGTTGTCTTCATGATGTGTTTCCTCTTCTTCTTGATTTTCCATCCCTGGTTTTATTTGTTCTATGACATGAGAAGAATTACCACTGAGATGGAAAGGTTTCTTCTGATAACCTATGCATGTCGTATCCTTGTTTATTCATCCATAATGTTTGATGGGTTTGATGATACCTTTTCCTCTTGTTCCTAAAGGTCCTTTTCCAGTATATCCCTGGTGTATGTGCTTCTTGGTGTGCTCACACAAGTGCTATTAGGACCTTGATTGTCCTCTCCAAAGGATCCTACTCTCTTCTAGGATCTTACTAGTCTTAGGTGAAAAACCTAAAACCCTACCAAAATATATTCTAAGATTCAATCTCCTTGTGCTTAGCCTTGAAGGACATTCACCTTTTAGTTTTGTCTCAATGCTTTCTAATACCTAGAAGACTCTAAGTGTCTTTTTCTCACATATTGTCATTATGGTTGCAGGGGTGCTATATTCCTTGAAATAATTCATTTTGTTTCCATTTGAATCCATTTTGGTGGATCTCAAATCTCTTTTCAATCAGGTTTAAGAATTAGTCCTATAAAGGCCTAATTAGGCCTAGTTTTCTAGTAGCCCTTAGCAGGGTCTTTTTCCCATCCCAAGCCAAAACTTCCCAAACAACTTGCAAAACTAATAGGATATTCAGATACCCTTTTGAAAGTTACTAAAGATTCAGGAGGTTTTAGGTTTCTAAGGCCTCCATACATAGGC
This sequence comes from Chamaecyparis obtusa, assembly GCA_027943335.1. Taxonomy (NCBI): domain Eukaryota; kingdom Viridiplantae; phylum Streptophyta; class Pinopsida; order Cupressales; family Cupressaceae; genus Chamaecyparis; species Chamaecyparis obtusa. Next base: position 1,769,688 of record BSBK01000224.1, on the reverse strand, counting down.
TTCCTACAAAGTAGGGCTAATAGGGCTAATTTCTAGGACTTTTACTGATTTCTTGCTTGAAACCCAACCAAAAAGATTGATCAATGCCCAATCTCTTCAACATGAAAAGATGTGTTCAAATACTATCTAGAACAAAGCTTGTTCCATACTTCTCTTTGTCATCTCTATTTGAGGATTAAATATTGTCATTAGTATCAAATATATCAGTCAGTTACCTATGCTACTCTAGTCAGTAAAAGCAAGCACTTTAAGCTAGTCAGTCAATTCTTTACATTGAGTACCAAGTAGTTTTACCGAGCATCTATGTTCATTGATACCGAGCAACAGTAAACACCAAGCAGACTGGACACTGAGCACCAGTGTAATTACTAACTAGAATATACAATGTTTACTGAGGAAGATAGGAAATGGCATAGTAATCAAGAATGGCACATTTATCTATGCAGATGGTTACAAAAGAATCACAAAATGTTTTACCAAGATTGAGGATCATTTATTGTAAGATTCCATCATTAATTGTGATGATGATCTTTATGTAATTGCTAGATCTAGCTTATTTTTGTACACTATGGATCTTAGGATTTTCTTTAAGATATTGTAGCCTAATTTTGTTAAGCAGAAAAAGCAGTATGCTATATATGTTTTGTAGTTTTTTATATCATAAGCAATGAGAGAGGAGAGAAGCTTGAAAAGTTAACAACAAGAAAAGAAGCTCTTGAAGCATTAGCCAACTTCAAGATATCAATTATCAGATATAGGAGAATAGAATATAGAGATATTTAGATTAAGCAGAATTGGACAAGGCTACCGAGAAGTTTAGAGTTAAGATCTTCACATGAAAAGGTGATATCTATTCAGTATTTCATAGATCTACATCAAACAAGGTTGATTTGTCATTAGCAGATATATCCTATTATTTTCTAACCATTGTAATAGAGTTTGGTAAAATCTCTTAACAGAGTAGACCTAACAGCCTTTTTGTAAATCTCTTAACCGAGTGCACACTTAAGTAATGTTGTTAAAATCCTATAACTAGGTAGATCTATTCGATCTAAAATGTTACTCCTAACAAGATAAGATCACCAAAAGTGATCACCACTTGTAGCCCTAACAGGAAAACTTTTTCTATCTATAGTAGTAAAGAATTTGTGGGTGTCATCCCCACCATAGTTTTTACCTTCTAACAAGGGTTTTTGCATTACCAAAATACTTGTGTTATGTGATTGATTTATTGTTGATTTCATGCTATTTATCTTTGATAGTTAAATGAATGAATGATGCATGCAATCGATTCAAGTTATGTTCTAAGGTTACTACTATTTGCTATTTAAGGTTTGAGAGTTGAAATTTTTTGTGGGCACTAATTCACCCCTCCCCTCTTAGTACCCTATCTCTCCAATCCAACAATTGGTATCAGAGCTCAGATCTCTTATTGGATAGTTTAACCACTGAAGGGTAAAGATCTAATCATGGAGAGATATAAATTGGACAAAACAATAGAAAATCAAAAGATCCAAATGCAGATGTTTGTTGAGAAGTATAAACAGGCTAAGGATACATTGAAGAAATTACTAGTTCAAAGGAAGAACTTGGCTATTCTAGAAAATGAGACTAGTTACCATGAAGAAGAGATTGATGATTTATTTGATCACATTGGATCTAGTTCAGGAAGTATTTCTGATGGTTCTAAAAGTATAATCTCTGATTTATCTGAAAAGAATGTTCACTTAACCGAACAAGTGAAAGCTCTACAAATCGGTCAAGAATCACAGATGGTGAGAATGATACATGTAAAGAACAATGCTAGATAGGCTAAACAAGAAAGGAATCTAGCTGTTGAAGACCAAAGACAGATAACTGAACAACTTCAAGCAAAAGAAATTGAGATACAAAGACTCACCGAGCACCATTTTGAAATATCCAATTAGATGATGACTGTAAACCAAGAAATCAACCGAGTAAATGGTGAATTGTCAAGAAAACTTGAAGATATTAGAATACTTAGAGAAGAGAATGAGAAGTTGAGGAATGAAGTAAAGACTCAACAACAACACAATGAAATGATAAAATTGGCTGAAGATAGTTATAAAAAGATTGATGATTTTCTAACTAATCAAAGAAGATTCAGAAGCAAAGCTGGATTAGGCTATACTGGTGAAGGAGAATCATCCAAAAAAGTTGAACAAGTGAGAAAAAATCAAAGACCTAAGATGTTGTCATGCTATCACTATAGCAAACCAGGACATACTTCAAATGTCTATAGAAGCAAAGCACAAGGTAAACCTCCAGTCACTCCTAAGTTTAATGGTTACTATTATTACTATGGTACATTTGGACACCAAGCTTATGAGTGTAGAGAAAAACTAAATAAGAATGCTAACAATCCTACCATGGAGAAACTCTATTATACTTGTAATGAACATGGACACATTGCACGAGAGTGTAAGGCTAAGATGAAGCAAGTATGGACACCAAAATAGAAGATCAAATGCAAGCCTTATCAACCGAAGAGACAAGGTAACTCTTATGTTTGGGATTATAACACATGGGCTAACTGTATTGCATGTGGTAGATATGGGCACATTGTAGAAAATTATATGAGGAAAAGATGGGCTGGACAATCATGACAAGCAATCTCTCAAGCTCTCAAGTGCAAGCAAGAAGATCAAGCATTCAATCCTTCAAGCATTCAAGCATCCAATTCATCAAGGAGATCCATTAGTAGCCATTGAAGGATTCAAGCTCTATGGAGTTGTCTTGTTGAAGATTTCTCCATTTCCATTCAAGCCTCTTCCAAGTTCAAGATCCATTCAAGATTGGTGTTGAAGATCAAAAGACAATTGATTGGAGACATCCTCCATTTGATTCTACATTCATCCATTCTTGTGGATTCAAGGATTTGAATGCTCCACAAGGGTTTCAACTCAAGCAAGGTGAATTGTTCCATTTACTTTTTTTATTCCAGCAATTTCAATTCAATTTCAAGGTTAATTCCTAAATTGGGGTTTGACTGAGGCAACCCCCCAAACAAACAACCAAAAACCCTCTTTTTCTTGCAAGTATAGGTGCAAAACTTTGAATCTGAGAGTAGATTTGGATACCCTTTTTGTCAAACTTTCGAGATCCGTGAACAAAGTCAAAGTCTACCTTCATTTTCCTAAGGTCATTCTTGACCTTTTAAAAGGTCAAAGTCAACCTAATCAAATCTGGGAAAAAGATTTTTGGGTTTTGTAGATCTCACAGTTTCAATTTAGGGTTATAAGAATCAACTACTATTTAGATCATTTGATAGGGTTTTCAGCCAATTCTTTTTTGGAGGTAAGTACCTTTATCTCTTAATTTCAACATTAGTCATCTATATTTACTTTCTATATCAATACAATATCATGTGAGTATGAAATATTGGTTTTGGGGTTTCTTTTATGTGCAAGCCATTGTTCTAGGACCCCATACACTATTTTATCCTTTAAAAAAGGTAACAAAACCAAAGGCATCTACACCGACCAAAACTTATCCAAAGAGAGGAACCAAGGTTGTAGTTGAGGCACTGAAGAAAAGGAGAAGATTGATTAGAGGAAGAGAAGACCTTAAAGATGAAGAAAATGACACAGAATAGTTCAATGTTGTCAGAAACAAGAACAGAACAATTGACAAACTTGTTGTAGATATAATTAAAAATGGAGATCTCACAAGTCCAAAACTCAGTCGGTTTGACAACATGTTTACCGAGTACCAAAACAAGATTGAGGAGGCAGTCATCGAGATGATGATAAGCTTCAAAAGATTTCCATTAGATTTTGTTAAGCAACTACCAGAGGCATTATAGGAGAGAGTAAATCAGAAATGGTCTTATGCCTTGGACACATAAAAGAAAATGAGGGAACTTTATGCACCCTAAAATGGTCACCTAGACTTTGGGCCCCCATCAGCAATTTATCAATTTCCTGAATCAACATTTTTAGCTTAATATCAATTTCCTTGATCAAATCCTAATTCTATCATTTATTCGATTATATTCCATGGATTAACCATTTTATCCTAAGTCTTTATTTAATTAAAAAAAATTCCCTCCCTTTTATTAAATAAAAAGTCCCCACTTTTCCTCTTATCCTAAGTTGCACAAATAAAGCATTATTATTATTTTATAAAAAGATAAAAAGGCATTTTTGTCTTATATGGACACAAAAGTCAACTCTTATTTTCTCATTGGAGGAGATTTGTGCACAAGGATTGATCCCTCTTCAAGCCCCACCCTTGATTAAATCTTTTCCCTCTTAATCTCCATCATCTATTGTTTCTCATTTCCTATAAAAAAAGAGCTCTCTTCTCATTTTAGGATCCATCTTTTGAATACTAATGTTATGCTATAGGTTTTCTAGGTGACTTTGGAGCTTTTGGAGATCATCTTGCATTCTTAGCTTTCATATTTACATTCTATCTTAGTTTCATTTCTTGCATCATAGCTTCATGTTTATGCTTTCTTAACTTAGTTTCCTTTATGCTTTAGATTAATTCACCTAGCTTAATTAGGAAGGATTGTAATACTTTTATTTCCTTTCATAGCTTAGCTTGCATACTTGCATATTCATCTTAATATAGTTTGCATTGCATTCCATTTTTATTCTTGAGGATATTGGCACTCTTGCCCTTGTCTTCATTGAATCTCCCATTGTGTGGTTGACTAGCAAGGTCATAAGCTTTATAGCTCTAGCTGAGAGCAATCTTAATATCCTTGCAACTCCATTCATAGGGAGCTCTAGGTCACTTTCTAAAGTTTCCCATTCATGGATTCCCTTGGAAGTAATGACTTAGAGAAGTACATCATTTGAGTGTACATTTTTGGTGCCGATCCAATTGCTCATACAATAGTCTCAAATATAGAACAAGAGGAGTCAGATCTAGCAGATCCTATTACAGCACATGTTACCCTTGGTGATATTGGAGCCTCTACCTCAAGGCATAATAAACATGCATGGTGTAAACATCCCAGCTGAGATTCAGATACAGATTCACACGAATATGAATGGGAGTCTCTTTCAGATTCTTCTACAGTTGATAGGGATGTTGACATCATTCATACCTATAGTTCTCAACTTGAGGTAGCTAACAAGTCATGTGTAGGATTAGAAGATGTGAATCCACAGGTCACCTTAGTGAATGATTCTTCGCTTGATAGGACTAATCCTAATTTGGGTCACCTAGAAGGATACTTGATAAACCCTAATTTTGCAATCACCAGAGATGATCCTTTCTGCATCCACAATATTGAACCCATCATTGATTTACCCCTTGCCTATCCTTACCTCATTGATTGGTCCCAACATTACCAAGAGCCTACGCTACTAACCTTCTAGAATGACTATGAGGTAGCTTGTTATCTAAACACTATTGAACCTATAGTCTCTTCCACCAGAGAACCAGCTACAAGTATGACTGAACTTGACATCAAGTACCTCAGTCAAAAAATAAAAACAAAAGAAAAAATAACAAGAGTTCTAATGGCGAAAACCACTATGTGGTGGTGTCAAAACCAAAAAAAGTAAAAATAAATGACATATCTAATGATGAAAACCTCTCTGAGGCACCCAAGGATGAGGTACTTGATCATCTTCCAAGTTGCTTTCAGGGTAGATCCTTAGTACTTGTTGAGCCTACATAGTCAGTTAATTTGGGTACAGAAGAGGCCCCATAAATAGTACATTTGGCTCAATCATTGTCAACACAAGAGAAGGAAACCTACACCAAATTCCTACAAAGAAAGAAGATAAATTTTGCTTGGAACTATTCAGACATGCCAGGACTGGACACTAATCTCATTATGCATCACTTGTCCATAGCTCCAGGAATAAAACCAATGAAACAAAAGTTGAGGAAAATGCACCCTCACATTACTCTTTTAGTGAAAGTAGAATTAGAAAAACTTCTTAGTGCGGGGTTTATCAGAGCTATCGATTATGCCGAATGGATATCAAATATTGTCCTAATTTCTAAACATGACAAGTCCATTTGCATTTGCACAGACTTTAGAGATCTCAATAAAGCTTGCCCAAAGGACAATTTTCCACTCCCTAACATAGACACGATAGTGGACATGACTATAGAATATGAGATCTATTCCTTAATGGATGGCTTTTCTAGCTATAACCAAATTAAGATAGCTCCTAAGGATCAAGAAAAGATAGCATTCACTTGTGCATGGGGAACCTATTATTGGAACGTGATGCCTTTCAAGTTAAAGAATGCAGGAGCTACTTACCAAAGAGCTATCACAACAATCTTTCATGACATGATGCATAAGAATATGGAAGATTATGTGGATGACACCTTGGCTAAATCTAAAAAGAGAGACAAACATTTAGATGATTTTGAAGTCATTCTAGATCGAATGGAAAATTCCAACTAAGATTAAATAAAAAAAAATGTGCACTTGGTGTTACCTCAGGAAAATTATTAAGCTTCATTATTTTAGCAAAGGGCATTAAGGTAGATCTTGAAAAGGTACAAGTGATTATGGATATGCCACCTCCCAAAAATATTAGTCAAATGAGGAGTCTGCAAGGATGCCTTTAGTCTATAAGGAGGTTCATTTCCCAATTGGCAGATAGGGATCAACCCTTCAATAAGCACCTACATAAGGGAGTCCAATGTGTCTAGAATGAAGAATGTCAAAAGAGTATGGACCAAATCAAAGCATACTTGGCCAATCCTCCCATCTTAATGCCTCCTATCTTAGGAAAACCACTTATTTTGTACATTTCAGCAACTGAATCTTCCCTGGGGGCATTGTTGGCTCAAATTGATGAAAATGGGAAGGAAAGAGCCATATATTACATCAGTTGTACTCTTCTGTCTTATGAGGTTAACTATACAAGTATTGAAAAGGCTTGTCTTGCAGTGGTATTTCTGCCCAAAAGTTGAGACACTACATGCTTGCACATACCATACACCTCATAGATAAAATTGATCCTCTCAAGTACTTACTTAGTAAGGCCACTCTCATAGGCAGGCTTGTTAAATGGATGATGATTCTTTCCAAATTTGACATCGAGTATGTTGAACACAAAGCTATCAAAGGACAAGCTATTGCTGATCAATTAGCTGATTTTCCTATTCAAGACAATGTGCCTATTCAAGTTAGCTTTCCAAATGAGCATCTCATGTACATAACTGACAAAACATGGAAAATGTTCTTTGATGGGTCTTTCATGCAAAATGGTTCAGGAGCTAGAGTGTTGTTTATCTCTCCTCATGGGTACACAATCCCTAAGTCCTATAAACTATTGTTCCCATGCACAAACAACATAGCTAAATATGAAGCCTTGACAAATGGACTAAAAATGGCTATAGAATGGAGAAGAGTTTCATATTTATGGGGATTCACAATTGATAATCAACCAAGTTAATGAAGCCTATCAAACAAAAGATGACAAATTGGTCCCTTATAAGAAAATGGTTGATTCATTGAGGCGGTATTTCACATTTGTTACATTTCAGAAAATCCCTCACATAGAAAATAAGGTAGTTGACGCTATGACCACACTTGCTTCACTTCTCCAGCTAGAGCAGCATGAGTCTAGATTTGAATTCCTGGTGGAAGAGCTACACTATCCCATTTATGATTCCCAAGAAAGCCAAGTTATCTGTACCATTGTTGGCCATGAATCATCCTGATACGGTGCCATTTACTCATATCTCTATAATGGCATTATCCCTGATACCTTCAACCATTCTAAAAGATGAAACCTTACTCATAATGCCTCTCACCATACCCTTATCTCTGGTGATTTGTATAGGGGGGGTTTAGATGGGACACTTCTTAGGTTCTTGGAAAAGGAGGAATCTGATCAAGCACTAGTTGACATTCACAAGGGCATCTATGGAGGACATTCTAATGGTCTTTCCATGGCCCGTAGGTTGCTTAGGGTGGGGTACTATTGGCCCACAATGTAGATGGATGCAATAGCTTTTGCCAAATCATGCAAAAAGTGTTAGAAACATGGAAACTTGATTCATGCTCTAGGCAGGGAGCTTATTCCTTCTATTTCTCATTGGCCATTTTAGTGTTGGGCCTTTGACCTTGTTGGGCAGATTCATCCCAACTCATCAGGTGGATAGAAATTCATCATTACTGCTACTGACTACTTTACCATATGGGTAGAAGTTGTTCCACTTTTTGTTGCTTTAGGGAAGACACTTTTCTTGTTCATTTTGAACCATATCATCTATCAACATGGTGTGCCTTCAAAGATAATCACTAACAATGGAGGTCAATTTAAAAATAAGGACCTTAAGAAAATATGTACAAAATTCAAGATAAAACAACATTGGTCCTCCATTTACTTCCTGTAAGGAAATGGACAAATAGAGGCTTCAAATAAAACCATTCTCAAAATCCTCCATCGAACAATTCACAAGAATGGTCGAGATTGGCATCCACAAATAAATCCAGCCTTATGGGCTTACAGAATGAGTATTTGTACTCCCATAGGGGCTACTCCTTTTGCCCTTACTTATGGTGCTAAAGCAATATTACCTTTAGAGGTTGAGATCCCTTCACTTAGAGTCTCTCTCAAAGGTTTAGTTACAGATGAAGATTATCTCACCATGAGATTGCAAGAGCTAGAACTTCTTGATGAAAAATGTAAAGCATCATTTGATCACATGAGAGTTTACCAAAAGCGTATGTCCAAAGCATTCAACAAAAAGGTGTGCCCTAGAGAATTTCAAGTAGGAGATCTTGTCCTATGTGAAAATCCTAAGAACCAACAAAATTGAGAGCAAAAGGGAAAGTTTGAACCTAATTGGCTTGGACCATACATCATTACTGCTACTTTTGGGATAGGTGCTTACTTATTATCTGATGAAAAGGGAGAACAGCTTCCTAATCCTATCAATGTTTTGCACCTAAAGAAGTTCTATTCATGATGCCTATTTTGTTTGGGGGGCATCCTTTGTACATGCTTATTGATCTTGGAAAAAATACCTAAAAAATTCATATATGATGCTGAAAAAAATCCTAAAAAGCATATAAAGTCCTGAAAAAATACAAAAAAATAAAAAAAATAGCCAAAAAAAAAAATTCAAAAAAATAGAAAAAGTGCCTTGGTGAAAACTTGGAAACAGGTGCCTTGGTAGCAAAAATCCAAAAAAAAATTATTACAAAAAAAGAAAAAATTGCAATAAAATCCAAGTGGTGAACACCTAGAAATGGGTGCTACTTGAGGCCTTTGCACCCCTATTTCTTAGCATTTTTCCTCAACACTTAGCCTTTCTCCATCATACCTTGTTCTTGTTGCCTTGGATTTTGAATTGGTCTTTGTCTTTGGGGCATAACTGTGTTAGCTTCGGTCTCTTGGATGTGCTAGTCTTTAGGACACCTCACACATAGTGTTTCTCAATAGTCCTCAATTGTATTTTTCAACACTACCCTAGTGTCAAGTGTTTCTCAACACTTATCAAAAGTCTTACCCACAGTCTAGAATGATGCGATGTTTCTCACTAGCAGATGCGATACTCAAAGTTTGATTCTATGACCTACACACACACACTTAAACATTCAACTTGCTGAGACTTGTTTGACTTTATTTTTCTTTGTGTGCTATCTATGATGATTTCTTTGATGAGTGTTTTCTCCCTAATAGTTTTCAATGATGCTGAGCTAGAAGACTAGGGGCATGAGAACATGTTTTATTTCTTTCTCTACTTGTGGGTATATTTTGGTAGTCCTAATTGTCATTAGCATTTATGCTTGTTCCACTTGACACTAAGGACCTACAGGGTATTATCCTTGACTTTTTTCACGTGAGTGCATGCTTATAGCCATCTTGACCTTCTTGTGTCCTGATGCAAGCATAATCTTGCTATAGAAAACTTAGGGAACCTCACTGCACTAGTCATCTTGATCTACATGTCTTTGGTGCCTAGGTGGGATTCCCACATTCCTATCTGATATAGATCATATTCATATACCCATAGTCATACTAGTGAGTATTGTATGATCTTATGATGCTACCAATAAAGCTCGATGATGATTATTAGAGTCTATTGGCATTGTGACCTTGCAAGTCAACCACTTTTCATAGTAGCTTGCATTTTTAGGTTCATGTTAGATTAGTTTTGCATCTTGCATATGGAGAGAGCTCTCCTTTTATCTTTCACAGACTAGTCAGTCAACTGCGCTCATCTTTTCCCTTCTTCTCAATCATGTTTTTCACTCCTCACCTTTTACATCACATCCTTTTCCTATGATCACAAGGGGTTAATCTTATCATCATATCTATACCCTAGAGAGATCATTTTTAAAAACATGAGTCTATATCATACACATGAGAACTAAACATACATCTATGAGAGAGATCATACATGAGCATATAAGCATACATTTGAGCAATATGACAAGACAATATAAAATTGAAACATCCATCACAAGTGGGACGCATACACAAGATATATCGAACATCCAGTAAATCACATGTATATAAAAATGTCATGATACAAAATACAATGTGAGATCCCAAAAATTTGGATCAAAGTCTCATGATATGTATAAAAATCTAAACATCCTAATCCTAAGTCTGACTCACCCCATCATGAGGTGGTGGTGGTGGAGGAGGTGGTAACTATTCCATGATACTTTGTGGACCAGCAAAATATCATGCGATAAAAAGTACCGAGGTGTGCGATACTTTTCAAATATAGTACGAACTTTTGCAGGGTAAAAATTTGAAATATTTTAAAATCATTAAAAAAGTGTTTTAAATTTAATAAATGCTCATAAATGACTCAAAAGGGTGAGTTTTTTTGAAAACTTACCGGGGCAGGATAGTGGGGAGGCCGGTTGTGCAATTGACTGCGCTCGAACCGATATCTGTGCACTGGAATCACTACTTGTTGGGCTATTTTCTCTCTCTGAGTTCTCAAGATTCTCAAATCTCAATAAGACTAATGATTTGAAAATGATCTTTTTTACCCCTATATATAGCATTTTGACTTTTTGACCTAATTTTCAAAACATCTCAAAATTCTGCAAAAATTGCACCCCTGGTTAATTTCGACATCTTGGATCCATTTTTTAACTTGAAATTGAAATCTGAGTTCATCTTGATAGTCAAAATCACATTTTAAATTTTACCCTTCTTTTGCGCAGTTGGCTGACCATTTGAGGCCTAATCCTTTGATCTTTGTTGGGGCATCTTCATCTCCATCTCTTTCAAACCTTTTAGTCTTTCACTCATCCCCTTCACTACATCTCTCTGAGGTTTGACTTCATCTTTATCCTATATCTTTCTTAGTCAAACCTAGTCAAAATGGGGCATATCTTCACTACTTGATGGTTATCCTATCATCTTTCATCATTGATTATGATTCCTAGTGATTTGATCAACTTTATCAATTTGTTGTTTCTCCTCTACCTAATTTTGATTTCAATTCCAAGGGGGTAGTACCTATCAAATTTTATCAATTAGCTCAGCTTGAGATTCTTATCTCCTATTTTGAGACTTGACAATTACCTATTTACAGGGGTGTTGGCCTTGTCTTTTTCAATCAGCTTATCTTTGTCCTGATGTGTTCCCATCTGTCGAACACACATCTAGGTTATTTTGTGATCCCAAATTGATCTCACACTTCAATTCCATTCTTTGACTGCATGTGATCCCAAGTCAACCTCACATTAGTCAAAGAGGGGCAAATGTATGCACCCTAAAATGGTTGCCTAGACTTTGGGCCCCCATTCAGCAATTTATCAATTTCCTAAATCAACATTTTCAGCTTAATATCAATTTCCTTGATCAAATCCTAATTCTATCATTTATTCGATTATATTCCATGGATTAACCATTTTATCCTAAGTCTTTATTTAATTAAAAGTAATTCCCTCCCTTTTTATTAAATAAAAAGTCCCCACTTTTCCTCTTATCCTAAGTTGCACAAATAAAGCATTATTCTTGTTTTATAAAAAGAGAAAAAGGCATTTTTGTCTTATATGAACACAAAATTCAACTCTTATTTTCTCATTGGAGGAGATTTGTGCACAAGGATTGATCCCTCTTCAAGCCCCACCCTTGATTAAATCTTTTCCTCTTAATCTCCATCGTTTGTTGTTTCTCATTTCCTATAAAAGAAGAGCTCTCTTTTCATTTTACAATCCATATTTTGAATACTAATGTTATGTTGTAGGTTTTCTAGGTGACTTTGGAGCTTTTGGAGATAATCTTGCATTCTTAGCTTTCATATTTACATTCTATCTTAGTTTCATTTCTTGCATCATAGCTTCATGTTTATGCTTTCTTAGTTTAGTTTCCTTTATGCTTTAGATTAATTCACCTAGCTTAATTAGGAAGGATTGTAATACTTTTATTTCCTTTCATAGCTTAGCTTGCATACTTGCATATTCATCTTAATATAGTTTGCATTGCATTCCATTTTTATTCTTGAAGATATTGGCACTCTTGCCCTTGTCTTCATTGAATCTCCCATTGTGTGGTTGACTAGCAAGGTCATAAGCTTTATAGCTCTAGCTGAGAGCAATCTTAATATCTTTGCAACTCCATTCATAGGGAGCTCTAGGTCACTTTCTAAAGTTTCCCATTCATGGATTCCCTTGGAAGTAATGACTTAGAGAAGTACATCATTTGAGTGTATAGGAACAAGCCCTACTTTCGGCAGCTCCAAATTTATCTCTTGATGAAATTGATGAATACATGAACACTTGCTATAAGAGATTCAAAGTAAAATGTCAGGCTATGCAAGTATTAGATGAAAATCTGGTAGATATTGATGAGTCTAGCCAACTCATCTAGACATCAATCATTGCAGCTAAAGAACAAGCTGAGAAAAATGCATTTCTAAATTTGTCTAAGAAGAGACAGAGATCAAAAGGTAAAGGTGTCTACATAGGTGATGTTGATTTGGAAAAGAAGACCAAGGAAATAGATGTATTACTTACTGAGGTAATTGATACAGAACTTGTCAATGAAGTAATAAGTATTTCACAGGATGCACTAGATTGGGTAGTAATCCAGATTGAAGATAAAAAAGAACCAGATGTTCTCATTGAGGACATTACTAATGGTGATCCTGATGATAGAGATGAAGATGAGGATATGAACATTGCATTAGATTATACACAAGATGAAGGTCAATTTACCGAGTTTGCAATCACATCGTTACTGGGAAAGCTTCCTATTCTTGTAGAAGCAATTGAGATTTTATCATAGGAACAACCCAAAGGCTCAGACCCTAAGTAACCAAAGGATACAATAGCTCAAACAAACAAGCCTGAAGAGAAAGAGGCAATAGAGACAAAAACTAAGGATCAAGATAATCTGAATGTAACCAAGGCTACTCCACCAGATACTACATCAGAGGCTTTGACTTAGTCAACCGATACAAAGGTCACCGAGGAGTAGAAGAAGTAAGATACAGTGTCACCTAGGTAGGTTACACAAAGTTCTAAGGTAAAGACAATCATACCATTCAAAACAAGCTCACCTCACAAGTAGGAGAAGAAGAAGAAGAAAAAGAAAGGAAAATGGTCGGTCACCTTAGAAGAAGTTATTGTTATACTAGAGTGTGACCCAAGGACCCTAAGCCCTAAGGAATTGAGAAAATATGGGGAGCTATGCACAAGGAGGGCAGCATAAGAAAAATTAAGACAAGAATGCAAAAGCAAGGAAATACTTGAAAATATAAGAGATATCTTACAATAGGTCATACCAAAGGTACATATAGATGAAGATACTCCAATAATGGACCAACTTGCTACACTTTCTGAAGAAATAAATGCCCTAGATGTCGAAGTAGACAAAAGAATAGAAGGGTAGAATCTAAAATTCAGGACAAACTTGTAGAAAAGATCAGCCAAGAAGTGGAAATTAATAAGGTAAAGTTATCTGAGGTAATAACTGAAATTTAGGGTATTACTCAGTTAATTAGTCAAATTTTGATAAAGCTATGCACTGTGGATATTTTCACTACTGAGGTCAGTGAAAAGATAAAATAGCTTGATAACGAAATCCAAGCTAGTGCACAAGCAACCTTAACTGAGCCTCAAGCATTTGCCAAGCACGTCTTGAAAGTTCAAGAACTCTAGCACATTGCTCTCACCAATTTGAAAGAGGAATGGGAAAACCTCTTGGAGTCATTGAAGAAAACCCATAAGCACATTTTTTATCAGCTGTAAGTATACATTTTTGCATTGGGCATTAATATCAAAAAGGGGGATAACAATGTATATGCCAAATATGTAAATAAATGCTAAGTATACTATGCATTACCAAGAACATACAATGAGGGGGAGTATAGAAAATTTTTTTTTGATAAGTATCTATGTATATGGCGGAGATAGAAAATATTTTGAGACATAAGGTCTATATACATTTAAGGTTTTGATACTAATGCCAAAGGGGGAGATTGTTATCTCTATTTGAGCATTAAAGATTTTCATTAGTATCAAAGACATCGGTTGGTTACCTATGCTAATCTAGTTGGTAAAAGAAAGCACTTCAAGCTAGTTGGTCAAGTCTACACCGAGTACCGAGCATTAGTGTTCACCGATACTGAGAAATAGTAAACATCGAGCAGATTAGACATAGAGCACTAGTGTAATTATCAAGAAGAATATACAGTGTTTACTGAGGAAGATAGGAAATGGAATAGTAATAAGGAATGGCACATTTATCTATGCAGATAGTTACAATAGAATCACAAGACATTTTACCAAGATCGAGGATCAATTATTGTAAGATTCAATCATTAATTGCAATGATGATCTTTATGTAATTGCTAGATCTAGGTTATTTTTGCACACCGTAGATCCTAGGGTTTTCTCTAAGATATTGTAACCTAATTTTGTTAAGCAGCAAAAGTAGTATGCTATGTATGTTTTATATTTTTTTATATCATAAAGAATGAGAGATGAGAGAAGCTTGACAAGGAAGTTAAGAACAAGCGAAGAAGCTCTTGAAGCATTAGCCAACTTCAAGATATCAGTTATCAGACAGAGGAGAAGAGAATATAGAGATATTCAGATTAAGCAAAATCAGACAAGGCTATCGAGTAGTTTAGAATTAAGATCTTCACATGAAAAGGTGATATCTATTCATTATTTCATATATTTGTATCAGACAAGGTTGATTTGTCATTAGCAGATATATCCTATTATTTTCTAACCATTGTAATAGAGATTGCTAAAATCCCTTAACAGAGTAGACCTAATAGTCTTTTTGTAAATCTCTTAACTGAGTGCACACTCAAGTAGTGTTGTTAAAATCCTATAACTAGGTAGATCTAATCGATCTAAAATGTTACTCCTAACAGGGTAAGATCACCAGAAGTGATCACCACTTGTAGCCCTAACAGGAAAACCTTTTCTATCTGCAGTAGTAAAGAATTTGTGGGTGTCATCCCTAGTGTAGTTTTTACCTTCTAACAAGGGTTTCTACATTACCAAAATACTTGTTTTATTGACTGATTTATTATGTATTTGATGCTATTCATCTTTGATAGTTAAAATGAATGAATGATGCATGCAATGGATTCAAGTTGTGTTTAAAGGTTACTACTATTTGTTGTTTAAGGTTTGAGAGTTGAAAGTTTTTGTTGGCACTAACTCACCCCTCCCCTCTCAGTACCCTATCTCTCTAATCTAACACTCTTCTTTCCCCTGCATACAACCATTCAATTCTTCACTGTCACACTTATAACCGGGATCACTAGTCTCACCTAGGGCATGACTTTAAAATTAGTATCTTGACTCCTCAATCCTTAAAAATCCATATTTACACTATAAAATGGCTCCCTAACTATTCCCATTCAAAACCCTAGGTTTCCCTTGGTTAGAATTTATGGGGGAGCCATGAAACTAAAAACTACCTAGATTTAACCAGTGAACTACTGCTTCACTAAAAGATTTTCAAAAGACTATTAATTCAACTCTAAACTATATGATGACTAAATGAAAAAGACTTAAAACTAAATCTATATCATGATTCCACTATCATAGTTCACATCCTAACTCATTAACATGCTATCACCATTAACACAAGTACCTTGAAAAACCAAGAAACTTCTCTATTCACAACTCAAAAACTTACATCCCTTAACTTCTACCTCAGGAAATGAACCACAAGATATCATAAGATACCTATCCCATGAATTTAGGCCTTTACAATAACTTCCCACTCCTAGAATGAGGGGAATCCAAAGATGTCAAACTACATGCAACATTTGCAAAAATTGTTCATGTTGTCATGACAATTTTTAGCATCTTTTACATTTATGATACAAACTATTTTCTAGGACCTCTATCCCACTTAGTTCAATGAAATAACTTCTTTGAATCCATTTTAGGCATCTCCCATACATTTCTCAAGATTTAGACACATTTAGGATTCACTTCCCAACTTTTAGGACTATCCCTAAGGAATAACATGAAATAAAACTAACTAAGCTAGATTGGATAGTACTAATTACTAATCCATCTAGACACACACTTGCAAGACCTACTAAGGTCCAAATGAAACACACTCTAACTTGGAAAAGGTTAGATACAATCCAAAATTATAAAGGACTAGGAGGTTAGCCTAGGTGCTCCTACACCATCCTCCCCAAGTAAAAGCTTTCAATCCATCCTTGGATTGAGTAAGTTGAGGTCATTTCCCAACTTTTTAAACTTTGATTCCTTGATCCATGTTACATCAACATCTAATTTCCCTTTCCATTTGACTAGGTGTTCCTTATAGTCTTTGGTTCTAGTCTTGTTGTATATTCTGGAGTCTAGGATACAGCCTGTCATCTTGACTGGTGTAGATGGTAAATGAAGTTCATCTACGTCTTAAATGACTTTAGGTAAGCTCTATTTAGGATCAGGGATTGGTCCCTTATATGGAAATACATTTTCCACATTGAAGATAGGGGATAATCCACTAACCTCCGGTAACTCCACCTTATAAGCATTGGCTCCATATTTTGCTAATATAGGACAGGGGCCAATCCTTCTCATATGCAATTTGTGAGGGACTCCTTTTTGTAACCTAGCTTTATTAAGATGCACCATCACTAAATATCCAATTTTTTATTGGACTTCCCTTCTACCTTCATCAACTTTACTCTTGTGTTTCATAGTATTGTCAGCTAGTGTCTTCCTAACTGTATCATGAATCTCTTGCATAGCATAGGCAAAATCTTCAGCATATCCACTCCCTTTGACTCCATCCTTCAACTTTCTAAGTTCATAGACTCCTCTAGGGTGTATGCCATATACAATTTCAAAAGGACTCTTACCTGTGGTCCTATTCACTATGTCATTATATGCATATTCTGCCTGCCCAATCAGTTGATCCCATTGTTGACCATATTCCTTAGTCAAGCATCTTAGGAGATTACCAAGGCTCCTATTGACTACCTCTGTTTGACCATCTATTTGAGGATGGTATGCCAATCCAAAGGACAAATTGGTGCCTAGTCTTTTCCAAAGAGTCTTCCAAAAGTGACTCATGAACTTGGTATCTCTATCTGATACTATGCTCAAAGGCAATCCATGTATCCTAACTATCTCTTTAAAGAATAGAGAAGCTATTTGGTTGGCATCATTGGTTGTCTTACATGGCACAAAATGATCCATCTTACTAAACTTTTCTACTATCACATAGACACTATCCATTCCTTGTCTTGTCTTAGGCAACCCAACTACAAAGTCCATGCTCTAACATTCCCATGGCCTAGTGGGAATAGGTAGTGGTTGATATAGGCCAGCATTAGAAGAATTTCCTTTGGCCTTTTGACACACAATACAACTATCAACATACTTCCTCACATAAATATTCATTCTTGGCCAAAAGTAAAATCTTTGAACAAGTTCTTGTGTCTTTGTGACCACTTAATGTACCATTGTGCTTTTCCTGAATCAAATTCTCCCTTATAGACCCTCTAGGGACACATAGTTGACTTTCCTTAAATAAGAGGTTACTTTGAAAAGTATATTCAACATATTTACTATGGAAGTGGTTCTTATGTTCTACACATACCTTATAAATGTTTGCAAAGTCTTCATCATCACCATATAGATCCTTGAAGTTATCTATTCCTATGCTCTTCAATTGTATCTCGTAGATAGTGAGAGCTCTTCTACTCAAGGCATTTGCTACCTTGTTTTGTACTCCCTTCTTGTTTTTGATGTTGAATGTGTATGCTTATAGGTATTCAACCCACTTCATGTGTTTATGACTAAGTTTCTCTTGACATTTCAAGAAACTTAAAGCTTGATTGTCAGAATAAACTATGAACTCCTTTGGAAGCAAATAATGCCTCCACTTTCTTAAGGCTTGTACTAATGCATACATCTCAAGGTCATAAGAAGAGTATCTCTTCTTGGCTTTACTCAAATTCTCTAAATGGAAAGCCACTAGTCTTCCCTCTTGACTTAAGACAGCTCCAATAGCCACATTGCTTGCATCACATTCTATGGTGAATAGTTTCTCAAAACTTGGAAAAACCAAAATAGGTTGAGTAGCAATCTTTTTCTTCAACAACTCAAAACTTTTATCAGATTGTTTATTCCATACAAACTTAGTTTTCATGCATCCCTTTATAGTGTCCAACATAGGAGCACAAATAGCACTGAATTGTCTAATAAAATTCCTATAATATTGGGCAAGACCATGAAAACTTCTTACCTCTATTGCTAACTTTGGAGTAGGCTAGTTGAGGATGGATTCCACTTTTCTAGAGTCCATTTGCAGATTTCCATGAGATAGTTCAAACCCAAGATATACCAATTCCTGCCTCATGAATTCACATTTCTCTAAATTGATCATCAACCTTTCATCATGCAGCCTCTTGATAATAATCTCTAGGTGTTGGAGATGTTCATCATTTGTCTTGCTATAAATTAGTATATCATCAACATATACCACTACAAATTTGCCAATGTAGTCCTTGATAAATTCATTCATGAGTCTCATGAATGTGGAGGGGGCATTAGATAGTCCAAATGGCATGATAGGCCATTCATACAAATCCTCATTGGTCTTGAAGGTTGTGTTCCACTCATCTCCCTCATGTATCCTAATTTGGTGATACCCACTCTTTAAGTCTATCTTGGTAAAGTTAGTCTTCTATCCTAGGGATAGGGAACCTATACCTAATGGTTATCCTATTTATGTCTATTCAATCAGTACATAGTCTCCAAGTTCCTCCCTTTTTAGGTTCTAGGATAGTGGGTACAGCACATGGGCTGATGATCTTTCTTATAAGACCTTGGCTTAAGAGTTCTTGGATTTGTCTAGCAATTTCCTCATTTTGTTGAGGGATCATCTTGTAAGCTGCCTTATTGGGAAGGGTAGCTCTTGGTATTAAGTCTATCCTATGGCTCACAAATCTTTTAGGGGGTAATGTTGATGGTTTTCCATCACTTACAATGCCTTCATAGGTCTGCAACATATTTTGTATCTCCTTAGGTAACTCTGGCTTCTTGGTTTCCTTGTCATCACATACCTCCTTTGGTCTTAACACTAGTGCAAAGCCAACTCCTTCTCCTTCTTCTAGGGTTTCTAAGAACTCTTTCTCTCCTACCATGAGAACATTTGGACTTGTTGACTTCACCTCTGTATCCTTTAACAACGACTAAATCTTGAATGTCACATTATCCTTCTTAAAAGAGTAGAAATTCTTCACTCCATCATGCATAGCTTGGTGGTCAAATTTCTATGGTCTACCTAGGATAAAGTGACATGTATCCATAGGTAACACATCACATATTACCTTGTCCTTATATCTCCCAATTGAGAATTCAACCCAAGCCTTCTCATTCACTAAGACATGTTGTCCTTTATTAAGCCATGTGATCTTGTAAGGATTAGTGTGGGGTATCCTTGTCATTTTTAACTTGTTAACTGCTTCCTCTGACACAATGTTGTCAGTAGACCCTAGTTATATGATGACTCTACATAACTTACCCATCATCTTACACTTGATCCTAAATAGGGACCTCCTCTAACTTGGCTCCTCCTTAACCGGTTCTTTAATCAATGTTCTCCTCATCATGAGGTTCTCACCTTCCTCTGATGCTAGTGGTACCTCAGGGGGTTTCATTCCTATACTTGTCTCCTCATGAAAAAAATTAACTCTCTTATCCCCTCCATGAGAAGTACTACCTTTCTCTAGACACCTATAGGAAGGATGTCCCACTTGGTTACAATGATAAAACTTCATGCAAGAAAAATAATTGCCTCTTCCTTGCCCACCACTTCTTCCTCTATTGTTAGAGCTCCTTCCCCTACTACCTTTGTTAGATCCTCCTTCTTGTTGTTCATTATACTTAACTTGTCCTTCAGTCATTGACTCTGTACTCCTTCCACCATATCCACTTATTTTTCCTCTACTATCTCTTCCTCTACCTCTGCCTCTTGAAGTGCTAGAGTCTAGTTTCTTCTTTAGTTTCTCTTCCACTTTGACAACAAGTTGATGACATTTTTGAATGGTGTCTAGAGTCAAGAGACTCATCTCATCCTAAATATTCCACTTAAGCCCATTAAGGTATCTTTCTACCTTTACCTTCCCATCCTCTACAACTCAAGAACTCATGCAAAGTCTTTGGAACTCCTCAGTATATGAGTTCACATCTAAGTCTTTTTTCCTAAGACTTTGTCTTTTCTTATGGAGTTGGATTTCATAATCCTGTGGCACATATGCATCCCAAATTTTGGCTACCATTTCCTTCCATGTAGCAATTGGGTTCTTACCTTCTTTCTCCCTCTCATCTTGGATAAATTTCCACAAAGTCAATGCAGGACCTCTCAATCTAGTATTATCTACTTTCACCTTTTGAGCCTCTATGATACTATCACACTCAAAGTGGTTCTCTAGTCCTTCTATCCAATCTAGGACTACCTCTGGTTCCATTTTCCCATTGCAAATTGGAATGCCTTCTAACACTTTCCCACTCAACACTTTCAATGCCTTTAAGAATGGTTCCTTAGCCAATACTGGGTCTGGTTCAAGGATCTCATCCTCAAAAAGGATCTCCTTTTGTTTTCCATCTATCTTATCTTGAGCTTCTTCAGCCTTTACATCTACTTCATCCACCTTTTACTCTAGTTGAGCCAATCTATCATGGAGTATTATATTCTCCTCCTCTTGATCTTCCACCTTTTAGCTAATTCAGCATTAGTTACCATCCTTGACTCACCTATAGATTTAGCTGGCTAGAACATTAACCACAAGCCTAATCACTTGAAGCTCTGATACCAATCTAGTGTATGTCCTTCTTGGTGTGCTCACACAAGTGCTATTAGGACCTTGCTTGTCCTCTCCAAAGGATCCTACTCTCTTCTAGGATCTTACTAGTCTTAGGTAACCAGCCTAAAACCCTACCAAACTCTATTCTAAGAGTCAATCTCCTTGTGCTTATCCTTGAAGGACATTCACCTTTTAGTTTTGTCTCAATGCTTTCTAACACCTAGAAGACTCTAAGTATCTTTTTCTCACATATTGTCATTATGGTTTCAAGGGTGCCATATTCCTTGGTATCATTCATTTTTTTTCCATTTGAATCCATTTTGGTGGATCTAAAATCTCTTTTCAATCATGTTTAAGAATTAGTCTTATAGAGGCCTAATTAGGCCTAGTTTTCTAGTAGCCCTTGATAGGGTCTTTTTCCCATCTCAAGCCAAAAATTCCCAAACAACTTGCAAAAATAATAGGATATTTGGATACCCTTTTGAAAGTTACTAAAGATTCAAGAAGTTTTATGTTTTAAGGCCTCTGTACATAGGCTTCCTACAAAGTAGGGCTAATAGGGCTAATAGGGCTAATTTCTAGGACTTTTACTGATATCTTGCTTGAAACCCAACCAAAAAGATTGATCAGTGCCCAATCTCTTCAACATGAAAAGATATGTTCAAATACTATCTGGAACAAGGCCTATTCTATACTTCTCTTCTTTCCCCTGCATACAACCATTCAATTCTTCACTGTCACACCTCTAACCAGGATCACTAGTCTTGCCTAGGGCATGACTTTAAAATTAGTATCCTGACTCTACAATCCTTCAAACTCCATATTTACACTATAAAATGGATCCCTAACCATTCCCATTCAAAACCCTAGGTTTCCCTTGGTTAGAATTCATGGGGGAGCCATTTCAAAAGACTATTAAATCAACTCTAAACTATATGATGATTGAATGAAAAAGACTTAAAACTAACTCTAGATCATGATTCCACTATCAAAGTTCACATCCTAACTTCTTAACATGCTATCACCATTAACACAACTCGACTGTACCTTGAAAAACTAGGAAACTTCTCTATTCACAACTCAAAAACTTACATCCTCTAACTTCTACCTCAGGAAATGAACCACAAGGTATCATAAGATTCCTATCCCATGATTTTAGGCCTTTAAAATAAATTCCAACTCCTAGAATGAGGGGAATCCAAAGATGTCAAACTGCATGCAACATTTGCAAAAATTGCTCATGTTGTCATGACAATTTTTAGCATCTTTTACATTTATGATGCAAACTATTTTCTAGAACCTCTATCCCACTTAGTTTGATGAGATAACTTCTTTAAATCCATTTTAGGCATCTCCCATACATTTCTCAAGATTAAGACACATTTAGGATTCACTTCCCAATGTTTGGGACTATCCCTAAGGACTAACATGAAAGCAAACTAACTAAGCTAGATTGGATAGTACTAATTACTAATCCATTTAGACAGACACTTGAAAGACCTAATAAGGTCCAAATAAAACAAACTGTAACTTGGAAAAGTTCAGATACAATCCAAAATTAGAAAGGACTAGGAGGTTAGCGTAGGTGCTCCTGCACCAATCCCATCTTGGAGATTAGTTTGTGTCCTAGTCCATAGGATTTTGAAGGAATCTTGAGTGATTTAGAGTTACACGCTTGAACTATTTGTGACTAAGATTCATCTTTGTATAACCATGTAAGTACAACTTCTCCCTCATCAAATTCTTGTTTGGATACCCTTTCTATGATGAAACTCCCATTAAAGATAACCTAGGGTTCTTTAGTTGTAGGTTTCACTTTCTCTGAAGGTTGTCCATAAGACTTAGCCAAAAGTGAGAGCGATGTGAGAGATAGAACCAGTTCTATTGTGTATTCCCCCATGCCTATATATTTGATCTTGATTTGTTTTGCTATGTCTTCCATTTTAGATGTAGATGCTATGTCAACTTGTTTGGTAGAAGACTCTCTGTTGTGTGGGACAAGTTTGTGTGCACTTTTCTTCAAAGCATTGTAAGATACTGACATGTCTGCAAGTATAGTGACCTCTACTCCATCATAGGGAAATTTGACACATTGGTGGTATGTTGAGGGAATATCTTGCATCTCATGAATCTAGGGCCTTCCAAAAAGGATGTTATAGGCTAGTGGGAGGTCTAGTACTTGACAAGTGATATCTTTGATGATAGGTCCCATTTTGATAGGTAGCATAATGACTCCTTTTGAGGATCTTTATTGTTCATCATATGTCTTGATGGTTATTTTATTTATAGGATCAATAGCATCTTCTGACAATTCTAGTTGTGTAACTAGTTTATAAGAACAAATGTTTATACTAGCTTCCCCATCTATCAAAATACGCTTGACACTACGGTTTTCAATTAGGACTTCAATATGCAAGGGCTGGTTATATGGATGACCTAGTGAGTTGTCATCCTCCTTTGAAAATGAAATGTATTGAGGGGAGGTCAAATGACCCACCATGGTCTGAAATTGATCAAGATCAAGATTCTTTGGAACATTAGAGTTGATGAGAGCATTGTCTAGGACAGCTTGATGAGAAGGAGAGATCCGAAGAAACTCAAATATAGATATCTTTGCATTTGTATGTTGTAGTTGTTGGATGATGTTGTATGATGTCATTTTGGGCTCTTTAGAATTGGAAGACTCCAGGGCATTTGATGAACATGAGTTTGTGATGCAAGGGCATCCTAGGATTCTCGGCAATCCTATGTCAACCAAAATATGTTTGTCTTTGAAGGTAGATTGTTAGTTTTGATCTCGGTTTGGTGGAGTTCTTGCTCAGTTTGGGAGACTTGTTGCTCGGTTATTATGGTTACCGGGGTGCTCGGTCTCTGAAGAATGCTTGGTGACTGAAGGTGTCAGTTGACTGGTGCTCAATGATAACTATGTTCATCAGTCATGCCTAGCTCGATCGGTCGAATGGTGCTCGGTTATCTCTTCGGTTGCTCAATGTTCTTGCTTACCGACAGGATTATTTAGATGAAGCGGCTTGGCCGACTGATGCATTTAATTTGGGTCATGCTCCTCATATTATGGATTGACTGTTGGACATGTGGGGACCTAGATCTATCATGTTGCATTCTTCTTTGAGGATCTAATGACTGTTGGGGACATCTTTGAGAGTTTATCTATTTTGTAAGGCTATTTGAGAGCTGACCGATGTTCTAGCATTTAATAATTGTTGGTATGGGTTAATTGTTTCATCAACCGACTTGTGGCTAGGAATCAATATTTATAGGATGCTTGGGTAGTTGTTTAGGGGGGGATCATGAGAAAGGAAGTGAAGAAGGTTAACAGCTACAAGCTTAGGAGCAAGAAGATTGCTTGTAAGTTGGAGTACAAGTTTAGATCTTTCCTGGGTGCCTACCAGTGTTCTATTGTGTTATAGACCTAGGCTAGCTGATTGTTGATGTTGTGGAAAAAATCCAAATACTACGAGATCTTGTAGATTGTTACTTGGTTTTTAATTGGTCGTAACTGGGAAGGCCTTACAGCCTGGCACATTGCAAGTATTTATTGATTTGAAGAATAAAGACCCTATCTTATCTCATATCTGTGTTCCTTCTTTGTGTATTTCCATTGCGTATTGGTTTGGTTGCAAGGTTGGTCTATCCTTAATTGGATTCACCAACCTTGACTATGTCAGTTTGGTCTTGGAAGAGTTACCTAAGCTTGAGATCGAGTGATTGCATTAGATGATATGTTGTCTTTATCCTTTTTGAAAATGGTGATGACATTGCAATGTTGAGATGTGCATGGATCTACCATGTTGATGATATCATTATTGTTAGAGTAAGTGTAATTGACCTTAGCACCTATGTTTGGTTTAGAAGATGAATCTCCTTGAGTGTGTTTTAGAAAAGGTTCCGTGAATGTCATACGATCATTGTTGGATTTATGGTTGTCAATCACAATTTCTCCAGCATCAATTTTGTCTTGAATAACATGTTTTGGATGCATGCAATTGTTGGTTTTATGACCCTTGTTTCGATGGAAATCACATAAATCGGTCTCCCTCCATCAATTAGGTTTGACTTTGTGGTCATATGGTTTGATCTCAGGTAATGTGATGATGTTATTTGCCAATAAGGTTATCATGGCATATTCCAAGGACTCACCCAAAGG
Organism: Chamaecyparis obtusa; assembly: GCA_027943335.1. Lineage (NCBI taxonomy): Eukaryota > Viridiplantae > Streptophyta > Pinopsida > Cupressales > Cupressaceae > Chamaecyparis > Chamaecyparis obtusa. The sequence continues at coordinate 1,744,286 of BSBK01000224.1, read as the reverse complement.
GGTGAACTCATGTTTTGGTTTTCTAACCCATGGTTTTTACTCACTTAGATTTTTTGTAAGATCAGTTGTCTACTTCTCTGAGGCTTTTATAGCTTGAGTTCCAATAGTGAGGTTAAATGTTGGTGCTTTGGGTGGAGCACTGATGTGATCAACAACACCATCTGCGACAACATTTTTTTTTGTTCTAGAATTTGACTTTATCTTTGGTGTTGGAACTAGAACCTAAATCATATTTTTTCTCTGCATGAAATGAGATATCTCCATTGCCAACAAGTATGTCCTCTATTTTCATGGCACTATCCACCATTTTGTCAAATAAAGTATGATTTTGCATCTGAAGATGATAGTTGATCTCTAGAATTAGATTGTTGATGAAGATTTTGAGTTTCTCTTTTCCTAGGATTTGTCGAGGATATAGCGAGAATTTCTTCCTCCAACATTTGAGGAAAGTCAAGAATGGTTATCATGTTCTTGTCTTTAGGTTATAGATGTCAATCATGGTGACTAGATGTTGGATGTTGTAGGAATATTGTTGATAGAACAATTTGATTAACTCCTCAAAAGTTTTGATGGTTGGAGGTATTTTGGAGAACCAGTTGATGGTTGATCCTCCTAAAGATCATGGGAAGAGATGCATTAAGTATGTTGGTTCATGCATGAACTCCATGGATAGAGTGCAAAAATCTCTAACATGATCTTGAGGATCTGAATTTCCATCATATTTGTCATATTTGGGTATTTCCACCCCTTTCAGGAATGGTGGAAAACACAAGCTCTGATAAAATAGAAATGGACATAGGGAATCCATAGAGAATTCCTTGGGTTCTTTCTCTTTTTCCAATTTGTTAAGTTTGACCTGCATAGCATGCATCTATTTCATCATATCTATGATAGGGCTCTCTTCCTCTTATGTGACGATATCATCAACATTGAAGTTGTGAGGAAGTTTGGCTCCTTGCCATACCAATTCAAGGAAGTATGTCTCTTTGTCTTGTCATAAGAAGTGTTTCATCATTTTCTTAAAGAGATCATCATCTCAGTATTGTGAAATTTATGAAGGTGTGGGTTCTTGATTCCCCTCTTCATGATTAGAATTGTGACCTTGTGAGCCATGGCTAGCTGCTCTTTGATACATGGCAGCATGTTGATTGAGATCTTGTGTTGATTCAGGAGGGGTTGTGTGATCTCCTTTTAAGTACAAATTTCTAAGTTTTTCTTCTTCTTAAAGATTTGGATCGTATGGTTGATGAAGAGATTGAACAATAAGAGAAGATGAAGGTGATGTCTTTGATTCTTCTCTTGGTTTTCTATTTGAGGAAGCTCTAGTTTCCACCATTAACCTTTAGGTGAATCATGGGACAAGATAAGATAGTCTGAATGATAATCTGATTTGGGAATAATCAAGTGATGCAACCTTATCAAGGTTTGATAGGATTATTGATGCAAATATAGATTGGACATAAGTGAAGGATATTATGCCTAAGATGTATGGGTAGATGCCCAAAAGATGGTGGACACAGATTCATGACACTTAGCCTTTGATAGATCGAGGTTGTTTTGACAAGGTTTTTGACACGGGATGAAACGTGATTCAGACTGATCAATCAAATGACAAATAAAGAAAAATAAATCACTTTTAGGAAAAAAATAAGATGGATCATTGTTTCTCTACTCTGTACCTGACACAATGGATTTTTTGACAGAATTTGACCAGGGCTGATTGTTGACTAGTTTTCTGACAAAATTAGGGTTTTCTGTCAATTTGTACAAAATCTCGTATGACAGTATATAGGCTTGTATGACATGAAAAAGGGTCTGGCATGATAATCCAGAGGCTCGTACGATAGTTGATACCAGAATGATTTTTCTCTAAGATTGTTGACAATTCTCCAATGATAGTGTACAGATTCTCATATGACACTTGGGGGTTCTAATACAACACTTGAGGTAGCTGGATAATTTTTGTATGACAATTGATAGGACAGGATGATAGTTGACACTAGAAAAGGATTTTGCTTCAGTTTTTCAGGGTTTTGGTGTTTTTCAGTCTCAATTGGTTTCTCAAATTTACTGTCCAATTTTTTAGATCTGTGTTTGGTATTGCCTGAGGGTGTTTAACATAGCAATAGGCTCACAATCACAATAAACATGTGGGAACTAACTCAATGAATCAAACACACCTAGCTTAACCTAACAAGGAGAAGAGATGTATTACTTTCTCATTGACTTAGGAACACACTCAATGACTCCTCAGAATATGGTGGTCCAACAACACGCAATGGATATTGAAGCCCATATCAACCAATTTCAAATGTCAAGGATGGCTCAATATGATGAGTTTCTTGGGGTGATTACTATTCACCTTGCACAAGCACTAGAAATCTTTCAGAGGTAGATCAGTAGAAAACTAGCTTAGGCTATTAATCAAGGCATTTGTTCACAACTATATCCCATAGTCCTGCAAGCAAGATTGAGGTGTATATCCCTATGAGTACTTAGATTTGTGTAGTCTCGCAAGAAAGATTGAAGCAGCTCCACTCTATGGAAAATCCAAGCATTTTTATGGAATAAATCCAAGGAACAAGCACAGCTATGTCTTACAAGGCTTTAACCTCAAGGAAGCATCAAATTTTATAGTGGGGTGGAAGATTCAGCTTAAGACTTGTCCCCACTTGGGTTGTTCACAAGAGATTTTTACCTCATTGGTAGACCCTCTAAAGAATTAAAAGAAATGTGAGGTTGGGGGACCACAAGATCTAGCTCTCTAGTTCTCTAAAAGTAGAGAGCATAATCCCCTAGCCTTGTCCTTTTCCCTATCCAAGACATGCCAAGAAGAATTAATCTAGAGATAGTATGCAAACTGGCACTGGGGAAGATATCTTTTGGGTTTCTAATTCTCTTAAGAAGGAGAAGAGCATAATCCCCTAAATATCTGTCTCAATGGTAATAGACGCACGTACCTAATTAACTAGGTGCCTATGGAAAAGAAATATTAAGAAAACAAAATATTTTCTTGATGAAGATTCGGCAACCTACAAGACCACTTGTCAAAAATTTTGATTGATTGAGCATCTTTGGCATGTGATTTTTGTAAGGGTTTCCTACAAACAAGGACTTAGAAGTCAAGAAAAGAAGAGGCCAGAAAGATCAATTTCAATGCTCAAGTCTTCATCTCTCCTCCTACAAAAGTGTTAGGTTGTCTCAAGTAATCATGCACCAGAAAACAACAAATGTTAAGATTAGCAATCAACCAAATTTAAGAGTAGAAACTTAAAAAATTGATTGCAAAAACCCATACGAAAATTGTACCTATTCAGAAGACACAACACATTAGTAAAACATTATTGATTAATGATGAGAAAATATGCAATAAACAGATATATCATTAATCAAGCAATTTACTACCTTCTAGTAGATGTGAGTATGGTATTCTCATAATTTAACTAAGATTAGTGACAATGCAACGCCTAAATGAAGGATTTGAATGCAAAAACTATGAAAATGGATGCGAGATTAATCTATATTTTGGGGATTTTCTATGCAAATAACAATGTAAGCTAAAATGAAATTGATCTAAAAACTTGATGATAATGAAATGAAACTAAGATATGAATGCAAAACAAGAAATCAATGTTAGCAATGATTCTCCAAAAATTGCACAATCTCCAGAATTCAACAGTATAGCATTGTTGTTCTCCAAAATTGCACTTGATTTCCAAATATCAATTGTGAAGGATAGAGGCCTATTTATATAGAAATCTAAGATTTGAGAAGTCATGGAAAAGCCAAAAATCACTCCTTGATCAACTTGAATTGATTGGTGAGTTATCAGGGAATTATAAACAGATATCTAGTCAAATCATTCAAATCAGCTTTTTAACTCATAATTGGAAGTTGAGATCACTCCAATATGATTTTCAACTCACAATCACATGTTGAGTTTAGAAAGTTAACAAATTGAATCTGAGAGTTGATTTTGAGTTTAACAGCTCTTCTGATTTTTGCATAGATAATTGTTGGTTTACTTAATTTTCATGTGTTTTATTCTCAACTTAATTGATTTAGTTTAAAAATAACTAATTTATGGGTTAATCAATTATTTAATCAAACTTTATCCAAAATTATATTATTAAATTTGACAATTTGATTTTTAATCAATTAAATAAATATTCAATCGATTATTTTTGAGTTTTTGATTTATTTATCAAATAAATAATATTAATTAAGGAATAATTTTAATCAAATCTAATTAAATTAATTAAGTGGCTAAATGAAGTTTAATTAATTAAATATTTATCATATTCAATTAATTACACTTAGGATAAATAAAATAATATCATTTATCACCAAATAATATTTAATTAGAGATAATTAGGATAGATTATGAATATTTAGGAATATTCCCATCGATACAAAATTAGAATAGGATCGATTAGGGTTTTGATGATTTGATGTGCAAATGTGTCTTATGTTAGGTGTTTAAGGTTGATTTCAATCAATTTGTCAATGTAGGAGGTTAATGGTACTGAAGCCCTTTTTTGGGGTATTATAGTATGAAAGTGTACATCCAGTCTTCCCATAAAATATCCTGAGGGTTTCCTTTTACCCTATTTAAAAGGCTTACTACGTCTGCCATGTTTTGAATTAAATGATCTTTCTTTAGAGGTCTCAGTAGATGTGAACCCTCTTTCTCAGGTTTTCTCAACTAATAATGGGCAATGATACTGTTATAATACTTCTTGTTTTCATTGAGCTCGGCCATTGCTTTACTGATTTCCCAATCTTCGTATGTTTCTACTTCAGGAATCTTGAAAGAAGCTAAAACCACTCATCTATTAATACAAACTAGAGCTTCTCCAAAAGGATTGATGATACACCTATTCAGCTTGTTATATCTATTTTTCCACTCTATTGCTAACTCTAGACAAGGAACAACTCCTGAGAATTTTGCAGCTTCTAAGAACCCACTTTCTGTGATTTTAGCAGCCATGGAACCAACTTCTACAACTTTAAACCTACCTGTTATCTCTTTAATACTTTCCCCTACTAGAGCGGTGTCTCCAATTATGGGAAGACTACTGACTATGGGGGAAGGCTTAATCTCCCTAGATATTTTTATCTTGGCAGAAGACATAATTTAAAAATGGGAAAACTTTTATAGAGTAGGAAAAATTGCAAAAACTCTAAACAATTAATTGCTTATAATAGGTAAGTTTGCTTTGATTTAAGAAAAATATTGGTAGGGGCTAACTTGAAACTTACCTTTGTTGTGCACACAGCTTCCGAAAAGATCAAATTTTACCTTGTTGCTATTCAACTCTTCAATTGCAGAGAAAGGGCGCTTCCACTTATATAATGAAAGAAATGAAAAGATTGATGTGTATTTCCTTTAACTTCATGGAGGCTCATTTATAGAAACTTGTTCTTGTAATAATAATAGCTACCGATTTTAATGCAAATAACTACTTGCATGTATTTATTTTATTACATGTCACCTTGAGCAATCAACATTTATAACCTGTCCCTTCAATCATTTTGTTTTGAGCGAGAAAAAGATATGGCGCATGTCAACCCGATCTTATCATACCACATGTTGGAACTTTGAACTCTGAACCATAAAAGAGAGATTCGACGTTTGAAAAACAAAAAAAATTGAAAACCCCAAAAGGTTTGATGTGATGGGACCCACCAGTGACAAAGACAATCGGCACCTTAAACTTTGAACTTAGAAAAACCAAAGTTCAAGGTTCAAGGTTCAATAAACATGATGCTCATAATGTAGAAAACAAAATTGACGTAGCTTAAAATAGTTGAAAGGAACACATCCACAATTGAATCTTCAACCTAAAAAACTAAAGTTCAAGGTTCATGGTTCAAGAAACAAGACATGCATTTCACTACAAGACTAAAATACTAAAAGATTATGTTTTTATACTGAAATACTTTGAACTCACAAAGCTTAAGTTCAAGTTCAAGGTTCAAGATTGCAATGACACTTTTCTAAAACATCCTAGACTCAAAAATTCGAAAGGGAGCTATTTTATAATGCATGCAACATGATCCATGATTGGTAAACTATAGTATGTTGTACACAATAAGCCTAATATTGCTCATGTTGTTGGTATTGTTGCAAGATTTTTTGCCAATCCAAAGGATACACACATGTCTGTAGTCAAAGGAATATTTAGATATTAGGGACTAAATATTTTAGTCTATTATACAATAAAAGAGGAGATTTTAATCTAAAGGTGTATACTGATGTTGATTAGGCTGGAAACATTGATGACAGAAAAAGCACAAGTGGCAGAGCTTTCTTTTTAGGAGAAATATTAGTGAAATGGTTAAGTAAGAAATAAAGTTGTATTTCAAAGTCTACTACCAAAGTTAAGTATGTTGTTGCGGCTATGAATTGTTCAAACATAGTGTGGATCAAATAATTAATTGAAGGTATGCAAGAAGAGATTATTGATCTTGTTATAATTTTCTATGATAATACTAGTTCTATTAACATATCAAATAATTTGGTAATGCATTCAAAGAAAAAAGAGGATTTCTATCAAGTATCATTACTTGAGAGAGCATGTTCAAGACAAGCATGTGATATTGGAGTATGTAAATTCAAAGGAAAAAGGTGAATTCTGAGTCAGAAAAAAGAATTTGATGAAGTGTTGAAGCCACTGGAAAGTGAAGGATTGAAGTGAAGTCAAAGAGTGCACAAGGGATCTGATTATGCAAAGGATAGTTGTGAATTTATAGGTCAATTTATTCATCGTTTCTTATTAACATTTGTAATATAAAAATCTCTTAATAGGGTGGACATAAAAGTTTGATTTGTAAATTCTTGCAAAATGTAGCATTCTAAAGAGTGTTTGAAGACCTTTAACTAGGACACTCCTAACAGGGTGAAGATCCTAACAGATCTCAGAAAAATCCCTTGAATGGGTCACATTTAATAATGTGTATTGTAATATTTAACTAGATTGGATCTTAACCAAGATCACTTTATAAGAGTGAATTATTTAGTGGGTGACAATTCCCACAGTGGTTTTTCCCAAATTAGATTTTCACATTAAATAATAGTGTTATATGTGTTGAATGATTAATGTGAATGTTATTGTTGATTGATAAATTTAATTTATTGTTATTGGTTAGTGTGGATGATGTGAACCTAACCTCTTAGGAGTACACTAAGACATTCAAACATTAGTCTAAACTTAGCATACATGACATTATAGTAAAAGCAATTCACAAAACCACCTCAAATTGAGCCAAAATGGGAGCACCTAGGACCTGTTTGATTTGCTCGTTTAAGAGGGATGTGGGTGTGCTCTATAAGCATAATGAACATGTACCCAATGTATATGAGGGTGATTTAGGACCATGAAAAATTCATGGAGACCCCAAAAGTGGTACAAAATATGGTATAGGGAACTAGTTTTGCCCCTAGGGTTCCAAGGGTGCAATAGATGCAAATGTAGATTCTAAGCTATAGATGGAATGCAAGATTAATTTTACTTCAAATATGGATGTGATATGGATGGAAGATGATTATAAATTATTAAAAGAAACTATATTAATCCATTAATCTAAGCTAGGATGATTTATAAAGCTTGAAAACATGAAAACAAACTAACATTCCTAACATATGATATGAAATCCTAGATGCAATTTAACATGATAACAATGCAATTAAAATAAAGAGTGAGTCCTTTTTCTCATGGAAGGAGGATTATTTATAGGACTTGAGGAAGGTCTTAGGTTAGAAAGGGTGGTTAAGGTTTAGGATCAAGGGTTAGGGTTTAGGGTAAAAGAGATAAGGATAGTCATTAATGGGTTGATAGACCAAGGTTGATCACACATGTGTGAGCAACACTAGGGAAGTGTGAAGGGAACAAGAGTGGAAGAGGGGAGATGGGATCTCATTAATAAGGTTGTAAGAGCCATTACTGAGGGTGTAAGGGGTCATTAATGAGTTTGTAAGGCTCATTAATGAGGGTGTTGACCTTGGGTCAAAGTGAGAGGGTTAGACTAAGAGGGTTAGGAATCACACTTTAAGTTGGGTTAGGGAGTGATTAGGGATGAGAGGATAGGTTTAGAAGAGTCTAGAAGATATCTAGGATTTGAGGATTTTAAATTATTTATTTATTTATTTAGAGAGGGATTTTGGTTGAGCACTTTATTTATTAAATTGATTTAATAAATAGGAGGGATTAATATTTAAATTTAATTTAAATATTTTTGGGAGTGATTCTTTAATTAAATAAATTTAATTAAAAGGGGAGGGGATAATAATAATAATTAATTAATGATGATGTCATTATGATGCAAGGGCATTCTAGAGTATTCAACAAATCTGCATGGTGGTGTGTTGAAGTGGTTCTGTGTTGCTCGGTTTGCAACTTTAACCGAGGATCTCAGTCATTGAAGGAGGCTTGGTCACTAAAGGAACTTGGTAAACTTTGGCACTTGATGGAACTTGTACTCGGTGATGCTTGTGGTGCTTGGTCGATGTACTTTCTTAGTGATGCCTAGCGTGCTTAGTTGTTTTACTAGTGCTTGGTAGTTCTAGCTTACTGACTAGAGTTCTTGGAGATTTGGTTGGCTGACTTGGTGTATTTATTATTGGTAGCTTGTTTTGTATTCTCCTATGTGGATCTTGATGCCAACATGGAGAATTAATTATTTGTAAGGCTATTTGAGAGCTAACTGTTGTTTCATTTAATATTTGTATGTAGTAGAATCTGACTTGGCTTAGGAGTTAATTATTTCTTCCAGCCGATTTGTGGTTGAAGAAATGTATTTAAGGAGTGCTTGGGTAGTTTTTTAGGAGTCAATCAAAAGAGTTAGAGTCATTGAAGGACAAGGATAGTAATTGGATCCTGTGAGATCTTGAAGATCAGATTGTTTGTTTGATATTGTAATAGCAGAGCTAGTGGTTTTCACGCATAGAGACAAGGAGATTGCTTTGATGCGGGAGCATCTTGGGTCCTTGGCAATCTTGTGTCACCAAAAATATGTTTGTGTTGTTTCTTTGTTGCTCTGTTCCTTATTTGACCAAGTTGGTTGAGTGTTGCTCAGTTTCCTTTGTTTACTGAGGTTGGTCAGTTATCTCTCTAACGTTCGGTGAAGTTCCTTGGCGCTCGGTGATGCTTGTTTGACACTCAATTATCCTTGCTTACTGAGTTGTTTCTTTTAGTTTCTTGTTGAGGCTGACTTGTGTAATTAATTGTGGTCACAGATTTAATGCTAGTATCTATCATTGGGAAGCATGTGGACCTAGATCTAGTTGTTCCTTCCATTGATGGTGGATCTGAAGGCCGAATTATTTGGTAGCCTCTTGTATATAATGTAATCTTTGGTTGTAGTTTAGGGGGTCAATTTAGTTAGAAGATAGAAGTTAGGAGTTTGGAAGATTGTTATAGATCCTCTCATGTTGGAGGACTTCTGTACTTGAATTGTAATATTTAGCCTAAACTGGGAAGGCCTTACAGCCTGACATGTATGAATCAATTGAAGTAAATATATGAAAGTGTTATGCATTCTCTCTCTCACTTGTGTGTTTGTTGCTTCATGTGTGGTCTCTACAAGGTGGATTTGATTAGGGTGTTCCTTTGGCCCCTCTCCCCGTCTACCCTTGTGCCATGCTTGGTGGCTTGTGAGCTCAAGTTTAGATCTGTCTTAATATTTCCACCAGTTGTTGATGTGCTACAAAGCTAGACTAGCTACAAGATTGCAAAAATATTGTTGTAAGTGATTGTATATGGCCCTAACCCGGAAGGCCTTACAGCTGGGCATGTTGAATGAAATTCTATTTTTAAGCATATATTTTTGTATTCTGTTGTGGTTGTTGTTGTTGGTGTAGTTTTGGACTATCCATCTTGGGATTATCAAGTTCTACCCTACATCACGTGGTATCAGAGCTTGAAGTTCTTAAGTGTGTAAACCGATCACCGAGTTGAGGCAGTTTGCACTAGGACCTTGGGTTGGTGATTTGTTACCTTGGGTTTTTTAAGATCTTGAAGATGCCTTCAAGAAGATTGGACCCTAGGGAAATTGCAGATCTTTTTGATGTTGTAGAATCGAAGATTATAAAGAAAGTTAAAGTAGATTTCAAATCTGAGATGGAATTGATGAAGAATGACATGATTGTTGAGATCATGAGGGCTATTTTTGCTATGCCAAGGAATCTTGGTACTAAAAATGGCTATGAGGAAGCTGATGAAGACTTTGAAGCTGCTATATCTAGTGGAGATGATCGGAGGGACAGATTTGGTGAAGATAGGATTGGTCGGTTGCATAGATCTGGAGCTCAGTTAAGTACTAGTTGTCGAATGGAAGTTTCTACTTTCTCTAGTACTTTGAGACCTGAGGATTTGATTGATTGGATTGGTGAGTTAGAAGATTTCTTTGAGCATGAAGAAATTAAAGATCCTCTTAGAGTAAGATTGGCACATACAAAGTTGAAAGGACATGCTGCTCTTTGGTGGAAAGAATTACAAAGAGATAGAGAAGATGAAGATAAATGAAGATCAATCGTTGGAGGTTGATGGTGACTAAGTTGAAACATAAGTTCATACCTACCGACTATGAACTTAACTTGTTTAAGAAACTATAGAATTTGAAGTAAAAATATTTGACTGTGGAAGACTATACTGAGGAGTTCTATAAGTTGACTATTCGGTCTAGGCATAGAGAACTTGGTAAGGAAAAGGTAGCTTGGTATGTGAATGGTTTGAGATTCAATATTTAGGATGAGCTTGGTATGTTGAAGATTGATTCGGTTGAGAATGCTTATCAGTATGCTCTGAAGGCAGAAGATAAGTTGAAGAGGAGACAACATGGTAACTCTCGTGGGAAGGAAAAGCTTGATAACTCGGTGAAGGATAAACTGACTGTTGAAGATGAACTGAAACCTATTGAACCAAAGAAAAGGATAGGTAGGGTTATCTTTAAGGATACTTGTTATAATTGTGGTGAAGAAGTACATCGATCTTTTGAGTGTACACAAAAGAAGACTAGTGATTAAAGGAATGTTGTGGTGAATGAGAATATACTGAATGAACCTGAGACAAAATCAAAAAACTTTCTGGTTCGAAGAACATTACTCGGTACTAAGGTAGAGCCTTGTCAAAGGAGTAATTTATTCAGAACTCAGTGCAAGTCAGGAGGTAAACTCTGTGATTTCACTATGGATAATGGTAGTACTGATAATCTTTTAGCTAAGGAGATGGTTCAGAAACTTGGTTTGAAGAGAGTGAGACATCCTTATCCTTATAGGATTGGTTGGCTGCAAGATGTTCATGCTCAGGAAGTGAGGGAGAAATGTCTTATTGATTTTTCAGATTGTCCAGTATAAGGAAAGTGTTGTGTGATATTGTGGATATGAGTAGTTGTCACATATTGCTCGATAGACATTGGTAGTATGATTGTAGGGTTGTGCATGACTGTTTCAAGAATGTGTTTACTGTTGAGAAGAATGACAGGAAGTTTTCCCCGATGCCTTTTTTGGATACAACACTCGGTAGGGGAAACCTGAGCTTTGGTAGCTGAGTTGAGTTCAAGGATTTTGAAAGGATTAATGATCAATATGGAGAACATACCTATGGACTATCAAGGAAAGACTTGAAAAGATAGTGAAAGAATAAGTGCAAGAGCATGCAAGGTGAAGACTCAAAGGACTTGTATGTGAAGAACCAATTTGAGGTTTATGTGTTGAATCTCAAAAGATGTTCTTCTAGCCATTGAGAACATCTTTTCAAACCTGGAGTGTCTGATGCAGGGGAATTCTAGGGTATTCGGCAAATCTACATGGTGGTGTGTTGAAGTGGTTTTGTGTTTCTTAGTTTGCATCTTTAACTAAGGATCTTAGTCATTGAGGGAGGCTTGGTCACTGAAAGAACTCGGTAAACTCTAGCACTCGGTGGAACTTGTACTCAATGATGCTTATGGTGCTTAGTTGACATACTTGCTTGGTGATGCCTAGCATGCTCAGTTGTTTTACTGGTGCTTGGTAGTTCTAGCTTACCGACTAGAGTTCTTGGAGATTTGGTTGGCTGATAGGTGTATTTAATGTTGGTAGCTTTTTTTGCATTCTATTATGTGGATCTTGAGGCCGACATGGATAATTAATTATTTGTAAGGCTATTTGAGAGCCGACTATTGTTGCATTTAATATTTGTTTGTAGTAGAAGATGACTTGGCTTAGGAGTTAATTATTTCTTCCAGCTGACTTGTGGTTGAAGAAATGTATTTAAGGAGTATTTGGGTAGTTATTTAGGAGTTAGTCAGAAGAGTGAGAGTCAGTGAAGGACAAGGAGAGTAATTGGATCCTACGAGATCTTGAAGATTAGATTGTTTGTCTAATGTTGTAATAATAGAGATAGTGGTTTGCATTCTTGGAGACAAGGAGATTGCTTGGTGGCTTGCGAGCTCAAGTTTAGATCTACCTTAGTGTTTCCACCAGTTGTTGATGTGCTATAGAGCTAGACTAGCTAGGAGATTGCAAAAATACTGTTGGAAGTGATTGTATATGGCCCTAACCCTGAAAGCCTTACAGCCGGGCATGTTGAATGAAATTCTATTTTGAAGCATATATTGTTGTGTTTGTTGGTGTTGTTGTTTTTGTTGCTGGTGTAGTTTTGGACTATCCATCTTGGGATTATCCAGTTCTACTTTGCGTCACATTAGGACTTTTATTAATTAAAATAATTTTAATTAACAAGTGGAATTTTAGGTGTCTACATTTTTCCCTTCTTTTATGTGACACCGCAAGTGGCATTGTGTAAAAGACAAGAAAATAAGATGCCCTAGATGAGGATTAGATGGTAAGGGATTGTCCCCCCCCCCCAAGAAAATAATGCAAAGAGGAAACTTTGGAGAATTTTCTTGAAAAGGATGCAAGCGAGAAGGAAGTGGAAGAAGGAGAAGGGAAAGAGGATAAACAGAAGTCTAACCATGAGCAAAGATGTGTGAAGGAAAAGATGCATGAGTGCAAGATGAAGCTAGATGCAGGATGCAAGATTAATCTATACGCAGCGATTGGGACTAGGGGATCTCATTGTGTAAATATGGAGAGCACAACCTAGTTTGATATAGAAACATTAGAGACTGGCCAAGGTTACTAGGAACCAAAGGCCCTATCACCAGCATTGCATAGGAATAATACAAAAAGACATGCAAGGGTTTCCCCAGCATCACATATGAATCCAGGAGGAGGCATGGTAGGAGAAATGCTGGAGAGCCCACAAACAAATGACATTTCCCAAGTACACCATGTAACCCAAAAGATCACATGTGGAACATGTAAGGGTCATAAGCAACTGACCCACAGGAAGAAAAATATGATCAAAAGACCTTGCCCCAAATTGCCCTCATTCGCAGCGCACCATGATATAAAGGATTGTGGTGACTTTGAGGAGAGGAACAACACAAAGCCGCAAAAGGTAAACAAGATCCAAAGGACAAAATCCAAGATCAAAGTGATAAATCCACAAGATGTCCTTTTCCAAGGAGAGAGATTGATTATTTGATTGATAGCGGGAGATTAGGGCAGACATGAGGAAGGATACATCCTGCAAGAACTCGTTGGATGCGAGAATGTTGTGTCATTGTTGGAAACCATGTGATAAAGGATAGTTGAAAAGAGATGTTGTTGAAGTACAAGGATGGGTGAGACAAGTTTAAATGATCAGAGTTGCTACAAGACTAATAGGGATATGTACAATAGGACACAATGATATAGTACAAAGGAAAGGCCCACAAGATGAACAAATATCCAAAGGAACAAATGAAATAACAAGTATCTCACATACCTTTTTCCATAGGGAGGATTGATGGATGGTGATTGATTGAATTGATTGATTGATTGATCTGAGTTGATTGGATTGATTGATTTATTGGATTGCTCGACTAGGATTCCTTATGACAAGAGATATGTAAGGCACTCGAACCTCAAAGATACCTAGGGATGATTGTTGAAGTTAGGGACAAAGATCATGAAGACACAAGGGCTAACTAACACAAAGGATGAGACCTAAAGACACATATGTACAAATGGGCTTAGGTGGAAGAACGATTAATGCTAGGGTACAAGACTTAGGATGGGATGTATGAGGGATTGGAGATGAAGTTGTTGCTACAAAGATATGCAAGATGATGCCTGAGTTGGGCTGGAAATCCAAGATGGATTGATGGTGGATAAGGTGTAGATGGATGATGTTTCCTGAAATGACACAAAGATTTGGGAAGGATGCATCCCAACGATGATGATTGGGTTGAGATCAAGGCTTGCAATCAAGACTAGAAACAAGACTAAGGATGTGATTGGATGGGTTGGCTTGATGTTGGATGTTGCATAGCTAGAGGATATGGATATGATTCACATATGTTGGAAGATTGCTAGGAATATTTGAATATGGATGGGATGGCATTGGATTGCATGGAGGGTAGCCTATAGCTAGACATCAATGACAAGGGAAGTACTAGATGATGGAGAGATGGAGGAAATTCTCAGGGATGTTGATGGATAAAAATGCTTAGGGATGTGGATGGAGAAACTATTGAGGGATGAATGTTTGAGGAACTTATGAGGGATGAATGCTGGGGAAAAATGCTTTCGGAAGGATTGGAGGAAATTCTTAGGATTGTATTGGATGGTTGGAAGGATATGCTAAGGGATGGCTTGGATGGAAGAAAATACTCAGGGGTGGATTGGATGGAAGAACTATTGAGGGATGGATTTGATGGATGAAAATGCTTATAAGGGATGTATTGGATGGTTGGAAGGATATGCTTAGGGATGTAGGGATCTAGATGGAGAAAAAATGCTTTAGGAAAGGATTTGATGGATTGAAGGATATGGATGGAGGAAGATAAGGATTGGAAGATGAAAGGATTGGTAGATGGGAGGATGGAAATATGGATGTGATAAGGTCTCCAAGGAATATGTCACCAAGGAATATGATGCCCCTACTTAGGATAGTTCATGTATTTAGAGGCATTAGGTGGGGGTATGATAGGATGGAAGATAAGATGACAAGAGGATGAGTAAGGTAGATGAAAGCTAGGATAACAAGTGGATGATAGAGGTAGATGGAGAATAATATGATAGGAAGGATGGGTGGCTGAAAGATGTGATGGGGAAATGTATTCAGAAAGGTTCCCAAAAGCATGTATACAGGGGGGTCATTATTTCTTTATCAATATCTGAAGGAGCATAGTAGAGTTGAGAGGAAAATGGGAGGAGGAGGTGATGGATAGGATGTGCTAGAAGAAAAATCCCATAGTTGTAGAGTGGAACTAGATGGAGGGATTACACATGATGCTTGTTTTCCAGGTTTTCATCATGGTACTTTTCCAAGGTGCTTGAATTGCCAAGTTTTCACCATTAGATGAATGTTTTTCTCTTTTCTTTTTTTTTGATATTTTTCTTGATTTTTTGACATCTTTGACTTGTTGCTAACTTTTTTTGACTGGATGTTGGTACAACCTTATTAGGATGGATGGATTATGCAAAGGAATAGATGAGATGGGGGATATGTATGTGGTGAGGGATATGGTGGTAGAAAGTGTTTGGATGGAATGATGGAAAGTGAACATGATAGAGAGATGTTGTTAGGACCAACATTAGCACATGTTGTGAGGTAGGTGGATGAAGCGGATGGGATGTGGAGGGTACAAGTGGATATGATGGAGGAGTTATGATAGGAGATCTTGGGACATAAGGAACAAAAATGGATTTAAGAGATAGAGGAGGGGAATGATTAGCTGGAGGATTTGCAACTTTGGATGTCATTTTGGATGTTTCTTTTAGATGCATTGCATCTTTTTGCTTTGGGATCCACATATTTTTTTCTTTTTCTTTGAGGGGCCTTTATGGCTTTTTGATTGGATTTTTCTTTGCTTGAGCATGTCTTTTGGACTGGACATGGTGATCTTTAGATTTTTGTGGATAGTTATCATTATGTATTTTTGAGTCGACATCCAAATTGTGATGGGTAGAGCTAGAGGGATCATGAGAAGTTGTATGAGATGGAGGAGATATGGATAGAGAGATGGAAGGATATTGGAAGATAAGAGATGTGGGGATGTGCCTTTGTTGATCCTCACTAGGAATGTATGGAATGGGATTTTTATGGTTGGTGTTAGGGAGATGAGGTTGGTGGATGAAGGATTGAGTAGGATAAGATGGGGGATGATATTTTGGGATGTAAGGACCCAAAATGGATTTGATATATGTAGGATATGTGATAGTATATTTTGGGATATAGGGACCCAAAATGGATTTGGAGGATGAAGGAAGAATGTGATGGGTTGTCCTAGGCTAAAATGATGGAGGAGGAGGAATAGCATTGTATGATTTGGAGGGATAATGGGAAGATGCAATGGTATTTTTGGAAGCATGCTTAAATTTGGCTTTAGCTATACCAACATTTCTGGAGGAAGTATCTTCAGATGTGTGACCAATACCATATGATCGGGGATTCTTTTTGTCCTGGATGGGCTCTAGAGTTCCTTGTTCAAGGGTGCCTAAGCTTTTACCTTGATAATTCCATTTCTTGAGCATTTTATCCAAGAAAGGATACTTTTTACTTGGGGAATAAGATAAACATCCAGTATTAGGTGTCATGGTGGAAGATATGAAATTGATTTCTTTTACTTCGAGTGGGGTGCCATGGTGGAAGATATGAAACTAATTTCTTCTGCTTTGAGTGGGGTTCCATTGACAAACATAAGTGGACCAACGGGATAGAGTGATGGTGGTGGGATAGGTGTTAGAGGATCATGAAGTGGAGAGGATGGGATGATGGTATCTTGACTAGGATTAGGAGATGATAAGGGATCTTGAGTTGGAGGAATTGGGATGGCAGGATCTTGTGTTGGGGACAATGGAAGCAATGGATCATGTAATAGAGGAAGTGAGATGGGAGGGTATCTATTTGGAGAGTATGGAAGCAATGGAGCATGCAATAGAGGAATTAAAGGGATATGATCTTTATTTGGAGAGGATGGAAGCAATTGATCGTGCAATAGAAGAAGTGAAGGGATAGGATCTTGATTTAGGTTGATGGATATTTCATCATGCTTTTGGACAAGATCTTGACTTTATTAGATTCATGTGGATGGAGTGATGGGGGATTTTGTTACAAGTAGTAGTTGTCGTTGCACCAAAATATCGACCTTTTAATGCTTGATACAGCCACTAGACTTACAGAAGACATAGGAGGCTGTTAAACCATGTCATGAATCCCGAGGGGAGTGCTAACCATTTTTCAATAATCTCCCCCTCAGTGTTACCCGAGGGGATTCAAACCTATGACCAAGCTCTGATACCACTTGTTACAAGTAGTAGTCATCGTTGCACCAAAAGATCGACCTTTTAATGCCCGATACAACCACTAGACTTATAGAGGACACAAGAGGCTGTTAAACCATGTCACGAATCTTAAGGGGAGTGCTAACCATTTTTCCAACAGATTTATAGATGGACTCTTCAGATGGTATGGATGAAAGGATGGGAGATTCTACATTTATGATGGGGGGAAGAATCATGGATTAATGAGGTTCATTGGATGTGGTTTGGATAATACTAGAAGGAAGAGACATGTATGCGAATTGGATGGAGTCAACAAGTGGAAATGACTCAATGATGCTAGGAGATTAAAGAGGATCAATAAGTGGGGTAGATGGAAGAAATATAATAGGTGTGGGTGATGGAGGAGGAATGATGGATGTGGGAGGTGGATTTGGATCATCACTAGTGGCTTCGCATGAGGGAGTGAGATGACATGACTCATCAACTTTAGGAGAGGTATTTTTCATTAGTTTCCTTGTGAAATTCCTTGGAGACTTTCATGATGGAGGTTGAGGGGAAGGATTAGACTGTGTAGTTGGTGGGAAGCTAAGATAATCCACATATGATGGTGTGGTAGTGGATTGTGAACTTGGTTGAGGGGATGAATGTTTAGAAGAGGATTTGGAGGATGGCATAGCTAGATAGTTCACATAAGTAGGAATGGAGGTGACTTATGAACTGGATTGACTAACTGATAGGGTAGGGGTGATGGATTGAGGTATGAAATATGAAGTGCATTGAGAGATGCATGTTTCTTGTGGAAGGGGATTTGTGGTAGTATAGTTAGGAATGGAAGATGGTAGTTTGAGATAGGATGGGGGATTATGGTGATGGATTTTAAGACTAGGATCATGGATTTTAAAATGGGTTGGACGATAAGGAGATGATGGAATTGGATAAGGGATGTAGCTGGTAGTGTTGTTGTGTAAAAGTGGATATTCGGATATGACCATGGAAGAAGATGGGGTCATGAATGATGTATATGGGGGATATGTGGGTATGACATAGGAAGAAGGTGTGGATGAATATGATAATGGATTTCCCTTGTCAAAGGTATGATATGGAGTACTAGTGGGCATGTATGGAGGAATGATTGGATTCTAGAGGGTGTTTGGAGCAAGCTTTCTAAGGTTTTCAATGTATTCATTATGATCAACAAGACTATCATCATCATTGGAATAGGATAAAGTGGGAGAAAAGGTGGGACAACCAAACTCATCATAATAGATTTGAGACATGCTAACTTGTGGATTAGTTGGATGGGGATGAAGGCTGAAGATGGAAGGAAGACCAAAGTTCGGTTTAGGATGATCAATAAGCTCAAACTAGGATTTAGATTAAGCTCGAGATGGGAGGAAGGAAAAACTCTAAAGAAGATGGAAAAGGAGATTGAGGATGATCAAGATGACTCTACTAGTCTAGGATATGGGGAGGAAAGGGGAATAATACTAGATGGAAAATATGCAGGATGAGAGGAAGACCATGATTATGAGACTAGGATGATAGGATTCTGGAGACTTGGGTGACTTCTAGATTGGAGGATTGGACTGACATGGAAAATGATGTGTGTAGAACTCTTTATTTGTGTATGTTTAATAGATATTGTAGCTAGTTTTAGAACATTGAAACCATGCACAAGAAATTCTACCCTAAGGAATTAGCATGACTAAAAATGTCATGCCCAAAATTAGGGCAAAACACACACAACAATTTTTTTATAAAAAAAACTCATCCTACAAGGTTGAAAATAGTAACATAAGATCATAAAATCAACCTATACACCTAACTCTTGAGGGAATTTGTGGCATGTGTTGGCTTGCCAACATTCCCTAAACTCGTCAGGTGCACAAGGTTGAAGAATACACTAACTAGGGTTCAACCAACAAGGGAATGAGGGATGAAATCCCTAAAGCAATCATCCTAAAAGAATAAGGACAAGGTTATAATTTGGTAATGATTCATTTAGGGTGATTATCACCTAATGTACAAAAGATTAGAACATTAAGTAAAACACTATATGTATATAATATTGTATATATATATATATATATATATAGATCTATATATATATATATATATATATATATATATAGATCTATATATATATATATATATATATATATATATATATATAGATCTATATATATATATATATATATATATATATATATATATATATATATATATATATATATATATATATAGCTGGTTTAAAACAAAGGGTCTGCAATTATTTTTGTTTCAATAAGAGATTGCATAAGGTTGAAAATTAACTATGGTTCACCTAGGGATTAAAAATTAAATTAATCCCCTTAAGGAAATTAAAAAGATTCATGGAATTAAAAGTCCATAACTAATGACTAGGGCCCCCATTTAATTTATAATAATAACAATAACAACATATAGGTGCAAATAAATATTTATACTAAAATAAATAAAGTTTATAATTATTAAGAAAAAATCCCAAAATATATGTTAAGAGAAGTATTATGAAAAATCAATAGTCACTTAAATACACATACCTTTTACCTCTACTAGATTCACGCAAGTGAAATGTTAGGATTTTTAGAAACCCTACTTCATCTACAATGGTGCACCAATAGTTCCAACTTCATTGTGAGGACGTTGCAACTTGCAATAAGCACAATTAAACTTTTTTTAATAATTAATATTTTTCTTAAAACTTAAAATAAAAAAAGCATTGAAATGATTAAATTTGAAATTGAAAATGAAGCATTAATATCATGTCCCCATGCTACTGCTTAAATGAATTTTCTGCTTAGATTTAAATTTAAGCAATTTAGTATTCCCATGCAAAATAAAAATTGTGGGAAAAGAAAAATTTAGAATCTTTTCCTATTTTGCTATGAGAAAAAACGGGGGCTAGCAATAAACAACAACTACTTATTGAAAAAAGCGACACATGTCTTCACCATTTTTTTTCCAACTCTATTTTATTTACCAATAATTTTATTTTTAGATTTATTTGCAACATAAATGACTAAAAATTTGACTTAAAAATAATAATTAAGACAATGCTTAAAATTAAGCAGCAAACATCACCATGCCATGAACTCCACAAACTGTACCACAAAAAGTTGAGCAACTCCTAGCAAAACATGAGGACTTTTTCTAACCCTTATAAAAAAAATACCTATCCCAATGCTAACAAAATAATATTTTGTAATGAGCATCAAAATATTGTATGCTAAATTCATGGGCACCGGCTACGGTGCAACATATTTGCACCGTCGAAAGCCGTGCCGCCAATGCCTACCCATGTCCATGCTTATTCCATCCACATAGCCTGGGGAGACGAGAACCGTATTTTCTGGGAATTGCAACTCCTCACACGCACCACTGTGCAGTACAATTGGATAGTAAGTATAATTAAATTAAAAACTATTAAAACATCATTCATATTCATATGTTTATATATTTCTTTTAAATAAAAAAATTATTTATATTTAAATTTTTATTAAATAGTTAAATCTTTTAATATTTAAATTTCTTAAATTTTGTATTCTGAATATTTATATTTTTTACATTAATTTTTATTTAATATTTAAATATTTAACTTCCTAAAAATATAAATATTTTTAAATATAATACAAATGAAATATTTTTTAATTTTTAATTTTTGATACGTATATTTTTTACATTAAATTTTTCATTTAATTATTTAATATGTAAATATTTAAATTCTTAAATATTTAGTTAATAGTTAAATATATATTTTTTTTAAAAAATATAGATATTTTTTAAGTCTTATAAATTAAATATTTATTTCAAATGTTTTAAAATTAAATATGCAATTTTAAACAAGTTTATGTGTAAAAATATTGATTAAAAAAATGCATAGATACTTTTACAAAAGAATTTACTTATAAATAAATTTATATTATTTTAGGAAAAAATTAATTATGAATTAATATAAATTTTATATTAATTTAATTTATTAAATAAATAATTAAATCAATATTTTAATTTTAATTTTAATTTCAATAGAAACAACATTTAGATATATTTTTATTATTATGTTTAAATTGTTGTAAGTTTTAAATATTTAGTATATAACTTCATAAAATAAATACTATTTATTTAGGATAAGCAAAAAAATGCATATATTTTGATGAAAAATTTAATATATATTAGGTAGTATGGAGATGATATTAGGTCAATTGATTTCTAAATATATTATAAAATCCAACAAAAACAATTTTGTATATAATAAATATTATATTTTAAAAATATTTACAATTTTTAATTATTATAAATTAATAATATAAAATAGTTATATTAACATATTTAAGATTTCTAGTTATTATTACAAAATATTTTAAAGAAAAAAATAAATTTTAAAAATCAAAATAAAATAATTTTAAAATTCATAAATTATAAATAAATAAATAAATATAATTTAAAAATACTTTATTTCTTTTATAAATATAATATAAAAAATAAATAGATAATATAATTCAAGAAGCTTTATTAGTACTTGCCCGTAGGCTAAGTACTATTGTATCACTTTTTGAGTTTTGGCATCTAAATTGGGAGAATTTCTTATTTGGACAATGAACCAAAGTTGATAGTAACGAAAATTTACATTGTAATTATCATGTGAAAATGCACCAAAATTTTGAATTTTGTAAAATGTAATAATCAAAAGTTTGAATTTTGTAAAATGTAATGGTGAAATTGATAGGCATGGAGTTTATCAACTCTTGTGTAATTAAATAAATCTGTAAAAAAAATTTAGAAAATAGAAGAATTTTTAAGGATAATGATGTTAAGATTTGGGAATAAATGTAATTTTTTATGTTATAAAATTTCTTTTTTAATTTGAAATTAAAATGATGATTATCATAGATTTTTTTATTTATATTTGTTTATTGTTTTATAATTATTAATTTTAAATTATTTCATTTTAATTTTATTTTTTTAAAAATAAAAATGGCAAGAGCCACTAAAATATTTATTTTGATTTTTAAAATTAATTTTCTTCTTAATATTTTTTGCAATAATAGTTAGAAATCTGAAAAAAATTAAATATAATTATATTTTATGACTTAATCTCATTGGCATACTGCCTACCTAATATCTTAAAATTTTCTTCAATATATATCTATTTTTTTCCCTTATCTAAAATAAATTACTATATATAAAATTGAAAATTTACAACAATATAAACATAATAATAAAAATATATCTAAAATATTTTTTACTTTATCATATTAAAAATTTAAAATTTATCACAATACAATAATAATAATAATAGTAATAATAATAATAATATAAACATACGTTATTAGATAAATTGTTAAATAAATATATAGGGGAAGTTTGAAAAAAAAAACTAAGGGGTGATAAATTGTTAAGTAAAATATATAAGGGAAGTTTGAAAAAAAAAACTAAGTGTCCCTTTGGTAATATGCATTTTAGTTTACGATTTACTATACACATAATACCTAACAATCTTTTAAAAAAACACCTTCATAACTAATACTAACTCGACATGACTGTGACAGGTGACATGAAAGGCCTCCCGTGCGATAATTTGCAATGTGTGTCAGAGAGGATGGGGCATGGTATAAGATGAGCATGGACATGGGCAGGCATTGGCGGCACGGCTTTCGACGGTGCAAATATGTTGCACCGTAGCCGGTGCCAAATTCATGACATGGTCCTACACATGCCCAATAAATCACAACCATGTGGAGCTCAATGAGGCCATGCTTACGTCTGTAAGTATGCGAAAGAAATATCACGTACACTTAAAAGGCGGGGGCTGAGAAGAGTTGGGAGATTCAAACGTGTAAGATGCAGATTCTTTGTATCGAGATTGTGGGCATGACACGTAATTTCTTCGCCTACAATCTACTCTGGCACAACATGGTTTCGGTTGTTTTCAATATAAACAAATAAAAGCTTTACAAACGTTTGGATTGCAACTGGACAGTTGTCAACTTCATATTTCGTAGAAAGTCTGTTTTCTTGGAACATTCTATTGAATATAAAAACATGTCGAATCTACCTTCGTTGAACGTTCCAAGGAACCTTTAAATTTGTCAACGAGCAAGCAACTACTACCTATTAATGGTCTCAAGATTTCTGAATTTCAATTACGTGCTCGAAAAGATTTTATTGCTGCCTGTAATGAAATTGGGGCACAGATTCTGAGGTTTTAGTGTTTTCCTTTTAATATGGATCCGGAGAATGTTTATTGCTGGATATGTGACAAAATTCAATGGAATGATGACAGTCGTGCACGACTTCAGGTAAATGTGCCTAGCTCAAAAAAGATGATTGCCCTCTATGCCAAATACATTGGAAATCAACTCTATCTCGGTCTATGGCTGGAACCCGAGGGAAGTGGGAAATCTGTGCTCCTTGCTGAATTAGGAACAATTGTTATTGAAAGATGCAGTGCAAAGGAGATGCAACAGAATTTACTTCCCCTGTTCTCAGAGCTGTGCATTTACGCATTTCTTGGAGTTATCCGCAAAGATATTGAAGACTTGAAGATACGGGGATCGAAGAAGAAGATCAGAAAAGAAGATAGTGAGGAGTTGCTGCGATTGGAGATCGAGATTGAAGACCCGGTATACGAGAAAGCGTTTAACACTCTCTTCTACGCTGCATGGTATTCTCTTCTAGTTCATCACATTGAGCAAGATAATGAAATTGAATATCACAGAGCTGAATGGGAGAAGTTGGCTGTTAAAACACTACAAACAATTGGACCAGATGCTACAGAAAGTCTGATGAAATCTCTGGTTTCTAAGTCTAATCAAATTCTCTTAGACTACGAAGGTTTAAGGGTGAATGAGTTGCGAATTTCGCACAGCTTAGGTTTTGCCAACTCTTGGTCAATCCGCTGTTACTGCCCGCTCCAGGAAATGGAGAGGAAGAGCTATCATGAGAGTAAGGAAGCGGGCGAGAGTCTCGAATACGCTTTGAATCATCAGCTGCTGCAATGCAATCTTCGCTTAGACAACGTTGTGAACATTCAGGCGGAATGCATAGAAGTTGAGTTCAGACTCTTTCATCTTCATTGCAAAGCATTACCCGTCAGGGAACTTCCAAGTAAGCTGAAAAGGCTGAAAAGCGAATGGTATTTTCCGGCAAAGTTTGGATTAACAATGGGGCCAGAGTGTAAGTCTGGGGTTTATGACCTTTCCCTGGGTGCGTCTTCGTCAAACCCTTCTACAAGTGTTTCCACGGCCAGAACTAATGAGATTGCCTTGCAAGTACAAATGGGTTCATTGATGCCCTTGTTGAATGTGGGGTACAAGGATACTCATACAACCACCTCTACCCATAAGAGGAAAAATTGGCATTGTGATCTATCGAAGCCCACACAGACACAAGCAAGGGTGGAGTGTACCCTGTATGACAATTCTAATGGATTAGCCGTGTTTAACCATCTGTCATCGTGCGATCTCAGAGACCATTACAAAGCTTTTAAAGCTTTAGCAGAAGGACTGGGGTCGGGTGGACCCTTCACGACAGATGGAGGAATTATTTTTGAAGGAGACAGCTACGGGACACCCATTACGTGGCGGCTCAAGAAAGATTTAGAGGGGAAAAGCTTGAAGTGGCTGGTTGAGGTTGAGATCTGGCTGGCCTATTATGCCAATGAATATTCTACTAAATATTGGGAGGTCAGATATCAAAAATTTACTGAAGTTGTTGAACTTTCCTTGGTGCGGTCTACCTCCAAAAACAAGCGCAGTGCAGGTTAGAATTCCACATCCAACTGTAATGCAGGTGCTGCTAAACTGGGTGTTTTAGATATACAAGTCTTTCTTGATAAGCAAGTAGAAGAGTTGTTTGATCTTAAAAATGGAGTTTAAATTCATAATTCGTTGTCCCACAATGCAGACAACTGCCTGCAACTCAAACCCATCCCCTTACACCAGCCATGGCTTTGCCAAGCCAGCAATTTTATCCTAACCCTCATTACATATGAAAAATAAATGCAAAAGACCATGCCACCAACCAGCTTCAGGGTTACCACCATTGGCAATGAACGTGTATACCATCCAAAGTCTGTAACAGAAGAGCCCTAGCCATCACCGCAATCCAAAATATGCCAAATATGCCAATGCAGTAGAAGCACAGAGACCATTGCAAGTTGCCTCCTCTGTAGTCAACTAAAGGGATTCATGTCAGTTATGTTTGTGCAACATTGTTTCTTTTAGGCCCCATCTCTCCATCGATCCTTCACCCAGCCAAAAGTCAAAGTTGTAATAAGCTTTTTCGAGACTAATAAACCAATCCTCAACAGAACATCGCGAAACAAAATCATGGATAGAAAAAGCAATGGCATTTGTACTCCAGAGTAGGATTGTAAGCATGCGCAGCACCAGCCTTGATAAAACTAGTCCTGCTCTATGATGTTCATACCAAAGAGACAGCAATCTAAACCGTCTGCTGCATTATTTGCCAAGGAGTCAGCTTTCCTGTTGGCTTCTTTGAAAATGTGATTAGCATAGAAAGACTCAAAAGCCTGGGATATCTGAAGAATGCCTTCCACAAAGGCCTGCAGTTTCCAATTGGGAGTATGGCCTCTTCTGATTGCATTAATTATGAAAGCCGAATCACCTTTGACCACCACTTTCCTTAAGCCAAGCTCTCTGCATTAAATTTTGCAACATTGCTTGTGATCCGGGCTAAAGGTTTGGCTAGCCTGCAAACAATCTTTCCTTCCCATTTCCTGTTATACATCTGACCCCCCACACCTCTGGGTTTCCTTGGGACGCACTGTCAAAAATTAACCCTTTACCACCCCCAACAGGCTTTTGCCACTGAGCAGAGTCTATGAAGGCTTGGGATTCAACCACACCCTGCTCTCTAATTGGAGGATTTTTAAGCCCATACCAACACTTAATAGATACATACCAATTAAGAAAAGATGAGGACCCAGAAATCTCATCTCTGAGTCTGCTGTTAGCAACTTCCACAATAGACACCTCCACCTTATTAAAAAATGATTCTAAACACATCATCTTATCTTGAAAGATCCTTTGGTTACGTTCCTTCACCACAAGCATGAGTAAGTTGCTTTATTACCCAAATTTGGTCAAGATTGAAAAAGGCTCAGTATTATGGAGGGTGGTTGCCCAACCCAGCTTGGCACATAGCCATGTCCAACATTCCAGGGCAAACGGATATCCCAACAATTTATCCGCCAACTCATCAGCGCCTTTGCACATCTCTCAACTCCTAGGACCCAAGCACCTCATCTTAAAGAACTTATCCGAAGTCAGAATTTTCCTCTATATTTCAGCCTGAGAGAAAATTCTTGCCTTTAGTAAACAATACCTATGCCAACATAGATTGATCAGAATTCTCACCTTCCTCCACATCCAAATAGCTTTCTAGCAGCCTATAACCATCCTTTGCGTTATACTGTCAATTTTTGAGCCATTCCATACTATCTTATCCTGACCACCCCTTAAAACCACCAATCTGTCACAAAGAATATCCTCCAAACCTGTCACATCCGCTGCTTGCAGCCCCATATTGTGTAAATCCCTTCACTCCCAATACCTTAAACCATTTCCCCCTCTCACCTGCATATAATCCCTCACCTTTAAGCCCACCTATGAGAAAGGAAAGTCTCTGTGTCATCCATGTCCACTGAACTGTCAATGCTTGGATAACCACACCAAGGATCAGCCCAAAAAAGAGCAAACCTACCATCTTGGATGTACCAGGTAAGATAGTTAGAAACAAGAGGCCTGCATTCCATCACGAAGTTCCAAATTCTTAACCCTTTTTGAGGGTCATAGGTAGTTAGCACACTAGAAGCTTCATCATCCTCCAGATATTTGTGCTGCAATACTTTCACCCATTTTATCTGTGTACCCTTAAACATCCTCCAAATGATTTTAGCTCCTCATGCTTTATTTTGGAGTTTTTTCTTTCTCAGGCCCATGTCATTGAGATCCGCTGGTCTGCAAATTTTATCCCAGGCAATCAAAGGAAAATTGTTTTTCTCTGAATTCCCATTCCAAAAGAAATTCCTCATGTGTTATGTCAACTTCTGATTTGCACTGGCAGGCAGAGAAAGACAAGACATAAGGTAAATAGGGATAGATGAGAGAACAACCTTAAGCATAATTATCCTACCAGCCCACAAAAGCCATTGGCCCCTCCATGAACTTGTTTTATTGATAACCCTATCACATAGAGAATTCCATGAACCTGTTTTATTGATAACCCTATCACATAGAGACTTCCGAAGACTATTTGTTCTCACTCCTTTCTTCGAAGGCACTCCAAGATATGTACAAGGAAGCTGTCCCTTCTTAAACCCCAGGAGCCTTATAATTTCTTGCTCTTTTCTCAACGCTGTATGGAAGAAAATAATCTCTGATTTTTTCACCCTGACTTGTTGCCCTGAAGCTCGAGTATAGATTGAGAATACCCTTGAGTACCCTTGCTTCTTGATGCTTTGCTGCCCCAAAAAGCAATGTGTCATCAACAAACTTCTGGTGAGAAATAGGAGGAAGACTGCTAGTTATCTTTATCTCTTCCATTCCTTACCTCAATAATGCTTTACTCAGGGAACCTCCTAGGATCTCTGCCATAATGATGAACAGAAAAGGGAATAAAGGGTCTTTTTTGTCCAATAACTAGTGTAGAATCAAAGAAGCCCTTTGGTGAGTCAATAAAAAAATTTTAAAAAATGAATATCTAGGACTAGCTATCCAGTCCAACCAGACTTTATCAAACCCAAAAGGTTCCATAACTTTCATTAAAAAGTCTTAATCTACCCTATCATAAGCCTTGCAAATATCCAATTTGACCAACATCCATGGTTTTCTGATTTTTTGGATTGAATGCATGGCCTCTTGAGCATTACAACTATATCTAGAATCGATCTGCTAGGTGCAAACCCTATTTGCTCCTCTGAAATGATGCTTGGTATGATGGTTTTAAGTTTGTTTGCTACTGCTTTGGCCATAACCTTATAAAAAGTATTACATAGAGAGATCGACCAAAAATCATGAAATTAAAGCCAGGAAGGTATTACTAATTTCTTTCAGAATCTTACTCGAAGCTCTTGAATCATCAATTGCCTCCATTACCTCTTTACCTAACACATTCCATCAATTCTGATGGATGGCAATTGGAAAGCCATCTAGACCAGGGGGCCTATCAAGGTATAGTTGAAAGATTGTTGTCTTAATTTCTTCCTTGCTGATTTTTGCCATGAGAAGCTTGTTTTTCTCATCCATGATGAGCTTGGGAATGCTCTCCAAGATTACAGAAGTCCTAATTATCTCCATATCTTCCACTATTGTCCCATCATTCCTTTTGATCTTGGTGATTTTATAGGTGAATCTGTGCGTGTTGATGCTGTTGTGAAATAACTAAGAATTCTTATCCCCATCCATAAGCCAAAACATCCCTCAATTTTTGTCTCCAAAAAATCTCTTGCTAGATTTTCCTCGTACTCCCCCATTAATCTCTTTTCTTTTAGCAAGTTTCCCTCATTCATACAATGCAACATCACTTCCTTGTTTAAAACATCCAGCTCTTCTTCAATGGTCTTTTTTGACTCAAATATGTTCTTAAAATGGAGCCAATTCCATTCTCTTGGGGAATGCTTCATTGCTTTTTGTTTGGTGGAAATAATGAACATAGGCGAACCACTCACTTGCACTTCACCCCACCACTTGGCTATCAAATTAACTGGGATGCTTAAATCACATATTCTCAAATTTGAAAGGGCATCTAAGCAGTCTTTTACCGCCCAAAATGCTCATCGCAATTGGATAGTGATCTTGACCTGACCAAGGAAGAATTTCTGCTTCAAAACTGATGTTGAAGACCCTTGAATTCCTTTGCACGAAAAACTGTCCAACTTCTCAGTGATATTACTGAAGCCAATACACCTATTAGTCCAGGCATAAGTCCCACTTTTGAAGCCAATCTCCATAAATTGGTTCCTACCAATCCAAGCTTCTAAATCTGATTGAGGTTGCAACTTCCTGTTGACCCCCCTGATTTGTCATTTCCATTTAATATGGCATTGAAGTCTCCTCCTAAAACATGGAAATCTTGAGGCCATGAGTTGATCATTTGCTCAAATTCCAACCAAGTCTCCCTTTTTCTGTTACAGGACACTGGTCCATAGACATTTGTAAGCATGTATTGGAGACTTGAGGGGAGACTTCTAATTTTGCAACAGATCCAGATATTGCCTTCTGCTATCCTTTCAACTAAAACTGATTGGGTTCTCCATAGAGTAGCCAACCCTCAAAAAGCACCATCCGATTGAATGTATTCTCCATTCCATCATTTTAATTTTCTTGCTAGTGAAGAATTTTCAGCGTTGGTCATTTTAGTCTCTTGGAGGAGAAAAATGTCTGCAACCACCCCTCCAACTGACTGCTGACCACCCACTGTTTGTCAGGGGCGTTAAGTCCCCTAACATTCTACAAAATGAGCCTCATGGCCCCTTTGGAAGGGGAGTACCCTTCTCAGATCTCAGTAGTCTTGTAAATTTAACTTGACCTTCAGTATTTCCATCTATAGACAATTTCTCCCAATGTGTTTCCTCCCTGTTCTTTTCTTTTCTCCAGTCTGGTGAAGTCTTTGTAGCCTTAACTTTTAATATTACCAATTTTTCCAACTTTCTTTCTAGTGTCTTTAATTGCACCTCCCGTCCCTTTATTTGAGGGTGAGAGACATTTGTTTTCAGTCTCTTGATTACCCTGCTGTTCTTTACCCTCATTCTTTAATAATCCTAAAGCTAGTTACTCTTCCTCCATTGTAAAACTTTGGCTATTTGTGATACCAAACAGCTCTCCTATTAAGTTCTCCAATTCAAAGTCAGGGAGGGTATCTCTATTTGTATTCTAACACTGTTAAACATCTTCAATTTTCTTCTCAAATAGCTCACACAGGTCCTTCCTAACAGATGATTCCTTGGGTGACTTCTCCTCATTGTCATTCTTATTTTGCCCCTGGTTGTTTTCAGATTCTCCCTTTCTCAAAGAATCAAAGGCCAAAGTGTCAAAAATCCTCTGTCCATCCCAAGTCCCTTCACCTACCAGACCTATTTGAGGAAGAATAGTGGTCTCATTTTGCTTAACATCTTCACAAACCTTGGACTTTTCAAGTTTGTGGAGCCCTTCCTTTGTCTACCTATCGTCTGCTTGCTATGGAGGGCTCCATTCCTTGGTTTTTGCCCTAGAGGATTCATTCACGTCCTCCAATTCTACCAACTTGCTATTCCCCTTGTGACAATCGACTTGGTAATGACTGCTTATCTCTGAGCTTCTATACTTGCCCCTCTTTGCATATGTATCAAAAATAAATTTTTGTTTCGAGGATCCAGCCTTATCATTATCTCAATCTCTTCCCAAAAGCCCTCTTCCAGATCTATTGGTACACGGACTTGAGTGAAGGATCTACCATTGCTATTAATGATCCTCATGTCAATCTCTATGCAGGTTCTTAGTTCTTCCCCTATCTTCCTTAGGGCTACTTGACAGTAGTATTTGGTTGGAAGATTGGGCAGACAAAACCATGCTGGAAATCTGCCCAACCTTTGCCTCCATAGGGTCAAAATTTTCTTCCCAATGCTTAATAGAGAAGCCCACGCCTTCAATCATATGTGAGGCACTGGTTAGCTCCTCCTTTCAATGTGGTGTTGCACATTCAATAATGAAAAATTAATTGGGCAAAGCCCTAATCATGAGATCTCCCTCTCCCTTATTCTCCTACCAATTATTATTTTAGTCCCACTGAATCTCCTTCCCACCCATTTGACAAAGAATGTGCTATCTTTTAATTTTGCCTTCATCGGTTAGAGTGTTTTTGCTGGGATTGCCAACACTATGCTTCTTGACATGCTTGGTTTATTGAAGGCCTTCTTTGTAAAGAGCCCAGCTGGCTCTCATTTACAATCTAGCTCTTTCCCCAAATTAAATTGCACTTCTAAAATTCTTTTAGAATATATAGAAATTAATGAACATCAAATATGAATTTCAATGATACTTCTCAAATTTTTAACTTCTTGATACATAACTACAACCATTAATTCACCACTGAATGCTTACAAAAAATCAGAATTACAATAACTATCAAATTAATTCCTTATTACAAGCATTCGCAAATAAATTTGGGCACCTTTAATTACATGTGAGTGCTGGAAAAGAAACACGGCCCAAGGGAATTGAAGCACAACTACAAATGAAGAATGCAGCCTCCCAGATTATTAACGCAGCCATCATTTGAACAACCACATCCTCCACAAGAAATACACAGTAGTAAATTAACCAAATGCTGCCCTTGCAACAGTTTGCAGTTTCCATAAAACAACTCCACCACTCAAGAAGATAATCTAGCCTCCTTGAGAATTCGATTATTGAAGAATTTCGAATTCAGCCTGTATTAAACCCTCAGCTCAAAATAAATTTAATCAACTCCCTTTGGCATACCTCAGCACCAAAGTTGTATTCTCAGAATTCAGTTTGCAAAATTCATCATCAATTAGTGATGATTCAAATTGCCAAGAGAGGAATCAGTCCTCAAACCATAGCCATTTCTCATAGCCAAGAGCTTCATAAAATTTTCATCAAATGAATAATGGATGAGTAAAGTGCTCTTTCGAATTGAATATATAGCTTTTTCAAAAAAAGCTTCAACTTCACTTTTTTTTCACTTAAAAGGCTTTTTAATCACAACTTCATTTTATAACATTAGAATTATAAAGTAATAAAGTTATTAAATTAAAATAATTTAATTTAATAACGAAATTAAAAGCCACTGAACTGTTGATGTGAGTTTTGTACCACTACATAACATATAGTAACTGAAATACTTGATACAGCGTATCAAACACTCAACCCTCTCTTGAAAAGTATATAAGAATACTCCAAGGTTCCTTACACCTGTGGATACTAACTCAGTTATATAAATGTGATTTGCTGGTAATCACTTCGGCGGGCTTACGTTGTTCACTTGGAAATATCTCAACTCTTACTATGATGATGATAAGACTTCTAGCTCTCGCAACCTTTTCAAATGATCTCTCAATTTATATCACTTTCAACTTTGCTCTTTTCAAACTCTCAAACTTCACTTCCCAACTTCTAATTCTCAACTTCAACTACTAAGTTATTGATTACCTTTACTCCTAAGGATGGAAAGATTGGCAAATGGACGGAGATCAACCTAATGAAGATATACCAGCGGTGTTACCTCCACAGATGCAATGATTCTAAGGAAAGAAGACTAGATTACCACACAAGGCTCCTTGACAAGCCGCCAAGATGCTAGTGGCCTAGTATAGGATCCCTATCAAACATCTACCAATATCACCATGCAATTAACCATCTATCACTACTCTTCCTTTAACACTTGCTTGAAAATGAAATTTACTTTAACAACTCAATTGAAATCTATCTCTAACAATTGGAAGTAGAAACCATGCAATAACACCAAGTGTTCTTAATCACCATGCAAGACACAACAATGATAAGAGAAGCAATTTTGGTATTATATTAGCAACAATTTTCTTCAACCCTTTACAAATGAGAGTACATGGCCTTATATAGAGGCTTGAAATTACAATGAATGGCCAAGATTAAGAGGCAAAACCAACGATCCAGATTGAATCCTAGAAACCCTAATTAGGGTTACCACCCCACAGGCCAATGAAAAGATGCCACCTCATCAATGGACCAATGAGAAAAAGAATAGTGGTAACCAATGAGAAGGCACCAAAATGGTAGCCAATTCGAAACTGACACCTACCCTACCCAAGAAGAAAGGGGAAAATGCCACATGGGCTTACATCAAATGGTCTTCTAATACAACTTTACCCTTTTCTTTCATCTTTTTGGCATAAGTAATGAACTTAGCCAACATTTTATCAACTTCTTCCATAGGAGGGCAAGGTGAATGCCTCATCTTGAGCTCAGCCGTGGTGACCATGTCCTTTGCTGCCTGTAGTACCTGCTCATTCTCCTTCTCATCATCCTTTGCAAATTGAACTAAGGCCTTGAGAGAGGCGAGGATGTCAAATCTTTTCGTTACAGGGACAATCTTTCCCAAATCATCCAACCTCGATCCAAACTCTGTCTCATTGAAATCTTCCTCTGTTATTTCCTCGAAATCTAGTGCAACTCTAGCATCATTCATTGTGTTTGAAATGAAAACCTCTATGCCTGAACTGTGTTGTGTCATTCTGTCCTGTATTTCATCCAGCGTTCCCAATCTGAACATTAAGGCCATGAACCAAGACTCAACCATTGTTTTCTGTCCTTCATTTATCACCTTGGCCTTCACCAACGCTCCTTCTGATATTCTTATAACTGCTTCCAACCTAGGGATGATATACTCACGAATTGGAAGGAAATCCCTCCATCTTACTTCAAACTCTCTGAATTTGTTCCTGATGGTTATAAATGCTCTGAAAATGGCAGTGAAAGGAAGCAAGAAATCTCGCCCTTCTTGGATGGTGTCATTGATCCACTTCTTAGCCTCTTGTTCGAAATTGTCCTCACTATCTTGGGGAAGAGCTTCCCTAGGCACCTGTTGGATTGGCTGACTGGTTCCATCATAAATGCCCTTCCAATACTCATTTTCTCTTCTTAATTTAGCATTTGCAACATTTGCCCTTGCTAGCTTCTCAAAGACCGAAGTTACACTCTCTTGAAGCTCTTCACACTCTATCTCATCTGTCGCTGTTCCCAAGTCATGCTCTTGAAAATCATAGTCTTGAATTGAAATTTCTTCCATTGTCTTGGTGACCTTTGGTATGGCAATTTGAACTTTCCTGTGACCACCATCCCTGATTACTCTCGCTACTGTCTCTGCTTGCCTATGTCTAGCATTATCCTCCCCATCAGCATCCCTTTGAATTTCTTCAATTGCTTGGATGGGTGGCTCCGGAATAATCGGCTGGAGCAGCTTCAACATCCAAGCGGGCCCAGTGAAAACTCCCACTGCCAGATTTGGCTGAACTAGCCCTGCATACTCATCATCGGGTGCCCGAACTTTGTTTTGTACTGCTTCACCCTCAATATCAACTTGCATATCTTCATCACTAGAGACGGCCACATCCTCGCTTACTTGATTTTCTGATAGAGGAGAATATCCACTACTGCTATCTTCACTACTTGACTCTGAACTTGAGCCCACTTCAACTGCTGCACTTTGTCTACTGACTCCATGCTCTTGTCCCCTATCCTCATATATACTTTCTCTAGATGGTTCCTTGTTCTGTTTCTTTGCCGGTGGCCTTGGATCTTCCTTACCCTTCTCAACTTCTATATCTTTCCTCTTGCCCTTACTGGCTTGCTGTTGCTGCTGTGGTTGCCGTGGGCCACTGCCCTCACCCTGCTGGCTAACCGATTCTGCTTGGACCTCCGCTGGCCTCATTCTCTCATAAGTGAGGCGTACCCTTGACCTTTGCAACTGACTTAACTTCTTGTTATACCACTCCTGAGTGTGCAGTTCAACTGTCTTATTAATTGCCTCTAAGGATGGATCCTGCTGATCATTCCAATTGACGGGATCTAACTCTGTTCCTTCTACTGTGTGGTAGTCTTCTCTTAGCACATCTTCGTCTTCTTCCATCTGGTCTGGGATCACAAGGTCTTTCCATTTTATGGTTCTCATCAGGTTTAGCGACAGTCTCGAGAAAGCTAACTTCCTCACATGAAAGTCATCTTGTGCATTAGCCCAAAAATCCTCTATCGTAGGCACATGCCTAAATGTTCCTCCCTGAGCGGACTTGATTAGACCATGAGGATCGAACCCTTGTCTTGCTTTATACCAGGCTAGGTGATATTGCTCTAATTCCTTTTCAGCGGATGCAAAAGCAACATGGTTGGGACAACTGTCATTGCCTATCACAAGTGAGAGGGTAACCCCTGCTTCACCTCTCTGTTTCATCATTTTGTCATATTGCTCAAGCTGTCTAGCCAATTCCATCAAAACCAATCGATCGGGTGGATACCTTGGGAGCCTCTTGGGACAAGTTGTACATCCAGCCACTCTTATGTAAGTGAATTGTTCAAATTGGATGAACCAACTCCCATACTTCTTAACTTTAGCCTCTGCCTCTGGAGAAAGTCTCCGAGCAGGAGTTCCTTGCAACATCCTTACTAACTTCATGGCAAAGGCATCATAAAATATCTTGTAATCCTTGGTGTTGCGCAAATGAAGCTGTGGATAGCACTCATACACCAAGTATTGCCCAGGCCCATGACCAACTTCTCCCCTAGCCTTAAGTCCCGGTTGCCTAAATAATCTTGCTATTAAATAAAAAAGATATGATCCCATGTAAAACTGCTTTTGAGATAACACTGTTCTAAGCTGTAACTCTAGATTTTCACTAATTATTGCAGCCCAATCAAATTTCTTCTTTCCACTTTCTATGCCATCAATGAAATAGTACATCCAAGTTTCAAATTGCATACTTTGTGCTAAGCCCATGATTCTGTTGAGGAGGACGATGAGGTCTCCATATTCTGACTTGAAGTCGGACCTGGTGAGCTTTGAGGTCTTGGTGACTCCCTTCTCGTTTTCATGTAACCAACTCTGTTTCAGCTGAGCAAAGTATGTGTCCTGGTTGTCATGGTATAATCTGGTGGCCTGGTCAATGGATAGTGCCTCTGTGCCATTCTGCTTAGGTATGTTAAATGTATCCTCAATCAATGGACTGCTGATGTTTGCCAAAACTTTCTCTCTATCCATCATGACTGACTTGCTCTGAATGTTAAGTCTAGATGCACACTCCATGATCAAATCTGGACAAGGCAAGGTAGGAGGGAAGGCAGCTGCATGCACCACTCCGGACTTGTAGACTTTCTTTGCAATAGGAGATTGGCTGTCTCTCAAACTATCTCTCAATTGAATCATATCAAGGGCACCAATGTTGGTGTCTCCAACATATTTCAATTTTGAGCGGAAGTTGGAATTGGGTATCATGACTTCCTTGTCTCCTATTTTAGCATTAGTTCCTTTGGGTCGCTTGCTTGCATTAGCATCAGCCATCCTAAACACTTATCACTCCCCGCCTTTTCTACAATGCTGGTGAAACTACACTTATCACTCCAATCTTCGCCTAGGGGTGGAATACTACACTTATCACTCCCTGCCAATACTTTAAGATGGACTACACTTATCACTCCAATCTTCTCCCTAAAAAAAATGCAATGCAATGATGCAAACTACACTTATCACTCCCCGCCTTTGCTTTAAAATGGACTACACTTATCACTCCAATCTTCGCCTAGGGGTGGAATACTACACTTATCACTCCTCGCCAATACCTTAAGATGGACTACACTTATCACTCCAAATCTTCTCCCTAAGATGAAATGCAATGATGCAATGCAAGCGAGAACTTGAGGGAAAAAAAAAAGCCAATCAAGACAATCGAGTAATCTACTTAATATCCAAATACCTAACTCTACTCTTGAAATTAGTTTTCAACACCTAAACTAGCACCAATGAAATGAAAACAATTAAAGAGAGAGGAAAAGATAGGCCACTCACCCGAGTACAACGAAGCTAGGAGTCCCTTGTTAATGCAATTAGCTGAGCTTAGCCTCCAAAATCCTCCAAGTCCACAAGAGAACCTCTTCTTCCTACTTCCACTCACTTTCAAAATTTTGCCATGAATCTTCTATCATTTTACTTCCTCCTCAATCACGGATCCGATTACCTCAAATCCACAAGGTCTCTCCCTCAATCAAATTATGAAATTGAAAATCTTGCATTCAAATTTTCGGATTTGGGCAAAATATCACGAACAAGAACTTCAAATCCTCAAATTTGAGTATCAAGAGCGTGGAGAAGAGGCCCTCAAATGCCGCCCAACTAACCACTGATCTTCCTAATGCTGCAAATCCGTAGAAACAGGCCCCAAAAGCCCTCAAAAGTCTGAGATTATCCCTTGGCATTGGCTGTCTTCCATCAAATTTGGTTCGAACTGCTCTCCAAATTCAAAAATTGCCCCAAATTCTCCTTTTAGATGCCTTGAAAATGGCCGAAACACGCCCAGGTCTGCAATTTTTCAAATCAGGCCCAAAAATTGTCTCTACTCGCCTTCTAACCTTCTTTCAATCCTCCCCTACTTGCTCAAAGCAAGACCCTTAATTCTGGTCGCCAAACTCCCTGCAAGATCGCCACTCCAATTGCCCTCAAAATCGCCAAATGGATAAGAAATTCGCTCCTTGTATGCTTGAGAATTCGCTGTCTATAGCAGAGAGTAGTTTGCTTTTTGAATGTGGAAATGAAATGATCTTAGCTCTCCTTATATAGCCAACGTCCAAGACCAATAACAGCGCCGACCCTACACCTGAAATAAAAGAAATAATAAATGCAAGAGCAAATATAAGGGACGACATGGCAGGGGTTAATAGATTTTTTAAATTTTAAATTATCAATCACTAAATGCCCAATGCAAAAAACACAAGGGACGACATGGCTCTAAATCATCTGATTTCGATCTTGAAAAGCAAGAAAATCAATATCCAAGGCAAATTAAGGGACGACATGGCAGAGTTTAAACAATTCTTTTGAATTTTGAAATGCAAACAATCAATAAATGTCAAAAGATGTAGGCCTACCCAGCAAATTGCCATATAATTTTCGATGCTTACACCTAAAAACATTCGATGCCGATTCAAAATCATATGGCAGGTCCAGCATTAGATCCAAGATATTAGATTTTTTGAATTTCCATGATACTACATTCAATGTACAATAGGATTTTGAATTGAAAAGATCAACTACCCAACCAATGACAATTTTCGAAAATAGCAAGGAAGTCCATAAATTTGAAAATTAAGAATTCAGTCCAGACTTTATTGAATCTCGAAAATAACAATGATCATCAAACCAAAATTTGCAATTGGCCACAACAAATAACGAATTTTGAATTGCCATTCAGATTTTTCAAAATTTGAAATACCACTAATCCAAACAAGGATTTTCGAATTTATCATTAGATCTATCAACAATATCAATAAATCATCACCATGGCAATTCAAATAAAAATAAAATAAAATTAGCCAATCGAAATTTGCAATCCAAAATCATCATGAAAAAACATAGAATTAGCAATCAAATAAAATTGAAAATTCAATTCCATCAAGATTGCCATAACGCCAAGAATTTTGAAGGCCACAAAATTAAATTTCAAATAATCAAACAAATTCCAACTTCATCTCTCACCAAATTTTCATTTCAAATCAATTCATAAAATCTTCAATTCAAAATCACCACATCGTCAAGATCTTCAATTCAAACCAAAATCAAACCTTTCGATCTAAAATCAACACATTTCCAAACACTTTGTATTGCATTCACTGAATCAATCCAGGCAAATAAACCATGAGGACGGGGCAAGACAAAATTTGGCTAAGTCTAAAAGGTCGAAACTAGGGGGTCCCCCTGGATGGGGCGATGTTGTAAAAAAAAAAACTCACAACATCTCACTGACTGCGCAAACTCAATTCTGACATCAATCCTCAAACTTCAACTGCCCTACCCAAAAATAACCAACTACCACAAATAGCCAATTGCCAAAAATAGACTTACTAAAAATAGTAAGTCTCTCAAACTGGAGATTCCATGAAACTTGATCCTGAAACATCTGACACCAGTGCAGATGCCCTGCTAAATCTGGCCATACCCCAAAATACCACTTACTAAAAATAGTAAGTTGACCAAATTGACCCAAATGAAGAGCAGACCTGATAATTTGAACCTCCAGAATGGAATCCCAACACTGGCTCCGCCAACTGACCCCCTCTAATCACCTGATTAGCTTGCGAGGGTCGCTGAACCAAGCTAATCCCAAAAGACTAAAAAACGGGGACATTACAGTCCTCCCTTCCCAAGATTGCTTGTCCTCAAGCAATCAGGAAAAACAAGCAACATCACAAACCACCTGGATCCCAAGGATGGTCATAAGTAATGTTCCGATTCTCACCATACTCCTGTGAAGAAAAAACCAACATCGACAGTACAAACACTAACATCTGAGAAACTACCCTCGACACCCAAATAACTGACATCACTGAAAACATCATCTGAAGACCAACTTCAGATGCCAATGCAGAAAACAACCCAGCGAAACTCAACCCAATTGAAACATCAATTCTGCCAAAACTCGAGTCCCTGTCTAACTCACACTGACACCCAACTGCACTGAGAAGAAGACAATGACCAAATGTGCCGGAATCACAGTTACCAACTGTAACCTTTGATAAACGGTCCTGGGTGTGTGGATGCTGCAAGTAGCCTAACTTGCAACAACCAATTCCATCCGCTAAAGATGGTGCTAATCCATCCCATAATAGATGATAAGAAACTGAAGCCAGTCTACCCTTGCGTGAGATCAAATCTTCTACCTGTGGGTCAAAAGACAAATGATGAACACACCCCACCGTATACTGCCAGTAGGAATCATGAGATGGCTCCAATCTTTGACTCCGCATAACTGTAGGCTGGGTAGGAACCTGAGCAACCCTCTCAACAAACCCAACCTCAAAATCTCTATGGGGAAGCATAGTAGATAGAGTCTCCCCAATCTTCCCTACCAACCTTCGAATAGCACAAGAGCCTCGGATGAGAGTACCCTCAGACACTCTGTAGGAATCCTCTCACACATCTACACTCTCAAGTAAATATTCCATGAATGACTCGGTGCAGTAGAAATTATGCGTGGAAGTGTCAACTAGCTCCCTCGCAATCCACAGCTGACCCCTCTAAAAATGTGGCATTGACAACTGTCCCATGCTATCAGCTATGTGAAATGATGAAATAGATTCACCTCTAGCAAAAGGAAGCAAATCAACTTGAGAGCTTGAATCCACTGGTACTCCTACCTCATCCGTACCAAGCGCTCCTATATCCTGAATAGATGTGTCTGCCACATCATCATGTTCCTCATCACCAAACGTAGGAGCAAACTCACCACCAACCACCTCAATGTGCAATTGAACTGGGTCTGGGGCTGGTGTGGACCGCAAATGCTCCAACTCCACGGTTACACCTTCCAATTGAAACTGCGACTCCTGAAGAGCCCGCTGAGTGCCCTCTAAAACCTCAGAAGTCACTGTGAGCTCCTGAGTAAGCTCACTCACCTCCTCTTTGTCCAATAGTGCCTCATAAGCTGTACTCCCCCACTCAACTAGGTGATCTCGGTTGGCTACCAATTGTAAATAATCCTGTCTCAAAATCCTGACAGCCTCACGCAAAGAAAGGATCTCTCTCAAGGAAAGGTAACCACCACTGTGCTTATTTGACATAGGAGCACCCCAATCATAAACAACCAACAACTGACGAGCGGCATCAAAATGCTCGAGAGTAGAAGTAATATCTCTCTCATCAACTCACAACTGGCTAGTCACATGATGACTTTGCACAATGGCCCTCCTATGTACAACCTCAAATGCACTGTCCACACTATGAGAGGTAGCTGCATCCAACAAACTCCCCTCAAGATCACCATATCTTTGTGTACTTTCATCCAAGTACACATCTACAAACTGAGTACAGGCATCAGACTCGTCCTCATCTAACCCCGAGGAAGCTACTGCTGAATCCAACTCAACACAATCTCCAGCTACCTCGTCCTCTGCAACCGCCTGACAGTCCAGATCCTGAGATCCATCCTCAGTCACTAACAACTCAGAGTCCTCCCCCAAGGTCTGATAAATCAAACATGTCCTGCTGCAGGACGAATCATTCTCATGAGTCACCGAAGAAGTAACCCCCTCTCTAAAAATGGAAGCCCTGGCTGTAACAAACTCCTGCCACTCATAAGCTTCCTTGTCCTCATCTGTGAGTCCCTGTAATGCAGGATCCTGGAACCCACCACCACCATATGACAATGCTAAGTCCGCACCCAAAGTCAGATATAAGAAACTAGAAACACTACAACACTCATCATCCTCGCTCTCAACATCGGCAATGTCTGTGATGCTAGTGTCCATATCATCTATCTGCAACTCCTCCACTAACTTCGGCTGCATACGACTCAATGTCATCATGTGAATCAACTATATTGTGGCATGAAACTACGTCGCCCAAATCAACTACAAACTCCCTTCCTGAGTGTTATCACTAGATAGCTCCATGCTCACATCCTCAACATAGGAAAAAATCACTGTCTCTTGTAATGATCCCACACTGCGACTGCTATCATAAACCACTGAGCTGTCAGAGCTCATATGCTCTTCACAATCATCACCCAATATCTCACAGGGGGTGTCATCTCCAATGCAACTCACAGCTTCCTCAAAAGTGTCATTGGATGTGTCTATACTATCAGCTCCCACATCTCCTACTGAAATCTCAATTGTTGACATGTGACTCTGCACACATGACTCAACGTCAGGCTATGCACCAATAATGTTGGAGCACAAACTATCATCAACTGACCCCGCTGTAATGCCCAGATCACCAACCTCACCACTGGGAGACTTCGTACATGCCTCGGTCCCAACTGAGGAAGCAACTGCCTCCTGAACTGGAGTGACACCACTACAGCTAACATAAACATCTCCAATAATAACTCCTTCCATGAAAGAGTTTGAACACTCAGTGATAACTGCAACATCAGTTGCCTCTGTACAATCAGTAGTGACTACTCTGGAAGCCTCAACCTGGTGATGCTCAGCGCTGCTGTCAACCAATGGCACTGGAACATCCACTGGCTCCTGTGCAATAAATCCATCACCACCACTGCGGATGGGAATAGCAGGTGCTGAACTAGATGTAGGAACATCAGCATCATGGACAACTGTCGGAGAAAACTCCTACCTTCTCCACTGCAAACTCGATGTCGGGCTTCTAAAGGCAGAGACCATATATCTCGCTACCCTGTCTACTGTAACTGGATTCGATAAACTCTCTACCAATCTCTGTTGATGTAGTCTAAGTCTCTCCATGCTTTCTACTAAAGCATTTAATTCCTCTCTATTTCCCTTACTGCTACGATGACTTCCAGAACTGGGCCTCCTGTATTTATCCATAGCTAGGGAAAATGGAAGTGATGGTCACTTTTAAAATACTTTTGAATATAAATAATTCCAGACCCCACAGGATGGTAGGAAAAATGCTCTAATACCATTGTAAAGAGCCCAGCTGGCTCTCATTTACAATCTAGCTCTTTCCCCAAATTAAATTGCACTTCTAAAATTCTTTCAGAATATATAGAAATTAATGAACATCAAATATGAATTTCAATGATACTTCTTAGATTTTTAACCTCTTGATACATAACTACAACCATTAATTCACCACTAAATGCTTACAAAAAATCAGAATTACAATAACTATCAAGTTAATTCCCTATTACAAGCATTTACAAATAAATTTGGGCACCTTTAATTACATGTGAGAGCTGGAAAAGAAACACAGCCCAAGGGAATTGAAGCACAGCTGCAAATGAAGAATGCAGCCTCCCAGATTATTAACGCAGCCATCATTTGAACAACCACATCCTCCACAAGAAATACACAGTAGTAAATTATCCAAACGCTGGCCTTGCAACAGTTCGCAGCTTCCATAAAACAACTCCACCACTCAAGAAGATAATCCAGCCTTGAGAATTCGATTATTGAAGAATTTCGAATTCAGCCTATATTAAACCCTCAGCTCTAAATAAATTTAATCAACTCCCATTTGGCATACCTCAGCACCAAACTTGTATTCTCAGAATTCAGTTTGCAAAAGTCATCATCAATTAGTGATGATTCAAATTGCCAAGAGAGGAATCAGTCCTCAAATCCTAGCCATTTCTCATAGCCAAGAACTTCATAAAATTTTCATCAAATGAATAATAGATGAGTAAAGTGCTTTTTCGAATTGAATATATAGCTTTTTTGGGAAAAACTTCAAATTCACTTTTTTTTCACTTAAAAGGCTTTTTAATCACAACTTCATTTTATAACATTAGAGTTATAAAGTAATAAAGTTATTAAATTAAAATAATTTAATTTAATAATGATAACTTTAAAATTAAAAGCCACTGAACCCCACTAACTGCGCAAACTCAATTCTGACATTAATTATCAAACTTCAACTACCCTACCCAAAAATAACCAACTGCCACATATAGC
This sequence comes from Chamaecyparis obtusa, assembly GCA_027943335.1. Lineage (NCBI taxonomy): Eukaryota > Viridiplantae > Streptophyta > Pinopsida > Cupressales > Cupressaceae > Chamaecyparis > Chamaecyparis obtusa. The sequence continues at coordinate 1,700,819 of BSBK01000224.1, read as the reverse complement.
CAACTACCAAAAATAGACTTACTAAAAATAGTAAGTCTCTCAAACTGGAGATTCCTTGAAACATCTGACACCCGTGCAGATGCCCTGCTAAATCTGGCCATACTCCAAAATACCACTTACTAAAAATAGTAAGTTGACCAAATTGACCTGAACGAAGAGCAGACCTGATAATCTGAACCTCCAGAATGGAGTCCCAACACTGGCTCCGCCAACTGACCCCCTCTGATCACCTGATTAGCCTGTGAGGGTTGCCGAACCAAGCTAATCCCAAAAGACTAAAAAACAGGGACATTACATTCTTGATGCCATCCCTCTTCATAGCTACATGATTCTGGATCCTCCTATCCCTAGAAATTGAAAAACTTAGCCGCTCTCTACTTGAACGATGTCCTTCAAATTCCTTGGCCATTGCTTCCTAGCTCCTCCTAATCCCCATCGAGATTATGTTCGTGCCAGTGACAAATGCTGGGAAGTCTTGCGATTCATAGATGATTAAAGCCTCTTCCTTCTTGCTACCTACCCTTTGGAGTCTTACTACATTCCCCTACATTTTCTGCCATAGACGATCATAAGTAGACAAACATATGATTTTTACATCTTATGCATAAATTCTGATTTTGACTTCTATAATTTTCACAATCCATTGGATGTTTTTTCTTTTCAATGAGATTTCCTAGAGTAGGAAGCATAGTTCAAATGTCAGTTTTTTCTACAATTTTGCTAGCTACTTTTCAGTCTAACAACTTGCTCAACAAATCCAACAGGTGGATAGATCAACGAACTCGCGACTATGCATTAGGTGCTGTTAAAAGGTATTTACTATGGCCTTAAATTACTATTTTAATATTTAGATTATCAAACTTCTTTTAGTGTAATTTAATTATGGGAATTGACTCTATTATTATAATTTTGGTTGATAGTTGATTAGAATAGTTATCTGAATGGTATTTAATGCATGCAACAATTATTTATGTTTAAGTAGATAGATTATTATACGATTATGTGTTTTGATATTATTGTATAATTTCGATGCCATAGTTGAAAATAGCATTATTGACAACTTATTGGCGAGGGCTGAAAAAAAATCCGGCAAAATATCGGAGATAAATCGGCAACTTATCAGCAAAAAAATCAGGAAGTAAAAAAATTGCTTAAATTTAATTAGAATTGCATTTTTTTTTTGCAAAATTGAATGAGGAGATGCATCTAATGAATTAGTAAATGAGTAAACAAAACAAACAAGCTGAGTCTAGATATATGTAAATGCAAATAGGGTACAAAATAGCATCCTCATGTGGAATGTTGATGGCTGGTAGCCATAGCGTGATAGTTTGAACTCTAAAGAAAACTAAAAATAACAAATTGTCTTTGTAAAACTATGAGTAAATACAACATCAAAATAGTCTACATCTTCCTCTTCCCCTTCCCGACAACTTTAGTAAAAACTACTAGAGGGGAAGGAGGTCTAGTCCTAGAAGTTCGTTGTGGTTGTGCCTCCTCCCTCTGCAGAATTGGCTGTGACTCGACCTCCATCCTGGATGTAGATGGTGCTGACACTGGAAATGACTCCTCATCATCCTCAACCTCCTCATCCTCCTCATCCTCTTGAATGTCATCCAATCCCATTGTGAATCCACCCTCCTCCATAGCCTGCCTCTCCAAATCGTAGATCTCATTCTATGTAAACAATGGAGGTTTCTCTTGTGATGTCCAATCACAGTAAAGATCTATGTCATCCAAATCAAGTGGACCAATTGGTGTTTCCTCTTCCTTTCTTACGCGCAACTGAAGGTTATATTGCATAAAGACAAGGTTGTTGAAGCATTTTTGTGCTAACTTGTTACTCTTCTTCGTGTGGATGGCCTTGAAAAAGATCCAATTGCACTCACAATTGGATGAACTATAGGGCTGGCATAAGATTCAGAGGGAAAGTCTTCATAGTTTGGGCATTTGCACCCCAATTTCACCACCAAACATTTGCAAAATAAAATATTAAAGAGTTAGAAAGCAAGGCGAAAACATATTTTAGTTTTTATCTACTTATCATGCATGTTAAAGACTCAAAAAATACAAATATTGTACCTGGGGTTTGAGTGTTTCTTCCTCTCTGTATAGTGTGTGAAAAATGTGATGAGGATACGATATGTAATACACCACACTTTTCACGCATATACACTCAATGTTATGCTCAAGAGGGGGCCACAAAGGAAGAGATCTCCCAAGCAAAGCCCCTAGTTGGAATAGCATCACAGAGACCAAAAAGATTCGGTGCTACCATGTTGCAATATCCCAAGCAGACTACACAAAGACACATTCACGAACACTGGCACATTTACAACACAACATATAATGACATATAGAAGAAGCAAGGTACAAATAGAAGAATGATTACAACATTTTGATTCCTTTATCACCTTGAGCCAACAGAGCAACAAGGATCGCTTAAAGAAATCTAAACAAAACATATAACAAGTAGCACATCACGGGGGAAACAAAACATGACAGGCAAATACACAAAGACTACCATGCTAGAGAAGCCAATCAAGCGCATCGCTTGCCCCCCCATCTCTGTCTATATCATTTAGGGAAGGAGGACAACTCGCAAGAGGAGCAACATCCAACACAGTAGGAACAATTGCCAGTTCCAAACAAGGACCATGTTGCGGGTCACTTTGTTCAATACTAGGAGTGATTGATAACTGTTTTGCAAGCATGTTAGGCAAATCATTGTCAAGATCAATAGTCTCATATTCATCACAATCACTTGCATGTAAATCATTATTAGCATCAATAGGATCATCAAGAGTATTTTCTTCACCAAGATTAATCACAATAGAATCCAAAATGTGAATAGAATCATCATATTTATCCATTTGAATAGTGTTATGATTATTAAGTTCCTCCACAGGCTCAAGTAGGGGCTAGTCAAAGGAAGGTAAAATGTTTTGGGAAGCATGCACATGTGCCTTGGCTTTAACTTGACGTTTCTTTCGATGATCACGGGCATGTAAGTTACATTTGGCCTTGCTAGAGATAGGAGGTAGAGTGAGATCAATCAACATCGGGTCCTTTTCTCCTTGTGACAGGGGAACTGATGGGGGAACTGAAGGAACCACACTAGGTTGAGAGACAAGAACAGGAGGTTTCTCAACAGAATTCGAAGAATCATACAATGGAGGAACTGGTGGAATAGGTAAAAGACCATAGGTAAGATCGAGCTTGGGCAAACTCAATTCAGGGATCATTCTATATTTAAAGGCCCGATAAGTTTGGAAAAGGTAATCAAGATGGGTTGGAGGTGTCATAGGTAAAGTAATCCAAAAGAAATCAAGGTCAACACAGTCTCAAGGCCTAGAAGGATGGTAAATGTTACCGATTTTCGGTACCAAGCTCAATGCAATGAGCTGTCATGTTTTAAAAAAATGATTTGAGGTTGCATTTCATTTCTGCTGAAACACATACATATGCATAAAGGAAAAGAACAGAAGATAACATTTTTGCATTACATCATACTAATTGCTGTTTTAAGAAAGTTCAAGACATTTTGAGAGCAAGTAATCTTTATTGAATGTAGAGTGTACATGATGTCTCACATAAGCCGCGAGACGGACTGATTTCTTTCTTATTCAATGCAAATTAAAAGAAATTTGTATGTGAATAAGGAAATGAGATATAGGAAGGTAACCAATCATTGCCTGAATGACTGGTTTGAAGTTGTCTTGCTACCTATCTGAAGTTTTTGTCTTTCTAGCTCCACAGCTCGTTAGTGCTCCATGTTCCTGCATAGGTCATAAGAAATGAGTTAGATCAAAAGATCTAAGCAATGACAAGTTACGAGCTCTACATCTCATCTACCTATGCAAATACAAACTAGCCTCAATATGCATTAAACAAGAAAGAAATCCATCAGAGGTCATATGCAAGTGATTCTAAGGCAGCTACAGCAAAATAGAATATCAACAGTACAATATTATTCAGCTTTGGAAGCAATTTCAAGAGAGCAATACAGTTCACAGAAAGTAATGTTTACTTCAAGTATGGCTAGTGAGTAAAATCTGAACAACTAGTTTTTCTTTCTTTTAAATATACATCATGTAAAGAAGTTGTTCAAGTTTCAAGTTATGGGGATCATATACAGCCTTGGAATATTTTAAAAGCTTGAAAAAACCCTCAACATACTTTCAAAATTCTCCAAAAAATACCCAGATGCTAGCATACAAAAATGGAACAGAATAGAGCAGCTAAAGAGAGTGCGAAATAAAGGTTTCGGATTTATCTTCAGATGTTCATGGCTGCTCAATATGAAAGGAAAAGGGAGGAGTATTTTTAGAATTTATAGCTAGAAGCTAACAACGGAAAAAACCTTCATTCAAGCCAGCATATAAAGAAATCAATTTCCAGTCATAAAATCAGAGATTTTTTTTTTTATATATAGTTCTCAAAAGGATTTAGGTATGAAAGCACAAGAAAGGTTGCAGATTTTTCAATTTAATCACAATTTACAGTCAAACTTTTCACATAAAAAGGGATGTTTCAAGGTTGAAATCACAGTGAAAATGAGCCATGTTTTTATTTGCTGCTGAATGAGAAAAAAACAAACACAAAGTATGAGCTGTATCTATGCAAGAAGGAACTCTCAAAATCAAGGGTTGATTTATTTTGAACAAGAGGATTCGAACATGGAAGAGCACAAGGCATTCTATCATTTTTCCTTCAAAAAAAAAATAAAAAAAATCAGAGATATGCATACAATTTTCATTTTTTAAAATCAGAGACAGAGAAAAAGAATGAAGTATTTGCATTTTTTTTGACATATGGAACTCAAACAATGTCACAAGACTCACCAAGAGAAAAAGTGAGCATGGGAAAATCTGAATCTACAAAAAGAAAGCCCAAATCTGTAGAACAAAGTCTGAAATCTCATAGAAGTTGAGCTGCAAAAGAATCCTTCAAACCCTCTCTCATTCATGGCGGCTGCAATAGCAGAGAGAAACAACAAAGAAAGGACCAGCAGCCTTCAAACTCGCGAGCACCTCATTCATGGTCGACACAAAAGCAACAAGAGAAAATTGCAGGTCAAACCCTTCTATTTCTCCATGGTGGCTGGAGTGTTTCATTTCCAGCCAAGTGCAAAAGACCAAATGAAAATATGAAAAGCTTTTAGGGTTCGAAAATCCCCTATATCCTTTCTCACGTGAAAATGAAAAGGCCCTATGCCTTTTATTTTAAATTTTTCCATATCCCAAGCATTGATGCCCATGTATGGGTATGTAAAACAAAAGCACAAAATTTTCATTTTTAAATGATATCACTTAAGTTTTAATTTTTTGCTTTGTTTGTCTTTTATTTTTAAAAGTTAAAAAATAAATATTGGGTTGTTGCACTTAATATTTTTTTTGTTATGTAGTTTATTTATCATTTTAATAAATACAATTATATCAACGATATTATTAAGTGATTTATTTAATTATCACTTAATATATTATTAAAATAATTGTTATTTATTAAAATAATAAAATATAAATTATATAATAAAAAATTATTATTTAATGAAATATTAAATACTTTATAATTCATTTATGAAATATAAATTATTTAATAAATATTACTATGCAAAAAATAAATATTTATGTTGCTTTTAAAAGTTAAAAAGGCAGATATTTTGCAAAAAATTATGACTAAATATTTGAGTCATGAAGATGAGGATGAATTTTCTAAGTGGAGTTATTACTGATTCAGGAGCTTTTATGAGTTTTTCAGAGATAAGACTGCATTTATGATGATATTTGAGGAGGCATGACTTTTAGGCTTATTTTATGACTTTTTGAAGTCTTTTGAAAGGCTCAAAATTGGCCTTGTAGGCTAAATCCAACCCAGAAGTTATTGCTTTCAGAATGCAGTTGGCTTTAGAATGCATAAGTATGAGTTAAAGGCTCATTTGTAAGGGGTTCTTCTTCTCTTTGCCTTGCTGTTTTTGTAACTTTTCTGAGATCTTGACAGGAGCAAAGTGTTTTTGTAACCCATTTTCAAAGAGATAATACAGATTTGCAACACCTTTTGATAGTGAATTTCAGCTTGTGCCTTCTCTTCTTTCCGTGTTTGTGTGTCATATTGATGCCTTCTATAGAAGTATTTAGTTCTTTGTAGGTTGAAAGTTGTGTTTGAGAATCAGTTTTAGATTGTGAGGAATTCATCCTTCTTTTGACGAACTGTTATTTCAACCTTCTTAACAATTGTTGATGCAAGGATTGTGAATTATTGAGTTGTGCAATGAAGCTTTTTGTTACTAATATTATTATGTGTTGATTATCTATTAGATCTCAAAGATACTTTTCTAGTGCATCGCCCTTTAGGACTTATATATTATTTCTGCTATCCTTCTACCTCTTTCCTCTAGCAAAAGGATCATTTTCAGGTGGTATAAAGTGAGTTATCAAATAGGAAGCCGGCCTAGAACCCGGAGGTTCAGTCACACCTACGAGTTTACCCACAAGCTTGTGATTGTTCCCATGTTTCTCCAGAATTGCTAGAGTTCCAGGACTTAGCATTAGGGTGCGATTTTGGTTGATAACAGTAAAGACTATGGTTAATGGTCTTGATCTCGCCATCATGAGGGAACTTAAGGCATTTATGGATAGGAGAAGCTACGACTTGGATGGAGGACAACCAAGGAAAAACAAGCTTAACTTGAAACTGATCGGAAGTAGGGATGACAACAAAGGTAGTATCCACAACTTTACAACAAAGCTCTACAAGCAAGGAAATAGAACCATGAGGATGATAAAGAAAGCCATTACAAGTTTGAATCCAAGTATCTGTGATGCAGGGGCATTCTTGGTATTCAACAAATCTGCATTGAGGTGTGGTATTTTGGTTCTGTGTTACTCGGTTGCAACTTTAATCGACGGTCTCGGTTAAGGAAGGAAGCTTGGTCTCTGAAGGAACTCGGTAATGTCTGGCGCTCGGTGAAAGTGGTACTCGGTAATGCCTATGGTGCTTGGTTGACATAATGCTCGGCGATGCTTGGCTTACTTGGTTAATTCACTGGTGCTTGGTTATTTCCCTGGTGCTCGGTAGTTGAGGCTTACCGACCAGAGTTCTTGAAGATTTGCTTGGCCGACTTGGTGCATTTATTGTTGGTAGATTTGGTTGGATTCTCCTATGTAGTGGTTGAGGCCAACATAGAGAATTAAATGTTTGTAAGGCTATTTGAGAGCCAACCATTTGTTGCATTTAATATTTGTTTGTAGTAGAAGTTGACCTGGCTTAGGAATTAATTGTTTCTTCTAGCTGACTTGTGGCTGAAGATTAGTATTTAAGGGAGTGTTTAGGTAGTTGTTTAGGGGGCAATCATAGAAGATTGGGAGCAGATCTGAGAGGTCAAATAAAGTGAAGTTGTGGAAAAGATCCTGATTGATCTTGCAGATCAGATTCTTATTTGATAGTTTGTAATTGCAGAACTAGTGGCTGAGGCTTGGAGAAAAGGAGACTACTTGGTTGCTTGCAAGCATAAGTTTAGATCTGCCTTAGGGTTCCCATCAGTTTCTAATTTGTCTCAGAGTTGGACTAGTTGGTATTGATTGTAGACTGGATCTTGTGATCTTGTAGAATTACTTTTGTTTGTAATTGGCCCTAACTCGGAAGGCCTTACAGCTGGGCATGTTAATGAAAATTGGGTTTAAGATTAAGATCTTGTTGTGTTATTACGCATTGCGTTGATTTGCAGCCAGCTTGGACAGTCCTTAATTGGAATCTCCAACCTGCACTGCGTTAGGTGGTATCAGAGCGAGTTGATCTTGAGTGTGTGAATTGATCTCCGAGTTGAGATAGTTTGCACCTGGACCCTGTTGGTGATTTGGTGCTTCGGGATTTTCAAAGATCTTGATGGATGCCTCCGAGAAGATTGGACCCCAGAGCAATTGCAGATCTTTGTGATGCTGTGGAATCAAATATTTCAGATAAGGTCAGATCCGATATTAGATCTGAGATAGAGTTGATGAAGACAAACATGATTACCGAGATCATGAGAACTGTTGCTAGTATGTTGAGGAATCTTGGTACTGAAGATGGCTATGAAGAAGCTGCTGAAGACTTTGAACCTCTTGGATCTAGTGGTGATGACCAGAGAGACAGATCTGGTGAAGACAGCTCTGGTCGGTTGCATATATCTAGAGCTCGGTTAAGTAATAGTTACCGGATGGAAGTCTCTAATTTCTCTAGTACTTTGAAGCTTGAGGAGTTGATTGACTGGATCGGTGAACTAGAAGACTTCTTTGAGCTTGAAGAAATTGAAGATCCTCTTAGAGTGAGATTGGCACAGACAAAGTTGAAAGGCCATGCTGCTCTTTGGTGGAAAGAACTACAAAGAGAAAGGGAGGATGAAGGTGAAATGAAGATCAATCGGTGGAGGTTGATGGTGACTAAGTTGAAAGCTAAGTTCATACCTGTTGACTCTGAGCTTGACTTGTTTAAGAAGTTACAAAATCTAAAGCAAAAGGATTTGATTGTTGAGGACTATACCGAGGAGTTCTACAAACTTGCTATTCGGTCTGGACACCGGGAGCTTGGTAAGGAAAAGGTAGCTTGGTATGTGAATGGTCTAAAATTCAATATCCAGGATGAGCTTGGAATGCTGAGGATTGAATCAGTTGAAGATGCTTATCAATATGCTCTGAAGGCAGAAGATAAGTTGAAGAGGAAGCAACGTAGTAACTCCCGAGGGAAGGAGAAGGTTGATCACTCGGTGAAAGACCAACCGACTGCAGAAGATGAACTGAAACCTGTAGAACCGAAGAAGAAGACAGGGAAGGTTATCTTTAAGGGTACTTGTTACAACTGTGGAGGTGAAGGCCATCATTCTTTTGAGTGTACTCAACAAAAGAAGCTTGGTGACCGACGAACTGCTGTGGTGAATGATAAGTACAGGATGAACCTGAATCAGAGAGCTTGCTGGTTCTGCGAACATTGCTCGATGCAAAGGTGGAACCTTGTCAGAGGAGTAACTTGTTCAAGACTCGGTGAAAGTAAGAAGGTAAACTCTGTGATATTATTGTTGATAGTGGTAGTACTAATAACCTTGTTGCTGAGGAGGTAGTTCAGAAACTTGGTTTGAAGAGAATTAGACATCCTTATCCTTATAGGATTGGCTGGTTGCAAGATGTTCATGTTTTGGAAGTTAGGTAACAGTGCCTTGTTAATTTTCAAATTGGCCAGTATAAGGATCAAGTGTTGTGTGGCATTGTTGAGATGAATAGTTGTGATATATTGCTCGGTAGACCTTGGCAATATGATTGCAGAGCTATGTATGGCTGTGTCAGAAATGTGTTTACTATTGAGAAGGATGACAGGAAGTTTTCCCTGATGCCTTTGCTGGATACAACGCTTGGTAGGAGTAACCTGAGTTTTGGTAATCGAGTTGAGTTGTCGGATCCTGACAGGTTGGATGATCAGTGTGGAGAATAGGCTGGTGCATTGTCAAGAAAAGACTTGAAGAGGCAGAGAAAGTAGAAGTGGAAGAGTATGCAAAGTGAAAAGGTGGAGGACATGTATGTGAAGAACCAGTTCGGGATTTATGTGCTGAATCCTAGAAGATGTTCCTCTCACATATGAACATCTTTTGGAACCTAGGGTGTCTGATGTAGGGGCATTCTTGGTATTCAGAAAATCTGCATGGAGGTGTGGTATTTTGGTTCTGTGTTACTCGGCTGCAGCTTTAACCGACAGTCTCGGTTAAGGAAGGAAGCTCGGTCTCTGAAGGAACTCGGTAATCTCTAGAACTCGGTGAAAGTGGTACTCGGTAATGCCTGTGGTGCTCGGTCGACATAGTGCTCGACGATGCTTGGCTTGCTCGGTTAATTCACTAGTGCTTGGTTATTTCCCTGGTGCTCGGTAGTTGAGGCTTACCAACCAATGTTCTTGAAGATTTGCTTGACCGATTTGGTGCATTTATTGTTGGTAGCTTTTGTTGGATTCTCCTATGTAGTGGTTGAGGCCGACATAGAGAATTAAATGTTTGTAAGGCTATTTGAGAGCCGACCATTTGTTGCATTTAATATTTGTTTGTAGTAGAAGCCGACCTGGCTTAGAAATTAATTGTTTCTTCTAGCCGACTTGTGGCTGAAGATTAGTATTTAAGGGAGTGTTTGGGTAGTTGTTTAGGGGGCAATCATAGAAGATTGGGAGCAGATCTGAGAGGTCAGATAAAGTGAAGTTGTGGAAAAGATCTTGATTGATCTTGCAGATCAGATTCTTATCTGATAGTTTGTAATTGTAGAACTAGTGGCTGAGGCTTGGAGACAAGGAGATTGCTTGGTGGCTTGCGAGCACAATTTTAGATCTGCCTTAGGGTTCCCATCAGTTTCTGATTTGTCTCAGAGCTGGACTAGTTGGTATTGATTGTAGACTAGATCTTGTGATCTTGTAGAATTACTTTTGTTTGTAATTGGCCCTAACCTGAAAGGCCTTACAGTCGGGCATGTTAATGAAAATTTGGTTTAAGATTCAGATCTTGTTGTGTTATTCCGCATTGTGTTGATTTGCAGCCATCTTGGACAGTGCTTAGTTGGAATCTCCAACCTGCATTGCATCAGGTGGTATCAGAGCGAGTTGATCTTGAGTGTGTGAATTGATCTCCGAGTTGAGATAGTTTGCACCTGGACCCTGTTGGTGATTTGTTGCTTTGGGATTTTTGAAGATCTTGAAGGATGCCTCCGAGAAGATTGGACCCCAGGGCAATTGCAGATCTTTGTGATGCTGTGGAATCAAAGATTTCAGATAAGGTCAAATCCGATATTAGATTTGAGATAGAGTTGATGAAGACAGACATGATTGCCGAGATCATGAGAACTGTTGTTGGTATGCCATGGAATCTTGGTAGTGAAGATGGCTATGAAGAAGCTGCTAAAGACTTTGAACCTGCTAGATCTAGTGGTGATGACCGGAGAGATAGGTCTGGTGAAGACAGAACTGGTCGATTGCATAGATCTGGAGCTCTGTTAAGTAATAGTTACCGGATGGAAGTCTCTAATTTCTCTGGTACTTTGAAGCCTGAGGAATTGATTGACTGGATCGGTGAACTAGAAGACTTCTTTGAGCTTGAAGAAATTGAAGATCCTCTTAGAGTGAGATTGGCACAGACAAAGTTGAAAGGCCATGCTGCTCTTTGGTGGAAAGAACTACAAAGAGAAAGGGAGGATGAAGGTGAAATGAAGATCAATTGGTGGAGGCTGATGGTGACTAAGTTGAAAGCTAAGTTCATACCTGCTGACTATGAGCTTGACTTGTTTAAGAAGTTGCAGAATTTGAAGCAAAAGGATTTGACTTTTGAGGACTATACAGAGGAGTTCTACAAACTTACTATTCGGTCTGGTCACCGAGAGCTTGGTAAGGAAAAGGTAGCTCGGTATGTGAATGGTCTGAAATTCAATATCCAGGATGAGCTTGGAATGCTGAGGATTGAATTAGTTGAAGATGCTTATCAGGATGCTCTGAAGGAAGAAGATAAGTTGAAGAGGATGCAACATAGTAACTCTCGAGGGAAGGAGAAGGTTGATCACTCGGTGAAAGACCAACCAACTGCAGAAGATGAACTGAAACCTGTAGAACCGAAGAAGAAGACGGGGAAGGTTATCTTTAAGGGTACTTGTTACAATTCTGGAGGTGAAGGCCATCGTTCTTTTGAGTGTACTCAACAGAAGAAGCTTGGTGACCGACGAACTGCTGTGGTGAATGATAAGTACAGAATGAATCTGAATCGGAGAGCTTGTTGGTTCGGCGAACATTGCTCGATGCAAAGGTGGAACCTTGTCAGAGGAGTAACTTGTTGAGGACTCAGTGCAAGTCAAAAGGTAAACTCTGTGATATTATTGTTTATAGTGGTAGTACTAATAACCTTGTTGCTGAGGAGGTTGTTCAGAAACTTGGTTTGAAGAGAATTAGACATCCTTATCCTTATAGGATTGGCTGGTTGCAAGATGTTCATGTTTTGAAAGTTAGGGAACAGTGCCTTGTTAATTTTCAGATTGGCTAGTATAAGGATCAAGTGTTGTGTGGCATTGTTGAGATGAATAGTTGTGATATATTGCTCGGTAGACCTTGGCAATATGATTGCAGAGCTATGTATGACTATGTCAGAAATGTGTTTACTATTGAGAAGGATGGCAGGAAGTTTTCCTTAATGCCTTTGTTGGATACAACGCTTGGTAGGAGTAACCTTAGTTTTGGTAACCGAGTTGAGTTGTCGGATCCTGAGAGGTTGGATGATCAGTGTGGAGAACAGGCTGGTGCATTGTCAAGAAAAGACTTGAAGATGCAAAGAAAGAAGTGGGAAAGTATGCAAAGTGAAAAGGTGGAGGACATGTATGTGAAGAACCAGTTCGGGATTTATGTGCTGAATCCTAGAAGATGTTCCTCTCACATATGAACATCTTTTGGAACCTGGGGTGTCTGATGCAGGGGCATTCTTGGTATTCAGCAAATTTGCATGGAGGTGTGGTATTTTGGTTCCGTGTTACTCAGTTGCATCTTTAACCGACGGTCTCGATTAAGGAAGGAAGCTTGGTCTTTGAAGGAACTCGGTAATCTCTGGTGCTCGGTGAAAGTAGTAGTCGGTAATGCCTGTGGTGCTCGGTCGACATAGTGCTCGGCGATGCTTGGCTTGCTCGGTCAATTCACTGGTGCTCGGTAGTTGAGGCTTACCAACCAGAGTTCTTGAAGATTTGCTTGGCCGACTTGGTGCATTTATTGTTGGTAGCTTTTGTTGGATTCTCCTATGTAGTGGTTGAGGCCAACATAGAGAATTAAATGTTTGTAAGGCTATTTGAGAGCCGACCATTTGTCGCATTTAATATTTGTTTGTAGTAGAAGCCGACCTGGCTTAGGAATTAATTGTTTCTTCTAGCCGACTTGTGGCTGAAGATTAGTATTTAAGGAAGTATTTGAGTAGTTGTTTAGGAGGCAATCATAGAAGATTGGGAGCAGATCTGAGAGGTCAGATAAAGTGAAGTTGTGGAAAAGATCCTGATTGATCTTGCAGATCAGATTCTTATCTGATAGTTTGTAATTGCAGAACTAGTGGCTAATGCTTGGAGACAAGGAGATTGCTTGGTGGCTTGCGAGCACAAGTTTAGATCTGCCTTAGGGTTCCCATCAGTTTTTGATTTGTCTCAGAGCTGGACTAGGTGTTGATTGTAGACTGGATCTTGTGATCTTGCAGAATTACTTTTGTTTGTAATTGGCCCTAACCCGGAAGGCCTTACAGCGAGGCATGTTAATGAAAATTTGGTTTAAGATTCAGATCTTGTTGTGTTATTCTGCATTGTGTTGATTTGCAGCCATCTTGGGCAGTCCTTAATTGGAATCTCCAACCTGCACTGCGTCAATTTGTCATATCAAAGAAATCTCATTGCAAATATTTACTAAAAATATGGTCTTTAGTTATAACATTCAGCATGGAAATAGGGTCAATAAGAGTACCATGAGAAGGAGTGCCAACAACCTTAGTAGCAATGTAATGAGGATGATCAAGAGCTTTAATCATTTCGGTATGGGCAAAGATAATAGGAAGTTGTCTACTAGGTTGAGTTTGAGGTTTCGTTTTAGGCTGAGGCTGAGGTTTAGGCGGGGGTTCATGCTCAACATGGTTGTCTTCTTCCTTCTTTTCATCATAAATAATCTGCGTAGAAGAAGGTTGGGCAATGGTGTTGGTAGAGTGATAAGGTAAAGGATTGGTGTAAATCTGCAGGTTTTGGTTAGGAGGTGCTACGGATTTGTTTCCATGGCTAGCATCGGTATCAACAAATATAGCATTGGAATTAATCAATTCTTGGATAGCATTCTTCAAGGAATAACACCTAGTATCATGGCTAGGATGATGATGGTATTGACAAAAAGATTTGGGATCAAAGGACTTGGAAGCCATCGTAGTCTAATAGGTCTAATAGGAGGAAGTTTAATGATATTAGAATTTAACAAATTTTCCATCACAGTTTGCAAAGACTCAAATAAGGGAGTATACTTACGATTAGGGCAGAAAATACAGGAAGAAGAAGCAACAGCCTTGGATGCGATAACTACTTGTTCATCTACTATATTCGATGCTTTGTTGATCTTGATATAGCTGTTAGGTTTATGGAACTTATTCAGTTGGGTGACGGCATCACTATTATCAACTACTACAGGAGCCATTGGAGTGGTGCTCTCAAACTGACTCACTTGTAATTGATAACGGTGAAGCACTGCACAAAGTTGGGAAAATGAAGTGAACTTAGTAATCAAATATTATCCCTAATGTCTTTTTGTAAATTAGCAATAAACATGCGTTGTATATCAATATTAGGCACATGATAAGCAATCTGAGCATACAAATGTTTAAATCTACCAATAAAGTCACTAACTTTTTCTTTTTTTCCTTGTTTGCAATGCATTAAATCAGTCAATAAAACTTGAGCACCAATATTGTTTTGAAGTTGTTGAATGAAAGCATTTGCAAGCTTTTGAAAAGAGCGAATAGAATAGGGAGGCAAAGAACAATACCATTGCATGGCCTTATCTCAAAAGGTCCTAGTAAACAACTTGGTCAGGAGCCTATGATCATGGGCAAAGTCACTACATAGGGTTTGCAAAGTCTTAACATGAGTCATAGTGTCACCCTTACCATTATAAGTGTCAAGACGAGTCATCTCAATATGTTGAGGAATAACCGTACGGATAATGTCTAAGGACAAAGGATTAGCAATGTCACATGTAGGCACATTAAACTTGGACTGAGTTAATGAAGCAAGTTGTTGCAAGGACGAAACAGTTTGAGCAAGACTAATGATGGTTGAATCATTAGAGAAAATGGTAGGCATGGTCACATTGGATACGCTAGGAAATGTATAGGAAGCAACAAGAATACTAGAAGTGATAGGAGGAACACTTGAAATAGTTGTAGGAAGAGGATTGGAATATGTAAAAGGCACACTATGATAAGAAGGCATAGAGTGATGGTCCCAACCGGTGCTGAGAGGGGAGGGGTGAATCAGTACCCACTAAAACTTTAAAACCAATCTGATATAATATAACTAAAAATTGTAAGCGGAATAGATTCTATAAAGAAAATAGCTATCACAAGATTAAAGCAATAGACAACACCAGATATATCACGTGGAAACCCAAATTGGGAGAAAACCATGGTGTGAGGAGACCTCACAAATTTTCCACTCTTCTGAAGTGCACCCTATTAGGAGCCTTCCATGTTAAAGGATTACAAATACACTATTAGATGCGACCCGGTTAAAGGATTTAAGAAATAAGGCCTATTAAAGTCTTCCTTGTTAGAGGACTTAAAACATCTACACAAATGTCACCCGGTCAAGGGATTTAATACAAGGGACTTGTTAATATCCACCCAAATACTGGGATTTTGCTCGAGGGTTTGATCTTCTTGAGATGGCTTTAATGAGCCTGATAAGATCGGTGCATTTATCAACTGAGAGTCATCACCAGGCACCACAGTTATGCTCTCCACAGATTGTTGTGCTTCCTTGCACACTCTTCTCTTCTTCTTCTTTTCACATTTTTCGTAGCTTCTCTCAGCATACAAGTTCACTCTTTTTCTTCTTGGTAGAATGAAGGCAAAAGATATTCTTCATAGGCTGAAGAATAAATAGTCTTCTTGCTCTTCCTGCTTTTTGCATGCGCAACCTCCGCAAAGATCTCGTTTGGATCCATCATCTAGTTGAGTCTCAGTTCACAGAGCAAACATCAAATGCATGCCATATGCTTTTTTTGTTTTTTTATAAAAGAAAATGATAGATGCATTCCGCATACTTTCCTTTGCTTGAGATTTCCCCATGTTTTAATGCCTTAATCTTCGGCATTAAAACCTTTAATTGTGCCTTGCACCGATCTTCTTTATAACACAAAGCCTTCTAGATTTGTGAAACAAATCTCGGTCGAAGAGTCACAAATGTTTGTCAACTGTGACTTTCACCGGTTCATCACTTATCAGAAATGATTGGTTTCCATCCTTTGGTATTGTACATGTCTTTGTCATCACTTGTCACTTCTCCTTTCTCTATCTATACCGGCTTGGTTCCTTGGTTCCGGTTATATACTTTACTGGTCACTGCTCCGGCACTCAAGTTACCAGTTAGTAACTTTACCTCTCAGTACTCGGTCATAGTACTTCTTCCTGTTCAATATGTGTCACCAGTTTCATAACCGATCCCTCTTGTAAACAACACCTGTTTACTATTATTGTCACTCGGTTCTTGTTTGAACAATGTTAACCTCAGACATCAATGACAACACCACTTTGCCATATACCGGTTACATCCTTACTGATTAATGCCAACATAGAGGTAGGCAAAGAAATAGGTGGAACACTCATAGGAAGAGATGGAAGAGAGGGATTAGGAAGGCTCACATGTATAGGATTAGAATCTTGTGCATAAGTAGGAATGTTAGGAATAGGAACAGAGATAGGCAAAGAAGGTTCAACAGTCGCAATAGGTGGAACATAACCTAACTCCTTGGCACCTTCGACTAAAGGTTTAACATGAGAAACAACAAGGTGAGAGATAACACGCAAGAGATTAATACCATTTTCAACATTGTGTATAATTTCCTTGAGGCTTCCATTTCAACAATAGTATTGGGATTACGGTTCTCTTGAGAATAAGCCAACTTTCCATCTTTTCAAGATCAATAGTGAGCTTTTGAACTTGGGAAGGAGGAACTGTTAAAGCTTCATCTTCATCATGGGAAGAGTGAGAAGAGTTATTCTCCGTCGAAGGATTAGAATCATGAGGGATCATGTTGTCATCAAGATTCCTAGGGAAGAAAGAGGACGAGGATCAAAAGAACCCATGAGTCTACGACTTCTTCAAACTGGGATGCTATAGTGTGAGAGCCTGACTGGCTCTCTAATATAAATTGGCTCTTTCACTCAAATTCAGTTACAATTTTTAACAGAGATCCAAGAATTGGTAATTTATTTGCATTTTTTCCAATTTAGAAATCAGGAGAATTCTTTTAACATAAGCAAGAACATCAATTTAAATGAATTTCTGAAAATTCACTACAGTCACTTATTAACATCTTACTTCACATTCACATTAAACATCTATCAAAACAAGTTTGCAATACGAAATTAGACACCTTTCTTTGACGTGGCTGGCTGTAGGTGAAATTTGCAGCATAAGTGGTAATTTCCAGCCTGAAATGGATTGACGTCAGCCCTGTTTCAATGCACCACAGCCAAGGAAGCTTCAACGCTCCCTTCATATCTCCTAACACACTCTCCAATCAACTCCACACAAGGAGACTCAACACTAGCAGTCCGTCTAGTCCTGTAGAATTCGTACGGCACCAACACCAAGCCGTACAGCCTCCTTATTCAACCCAGCATGCACATGTGAAAAACACTATTCAAAAGATAGTATAATTTCATCTCAAAGCTCTTAGAACAGTAGCACATCGGTTCCATCAACAATCAGCAAATTGGGAAATGAAAATGATGCTCTCTCCATTCATGAAGACCAAACACCATTTCCTTAGCAAAACCGAAAGATGCCCAACGTTTTCTCCTTGAAGAAGACCAAACCCTAGCTCAATCCAAGAAAAATCGAATTCTCTCTCAACACAATTTTTTATATCAAAATGATCAATTGGTATGTAAAGTACTTTTTCGAGTTGAATATATAGCTTTTTGAAAAAGCTTTAACTTTACACTTTTCATTAAAGTAGCTTCTTCATCACAACATCACTTTATAATATTAAAGTTATAAAGTTGTGAAGTTATTAAATTAAAATAACTTAATTTAATAACGACAATTTAAAATATGAAGTCACTGAATCTATTTGACTGCAATAAACTAATTTCTGACAACAGAGCCCCAAATTCAAATTGTCCTGCCAGAAATAATCAACTGCCAAAAATAGACTTACTATAAATAGTAAGTCTCTCAAACTGGAGATCCTAGATAAACGATCTTGCAATACTAGATGACACTGTGCAGGGGCCCTGCTATACCAAGCTATGCCCAAAATACCACTTACTATAAATAGTGAGTCATCCAAACTAGCACAAACGAAGAGCAAAGCTGACAACTAGAACCTCCAAAATAGAATCCAACCACTGGCTCTGCCGACTGACCCCCTCTAATCACCTGATTAGCTTACGAGGGTCGCCAAACTAAGGTAATCCCAGAAGACTGAAAAAATGGGGACATTACAGTCCTCCCTTCCCAAGATTGCTTGTCCTCAAGCAATCAGGAAAAACAAACAACCTCACAGTCCACTCGGATCCCAAGGATGGTCACGAGTAATGTCCCAATCAACCCCATACTCCCGTGAAGAAATCAACAACATCAACTGTACCAACATCAACAACTGGAAAACTGCACTCAATACCCAAATGCTGCAACAAGATCACCACGTGGGAGAAACTCAACGGAGAGTGACTCACACTGGAGTAACTCAACCAATAGACTGGACTTGTTCCCAGTCTTCGAGCTAACCAACTCATCATACCAGTCATCAAATGGATGCATTGAAGAACTGAGTGACTGATAGATGTCTTGAACGTGAGAGTCGAATGTAAAACTATAAGCACTCCTCACCGTGTACACCTCTGTAAATTGCTCAGCTAGGCCTGACTGACCTCTTGTGTTATCTGCCTAAGGATCAGGTGTACAAATCGGATCCCAAATGTCAACAACATGATCGTACAACACTTGTAAGGGATCATCACTAAGTGTAATGACCCTTACTATAAAGGCCACTAAAACGCACTAATATTGAACTGAGAAAATTCGTCAAACAGTTGGCATGCACTTAAGTGTTTTGCTTGCAATGATGTGTTTCGATGTGTTTATTGTTTTGGCATCAACTATGCAATTGAGATAACAATACCAGTATGTAATAATGAACAATAGAAGAACAATGTCGGCACCAATAACAATATTCAGAAATTCCTATCACTTGGCACCTTATAATGAACTACTCCAACAATGAGATACTCTCCTATTAATGCAATGATCACACTTCCCAAGTCTGATTTCAATGACTGCATTCTGAGAGTATAATGGACTATTTCAGATTGTAATACAATGGACTATGGTAAGAGCAAACCATACAATGCACTTCATTCAACTATGACAATCCAATGTCAATGTAAATGCCACTATATCAACCCAACTAGCAATATATGATTCCAAATGACTGTTCTCAGACTGTGGCAATAATATTCAGATTACAATGCAATGGAGTCAATGCCAAATGGATCAAGAGACCCCCAAGGTCTGATTACAAGTTCCAAATTGATAATGACTGATACAATAGACTGATTCAAAAGACTGAATATCTATGACTGTATGGACACTAAATCAAGACACAATGATCTCTTACAAGACCTTGCAATGCACATTCAATCCAATTACAATGTCTGATAACTATCAACTGTTTTCAGAATATATAAATGAACTGTTACATTGGCAAGAATTATGGCAATGCCATTACTATACTATGCACTCTAATTCCTATGACAATTCAGTTGCAAGAATGACAACAGAGGCTAAGTATGACTGCTGTAACAGTGACTGCTGTAATAGTGCCTGAGATCATACAACTTTTCATCAAATATGACAATAATCAAAACTCATAAATGAACCTGGTAATCGCTCCTTTCCTGAAAGCAATCGCTGATGAAACCTTTCGAATTGCACCCAAACCGTACTCCAATCTGCTGATGTGTGCTGATCTGGTACAGGGCCGTACCAGGCTGTAGAGTACGACTGCTGTACAAAAATCCAGGCAAGGTGCTGGGCTCCCAAAAATATATAATCAGAAGCGCCAATGAGGTATTAAGATCCCCTCAAATGCATGAAATTTATCTCCAAGAAGATTGTGAGATATGAACAAAAATCTGAGTCCAAACCCTGGTGTGACTGAACTGAAAACGTACCAAAATGATCTCCAAATCTTCACCAAATGATTCCCCAATGCAATGATGAATTTAGAACCCTTATTCCAAACAATTACAAACCCTCAATATCAATTTTTTTAAGTTTGCTTTTTCGGACTGCTTTTTTCGGGTCTGCTTTTTTCTGACTGCTTTTTCGGATTTGCTTTTTTCGAATCTGCTAAAAACGGCCTTCTATAATTTTGGACATCAAATTCTCAATGAAGTACCAATGAGATGGCTGAGTACCAACTCCAAATTTGCAACTCTTCAGTAGATATTTCACTACCTCAGTTATGCCAATCCAAGGGAGTGATTCGTTCCCAAAGATTGAATAGAATTTGCAGACCAAAGACTACAAATTGCTTCACAATGAAGAAGTAGAAGAAAATCCAAATCCAAGCATGTAGAAATGAAGCCCCAAGCCCTCTATTTATTCTTTTCCTTGAGAAGTTGCTAGAACTTCTAGAAACATCCAATTTTAATGTACTTTATAATAAAATAACATTATAATAATAAAGTACATTTCTCAACTCAAAATTATAACAATGTAGGCCCAAATGTCTCATAATTGAACGTAGGCTCAAGACTGAACATAGGCTCTACTACAACTGGATGTAGGCTCAAATTGGATGTAGGCTCACTCTGGATGTAGGCTCCACTACAACTGCATGTAGGCCCAAACTGGATGTAGGCTCTATCGAATGTAGGCTCTGTCAGCAATATGCAATCAAATGATCAACATAATGACCCTCTCTCCAAACCATTTTCCTACGAGAGTCGATGATAGGCAAATCCGTCATGCCAAACGATGTCAGCCAAAATGGGGACATGACATTCCGCCCTTCCTGAAATTGCTTGTCCCCAAGCAATGGCTAAACAAATAATCAATCAATCCACCTGGATCCCAAATGTAGTCATGATCTAAACTGTTGTCAATCAACGCAAGCTCCTGCAATATTCTCTGAAATATAATCAAGAGGAATCCATAATCAAACTGGCAAATACAACTCAACCAAACTCCAACATCACAACTGCCAGTGTCAGGAACCCACGAGAAACAAACTCTCGAAATATTAGAACCCAAGTAGAGAGGACAACTCAAACTGCCAACATAGTAAATATCACCAACACATCCCACTGGCCTATGTAGAGCACACAATCCAACTTTGCAACAACGGTGGACACTCTCGAATAAAACTGCACCAAGTACGGAGAATCCACACACTGTACAACTCCTGAAGTGAAAACAACTCTGCAAATCACCGACCACTGTCTCATAACCAGAACTCCCATGTACCGCTGATGGCGAATAATCATCACATGATAGATAGCAAGAACTAGAACCCAAACCAAATTTGACGGCTGTCAACTCCTCAACCCCATGCACAGGTAGTACAACCCACTGCGGCTGATCACCAGCTAAGTCAAGAGATGACATAGCCAAAGGAGTAGAATCAATAACAACAACCGCTGAGGTATCACTCCCAAACTCCTGCTCTAAGTCATGCACTATCAAGATGTCAACCGCAGAACCTATCGCCATGTCATGCCCATCACAACACTCATTCCGAGGCATCAAACCATCCCATAACTGATGACAAGCACTAGGAACCAAAGTACATCTACGTATCATCATCTCATCATCATGGTCATCAAAGGTAAACTGATGAGCATAGCTCATAGTGTAATGTCGATAGAATGCGCCAATCTCAGTCAGTGGCTCAGACTGCAATCTAGATGAAACTAACTGCAATTGATCACTAACCAAGCTGGAACTAACTACTACCTCCGAAGACACCGCCAAGGGAGTAGTATCACTAGCAGGAACCATGCCAACTACCGGCTTATCAACATCAAACATGATCTCTGGTACAACATCACTAGTCTCCATGCCATCAGTAGTAGAGACCACCACCAAGTCAAACATACCACAATGCTCAGCTGCAGCACCCAACTCAACTGAACCTGCCTCCAGTGGAAACGAACCAAACATGCTAATACTAGTATCGAGGACAGATATATCCTCATCTCCACTGCCTCTATCAACCTCGACCATGGACATCCTCGGATCACCAGACACCACGGTCTGTGACTGTATAGTATTTGGTAAAGACTGAAGTCGCTCTAACTCCATGGTCACCTCAGCCAAATGAAACTGTGACTCCTCGAAAGCCAACTGTGTACTCTCAAGAACCTCAGAAGTCACTTCGAGCTACTGAGTAAGCTCACTCACCTCCTCTTCCTTGACCAATAATGCATCGTACGCTGTACTGCCCCACTCTATAAGATGCTCTCTGTCGGCTACCAAATGCATATAATTCTGCTTCAGAACCCGCATAGCCTCCCACAAAGAGTGGATCTCTGTCAAGGAAAGGTAACTGCCTCCCTGATCATCACTAGTAGGAGAACCCCATCCATAAATTGCTAACAACTGACAAGCAGCATCGAAATGCTCGCAAGCGGCAGAAATGTCACGCTCACTAACTCTCAGCTGACTAGACACATGATGGTGCTGGCTGGTCGAACTCCTAGACTCCACCCCTGGTACACTGTCCAAAGGAGTAACCTCAAAATAGCTATCATCTGTAATACTGCCATCCGAATTCTACAGACCAGCTGCTGAACTCGTATCATCAAACTGAATGACTAGAGCATCAACATAAACCTCCGTATCAAAGGAACCCGCTGAAAAGACTAAGTCCTCAATACTGTCAATATCATCCTCCTCTAACACACTATCCAAAAGAGTAGACTCAAAATCACTGATCTTTGGAGTACTACCATCCATACTCTGCGAATCAACTCCAAAGCTCACATCATCATATGGAGTATCAAAACCTGTAGCATCGTTATCCAACTCCGTCGTAACAAATGAATCTGCCAAGGATGCTAAGTCCTCAGAACTATCCACAGCATACTCCTAGATGTCATCAATACCCATATGATCCTGGGACTCATCTGTAAATACTAACACCTCAGATGTACCTGAATCATCACAAACCCACTGCACCCTGAGTGGTTGAGTGGAAATGTACACAACTCCTAACATCGGTGTATAGAAACTAATACCAACATCTGACAAGCTGCGGGCACAAGAAAGGACAACACCATGCAATCTGCTAATCAAATCCATGATAGCACTCAAACAACTACTGCTACCAATAGGTGATAAAGATCTCCAATCAACATAATCCCAAACACCAATATAACGATCCCGAATCCACATCCATAAACTAGCATCAGCTGGTAACTCAAGCAAACTCCTCACCTGAGTAATATGACTAATACCAACTAACTCCACATATATGTCTGATACTGTACTCGTTACAATCTCTGAATCTGGAATGTGAAGGCTAGACATACTCATATCATCATCAACATGGGACCTGATTGTAAAAGAAAGCGGAGTCCCTGCCACACGTGCTAACTCCTGAACTGAACTCGCTTCAAGACAAAGCTCATCCACATACCTGTCTGATACTGACCTTGAATCCTGGATGTGAATGAAAAGTGTACTCTCACAACTATCAGCAACCACATGTGATCCGCATGTTGCAGAAAGCTGAGTATCATGTGTGTAAGATGGATCTGAACTCAACTTTACGCCATACCCATCCACATGTCTCTCTGCGGCACTATTCCAATCAACTGTACTATCCTCGATCACTGTAACATCATCAGGATCAACTGTACCGCAATCACTATCAGTGTCAATAACACAATCTGGTGTGCCTGTGATGTCTCCCTGTATCAAATCAGCATGTCTCTCCGAGTCCTGTAATGCCAATGGAGTACTCAACAAAGAGGCTCGAGTGTCCTCGAACTCTCGAGAAAGCCTGCCAACTTCCTCCTCCTTCCTCCTCAAGGCATCTAAATGGTCTCTGGCAAGGCTAAGAAGATGGTCACGATCTGAAAGATGTAAATAACTCATCTTCATCGTTCCCATTCCTTCCCTAATCGCCTGTAAATCAATACAAGAGGTCTGTGCCTGTACTCCCTTATGTCTACTCTGTGACTGAATCATTCGGATATGATCCTCCATCATCTCCCACATCCTGTCATGATGAGATAATGAAGTCACAATCCCATCCTCGCTTACCCTAAGCTGACTGGACAAAACATGTGAAGTGCTATGTGCCTCAACCTCATGTGATGAAGCATCTAACTGTGCCTGGTACTCTCTCTCAGCAAAGTCATGAATGCCCAATGTCTGCTCATCTCTACCAGGTATCTCACCATCATGCACAACAGCATCCTCATAATCATCATCTGAACCCACTATGCTATAGTCACTGCCTGTTGTAACCAAACCAATTTGAGCACCTGTGACATCGTCCTCAGGCAACCTGTATACAATTGTCTCAACTTGAGTACCAAGTTGACAGTTACTATCAACCTGCATAGTGTCCTTCACCACTTCCTCCTGTGGCTGAACTGAAACATCTGTCGGAATGCTAACTTGTTTCTCAAAATCCTCATGAAGGTTTCTGGTAACTGTGTCTGCCGAGCTCATGTTATCTCTCCTGCGAGAAGATCTGCCAAATAAAAATCTAGTCAATTTATCCACCTTGGCTGGGTCGGATAGCATATCATTCATCCAACGATTTCTTTTTATCACAGACTCATTCAACTCATCAATTGCTTTCTTGATCTCAACCCAACTGTCTGAATGATTACTTTTTTTGCTGCTTTATGGTTCCTCTTTCAAAAAGGTAGGCATTGTAGGACGGTTAACTGACCATGAAGTGTACCTCTTCCTTTCCATTTTGCAATCAATCGAGTGCTGGTCACTCATACAATTCTGTTCTTCCCCAACAGGATGGCAGGAAACTGCTCTGATACCACTGTAATGACCCTTACTATAAAGGCCACTAAAACCCACTAATACTGAACTGAGAAAATTTGTCAAACAGTTGGCATGCACTTAAGTGTTTTGCTTGCAATGATGTGTTTCGATGTGTTTATTGTTTTGGCATCAACTATGCAATTGAGATAACAATACCAGTATGTAATAATGAACAATAGAAGAACAATGTCAGCACCAATAACAATATTCAGAAATTCCTATCACTTGGCACCTTATAATGAACTACTCCAACAATGAGATACTCTCCTATTAATGCAATGATCACACTTCCCAAGTCTGATTTCAATGACTGAATTCTGAGAGTATAATGGACTGTTTCAGATTGTAATACAATGGACTATGGTAAGAGCAAACCATACAATGCACTTCATTCAACTATGACAATCCAATGTCAATGTAAATGCCACTATATCAACCCAACTAGCAATATATGATTCCAAATGACTGTTCTCAGACTGTGGCAATAATATTCAGATTACAATGCAATGGAGTCAATGCCAAATGGATCAAGAGATCCCCAAGGTCTGATTACAAGTTCCAAATTGATAATGACTGATACAATAGACTGATTCAAAAGACTGAATATCTATGACTGTATGGACACTAAATCAAGACACAATGATCTCTTACAAGACCTTGCAATGCACCTTCAATCCAATTACAATGTCTGATAACTATCAACTGTTTTCAGAATATATAAATGAACTGTTACATTGGCAAGAATTATGGCAATGCCATTACTATACTATGCACTCTAATTCCTATCACAATTCAGTTGCAAGAATGACAACAAAGGCTAAGTATGACTGCTGTAACAGTGACTGCTGTAATAGTGCCTGAGATCATACAACTTTTCATCAAATATGACAATAATCAAAACTCATAAATGAACCTGGTAATCGCTCCTCCTTTCCTGAAAGCAATCGCTGATGAAACCTTTCGAATTGCACCCAAACCGTACTCCAATCTGCTGATGTGTGCTGATCTGGTACAGGGCCGTACCAGGCTGTACAGTACGGCTGCTGTACAAAAATCCAGGCAAGGTGCTGGGCTCCCAAAAATATATAATCAGAAGCGCCAATGAGGTATTAAGATCGCCTCAAATGCATGAAATTTATCTCCAAGAAGATTGTGAGATATGAACAAAAATCTGAGTCCAAACCCTGGTATGACTGAACTGAAAACGTACCAAAATGATCTCCAAATCTTCACCAAATGATTCACCAATGCAATGATGAATTTAGAACCCTTATTCCAAACAATTACAAACCCTCAATATCAATTTTTTTAAGTCTGCTTTTTCGGACTGCTTTTTTCGGGTCTGCTTTTTCGGATTTGCTTTTTCGAATCTGCTAAAAACGGCCTCTTATAATTTCGGACATCAAATTCTCAATGAAGTACCATCTCAATGAGATGGCTGAGTACCAACTCCAAATTTGCAACCCTTCAGTAGATATTTCACTACCTCAGTTATGCCAATCCAAGGGAGTGATTCGTTCCCAAAGATTGAATAGAATTTGCAGACCAAAGACTACAAATTGCTTCACAATGAAGAGTAGAAGAAAATCCAAATCCAAGCATGTAGAAATGAAGCCCCAAGCCCTCTATTTATTCTTTTCCTTGAGAAGTTGCTAGAACTTCTAGAAACATCCAATTTTAATGTACTTTATAATAAAATAACATTATAATAATAAAGTACATTTCTCAACTCAAAATTATAACAATGTAGGCCCAAATGTCTCATAACTGAACGTAGGCTCAAGACTGAACGTAGGCTCTACTACAACTGGATGTAGGCTCAAACTGGATGTAGGCTCACTTTGGATGTAGGCTCCACTACAACTGCATGTAGGCCCAAACTGGATGTAGGCTCTGTCAGCAATATGCAATCAAATGATCAACATAATGACCCTCTCTCCAAACCATTTGCCTACGAGACTCGATGATAGGCAAATCCGTCATGCCAAACGATGTCAGCCAAAATGGGGACATGACATTGAGCTCAAACAACGGATTGTCATAGGGCATAACGACATCGACATCAAATAAGGGGTTGTTCACAAAGTGAACAACACCTACCTACTGATCTGAGCCATAAAATGGTGAACTTTGAGAGACAATGTGTAATCTGCTCAACCTGTATGGACTCATGTCTCCGCGAATCGACACTATCTACTACAGACAAAGACATAGTGCGTAGACTCCCCTCATCAAGGCCCAACAGTACACACTCTTTGCCCTGGTACTCAAATTTGATCTGCATCAGGCTAACGCTAAGGAAAAACTCCTTAATCTCCTATATCCACTGCATCCCTAAAACCACATCCATCTCCCCCTAATCAAATACATAGAAATCAAATATCAGCTCATAATGACCAAGAAACAAGGAGAGATCTCGGATGCGCCTGGTACAAGTAAAGTTGTAGCCATCAACTACCCTGACTGTAAACACTGCAAACCCCTATATCTGAAGCCCAGACTGACTAACAACTCGCTCATGAATAAAATTGTGCGTGGCTCTAGTGTCCAATATAGCAACAGAGGGTTGTCCTTCCACTAATCCCTTCAATCTGAAAGCAGAGGGAAGTGGCACAGAGGTGGACAACACAATCGGAGATAGTTTGGCATCAGGACCAAACTCTGGAGTAACTCTCTGCTCCTCTGTAACAAAACCAGCAACCTGATGAGGAGACTGTTAATACTAACCGGTTACTGAGGGGGGGGTGAATCAGTAAACACTATTTCTTTACCTTTTAAAACTTGTCAAACAATATACTTCTGAAAGTAAACAATCAATACACAAGCATAAAAGTAAATGCATAGATCAACACCATATATGTATGTGGAGACCCTCAGTTAGAAGGAAAATACCATGGTGAGATAGAGTTCACAACTTCTCTACTGCAGAATGAAGGCACCCTGTTAGGAGCTTACAAAGCACTGATTAAGGTGCTACATGGTTAAGGGATTTTACATAAGATCGGTTAAGATCTTTAACCCTGTTAAGAGTCGCCTGGTTACAGGACTTAGAACATCAGCAAAGATGTTACCCAGTTAAAGGATTTTACAACGAACCGATTAGGTCCACCCTGATAAAGGGATTTCAATCAGCTTTCTTAACTGATAAAACAATGATCTGTGAATGACACTGTTTGTCAGATTAGATCATACCTGTTGATCTCTTTCCTCTGTTTGCCTGGCTGTTGAATCTTTTCTCTCTGTTCCGCCTTTCACCTCTGGTGACTGTGATTTGTAGATAACTCCTTTTCTACTCTCTTCAACAATTCTCAACAACCTTCTTGTGCGTCCTATGGCCTGTATTTATACAAGAGTTCATCATAATGAAACCCTAAGTGCATAAAACTACCAGGCTGTAAACTCAACTCAAAAATCATGCAACACATAAAAGCTATGCATTCTAATCTGGAGTTTACGCTGCAACATCTGTGGAAATAAAGCTAACTACTATTAAAAAACTAACTCCACTTCTGAGCGGTGGATGTTCCGTATAATCCGGTTTTTAACTCAACTATTTTCGCAAAATCCGTTGCGGATCTTTAAACAGTTGGACCGGTATAATCTTACACCCGGTGTATCCTTAAGTCTTTAGGTAGTAGACCGGCATACACTTATTTTGGTCAATTGATGGTCAACCGGTGTATTGCCTTTACTTGATCTACCAGTGTACACACACTCTTCTTAGTCTACCGGTGTCTCTTAAGTAATGTGAGTGACTGGTGAACCTTTACCGGTGTGAATGGTGTTTGTGAATTACACTAATGACAACTAATATTTCTAACAATCTTCCCCTTTGTCATTGGTGGCAAACCATACAAAACCATACTCACTTACTTGTAACAGTCTTATCTGAATTCTGTAGTCTTGTCCTTTTCTCTGTAGCACACTTCACCTGTCTGAGTGTTCCTTTTGACCTGTTGTTCCTGTTCTGACCTTTCTGAACTTGTTCTATTTTCCTCTTTATCTTTCTCTGCTTTCTACTTTTTGCTTCTTCTGTCTTGTTCCATCTACTGTCTTCTCTGTCATCTTCCCCTTTTTGCCTCGAGAGGACAAAGGGTTGAACTGATCTGATCTGTTTGTTTTATAGATCACATTTGCAGTTTGTTGAAGATATCTCTGTAGATGGTCTTGGCAGAGTGGAGGAATGGTGTCCATTGATTGGTTACATGTTCGGTTTTCTTTAGGGCTGCTTTTAGAGATACAAGTATGTTCTCCATATCTTCTACAGTCTTGTAGTCCGGTTCATTTATCAGGTTCTCTGTAGAGTTGGTTGTCTGTTGCATCATATCAACTGTTGGAGCCAGGAACATTTGAAATCCAATGATATCTTGGATGCTCTTACTTTCTTCTTCAACAATCTTCCTTAATGTCAGCGTTAAGCTTGTCATTTCTCTGCTGAAGGTAGTGGCAGTTTTGATATTTATATCAAAGTGTGTGGTCAAGGCTCTTATGTCTTATGATGCCTTGGCTGACTTTTTCTGACAGATCTTGTAAGAATATGTCAAAATTGGAAGATCTATTCAATAGACTACTTGCTACTTGAAGTTGTTGTAGCACTTTGAGGTTGGTTGTAACATTCACCTTAATTTCTTCAACCTGTTTGTGGATAATCTCCACCCTTTTCTTTTCATAGTGGTCAATTGCCACCGTTTTTGGATCGGTTAGATCTTCACCGATTGCTTGTGCTAGTACTTCAAGTTGATCAATTACCGGTTCATCTTCATCTATGTTAGCATCCGGTACAAAAGTGCATAGAATGTTTTTCACAGTGGTTAGAACCATGTCCTATTTCCTTTTGGTTAGCTCTTTGAGCTGCCATGTTGACATCTTGCTTATGTCAACCACTGTATTGGTGATCTTACTCTTTTTAGCTTCCTTCTCCTCGGCAAATGACAACTTCCTCTTAGATGAGGAACTTGGTATGTTTGCATGTTCCTATTGCCTTTGCTTTCGCTTCGGTTGAGCTTGCTCAGTGTGCACTGGGATTTCTTCCTCTTGTCTCTTATTCTCTTCAACTCCTTGTTGAGCTGTATTTTCTGGTTGAACCTCTTGTTCTGGTACTACAATATTTTCTCCTGCTGGAATTTGCTCTTCAGCTTGTACTTCCACCTTCGGTAGAATGTCAAAATTTTGTTGTACATCCTCTTGCTGTGGAATTTGTTCCTCCGGTGGTATCTCTTCTTGGTGTTGCTCCTCAGCGGAATACAGGTTTCCCATGGGTATATCAGTACCCAATTCTTGAGAGATTTCCTGTGCAATATTTTCCTGTTCACCAGATGTGAACTCTGCTCGTTGAACATTTCCTTCACCGGTTGAAGGGTCTTCAAGAGTTGTGAATTGGACTGGTGCCTCTTGTACTTGCTCTGTTTGATCCTGAGGACCTGGTTTATCTAGAATACTGAAGTCATATTTCTTCCAAAAATCTAGTGTCTCTTTTAAGACTTCATTTTCTAATCCATTTAGAATTCTGGTGACACGGTTCTTTGTGTCTAACTTCATTGCTGCTTCTTCTAGTAGAAGTTTTAAGTCTTCTTGGCTGAGACCAGGTTGGACTTGCAATAATGTTTCTTTATTTATCCTTGTATTTGTCCCTAGACCGGTTCTCCATTTGCTTTGAAGCCTATTGTTGAGCTCTGGTGGAAACTTCAATCTATAATCTCTAGGAGTTCTAGTATAATCCCAAAAGGTTTCCACTATTGCTACAATAACTGCTTCTTTATCTTCTTCTTCTAAGACATTGTACCACTTAGCAGCATTATCTACGACACCAAAATCCATTACCTCATCTACAATTTCAATCACAGTCACTGTTGGCATTAGTGATGAAAACCGGTAAGCCTGTTACCGGTAAGAGTATTGTCACTGATTGGCAAAAAGGAGAGAGATTTGTCATCTCTCTAAGGCCAAACAATCTAAGGAGATCTGAAGAACGTAACAAACTGTAGACTAGGGCAACCGGTCTCTACTCAAAAGGATCAACAACCGGAAATGAATATCAACCGCTATCCAGTATTCAACCGGTGTAAAAATGTCCTTAAGGGAGTAACGGTACTAACCGATGTTGGCAACACAACAATAGATAGATAGTGTGATACCGGTACAATAAGAATTAGTAATAGGTCAGTCACTCTTACCTGTTCACCACGAAAGGATCTCAACTGATCTAGTATTGACTCCGGTATGAATCGAGGAAGTCAAAGTCAATCTACCCGTTCTAACCAGCTCATCAACCGGGATTTGCTGCGTTAAATCTGGATGACATTGAGTTGTCAGATTGATCGGTTCAAGGTGCGCTTGAAGGTTTTAAGGCCAGATTCCATGGCTTTAAAACAAAGAGTTATCTCTTATAAAGGGAAGGTGCTTGATATGCACCAGCTGTTTCGTTTATTAGCGGACAAAACAAGATCATACAGAGGAAGTTTTCTCAAGAAAACTGTTACTTTACTGAGTAAAGTTTCCGTAAAGGATTTGAGATTAGGTCATGCATGAGTGGCGCAAATTAGGGTACTTTATATATTCTTCAGCTTGTTGAAGAAACAACTCGCCTTCATTCTATCTAGGAAAAGAGTGAACTTGAAAAGCTCAAAAGAAGCTAGGGTAAATCAGGAGAGAAAGAAAAGTGTGTAGAGATAGCACAACCATAGAGGAGAACGCATCTGCAAGTGACCGATGACGATTCTCAGCTGAGCACTAAAAGAGATCTTATCTGAGCACTAAAAGAGATCTTATCAGGCTAGGAAAAGCCATTTGTAAAAGGTCAAACTTTTTATTGTTTTCTTACAATTACAATAGTTAAATCCTAGTGTTTGGGTGGACTCTAACAGGTCCCTTGTATCAAATCCCTTTACCGGGTGGCATCTTTTAAGGTGTTCAAAGGTCCTCTAACCAGGCAGGCACTAATCTGCCTTATTGTAATAAATCCCTTAATCGGGTCGCACTTAACAGTGTGTTTTATCCCTTAACCAGGAAGGCTTCTAACAGGGCGTACTCCAGAAGAGTACAAATTTTGTGAGGTCTCTTCACACCGTGGTTTTTACCTTGATCGGGTTTCCACGTGATAAATCTGGTGTTACTGTGTGATTGTGTGTTTATTGTTCTTGCATGCTTAGTTTTTTCAATCACAAGTTTACTTCATAGATTAGAAGAAAAGTTTTAATTGTGCTGATTCACCCTCCCCCTCTCAGCACCGGTTGGGACTGTCAATTGGTATCAGAGCCAAGGTTCTTGTTTTCTTTGCCGCCTAAACGTACAAAGAAAAAGGCAAGATGATGCGAAAGGAAGGACCAAAGTTTTCAAAAGAAAACTTTACTCTCTGGTGCAGCAGGATGAAGCTGTACATGCAGACCATCGGCGATCAATACTGGAACCATGTCACAACTGATTATATTGAACCTACTGGCACGCTGACACCCGATCAATAGAAGATCAAGACCCATCACACGGCTGCTATGGATATGATAGCTAGCACTCTACCCGATCATGTTTATGCTGAGATTGAACATCTTAATTTTGCCTTCAAAATGTGGGGCAAGTTGCAAACGGTTTATGGAGGAGATCCTAATGTTCAACGATCCAAAGTTGAAAGCTTGAGAGGAAAGTATGATGACATGAGAATGAATGAAGGTGAAGACATCGAGCAATATAGCAACCGGATCAAAAAAGTAATCAACTCCATCAAGAGCACTGGAGGAACACTTAGCGAAGAGGAGTTGGTTAGCAAAATACTGAGAACTCTTCGACCTCAGTATGCCATTAAGATATCTGCTATTCAGGAGCTCAGATCGGTAACAAAAGACCAAGTCACCTTAGACTCCCTAATTGGTAAGTTAGCTGCTTTTGAACTTAGTAATTTTGACAATAGCTTACCTACTCAAGAAGCTGCTTTTAAATCCTCTATCAACACCTTCTCCACCAAGAAGGGAAGAGAAGCCAGTAACTGCTCTACTGGTAAGAGTGGCAATTCAATTGAACATCTGCTACCAGAAGAAATGGAGCAAGAGGAGTTTGAAGCACTCATTGCCAAAAGATTTTCCAGAGGAAGGGGAAAATATAAAAGAAAACTTCCTTTAAAATGCTTCTCTTGCAGTAAGATAGGACACAGCCGCAAGATGTCCTGAAAATGAAAATAAAGAGAAGGGCAACCGGTTCAGGAGTAAGGGAAAGAAGGAATGCCTTCTTGCTGAGGAAGGAGTCATAGATGATGAATCTAAAGACTCAGATGACCCAGAAATTGCATTTGTTGCAATAAAGGAGGAGAGCCCAGTGATGAATGAGATTGTGCTTATTTCAAGATCACATTGGTATGATGACTGGATCATCGATAGCAGATGCACTCACCACATGACCGGTGACAAAAGCAAGTTCATTAGCCTAGAGCTCAATGACAACAGATCAGTTACCTTCGGAAATAATGCTTCCTGTGCTATCAAAGGTAAAGGTTCTATTGCACTCTGCAATAATGCTGTCTGTGAAGATGTGTACTAGGTAGAGGGACTCAAGTACAACCTAATGAGTGTTTCACAACTGAACAACAAAGGCTTCCTTTTGGAATTCGGACAAGGTTCCTGTTTAGTCAAAAGTCAGACTAGAGCCCATGTTGCAACTGGTAGACAGAGCAAAGGTAATCTGTTCTACCTAGACTCTATGAAAGGTGCCTGTCTAATAGCCTCAGTCAAAGGAGAATCAAGCAAAATATGTCTTATGTCCAAAGAAGACAACAGCTGGCTATGGCACAAAAGACTCTGCCACATAAACTTTGATAATATCGTCAAAGTAAGTAAAAAGAAAATGGTAAGAGGACTTCCTGAGATTACAAAGCCCATTAGGGGTGTCTGCAAGGACTGTCAGTTAGGAAAGTTGACAGGAACATCTTTCAGCAACAAGTCTTTCTCTACTGAAAATGTTCTAGACCTGGTTCACACTGACCTATGTGGATCGATGAGAACAAAGAGCTATCATGGAGATCGGTATTTCATGCTCTTTGTAGATGACCTCTCTAGAATGATGTGGACACTCTTTCTAAAGGACAAATCAGAAGCTTTCCACATGTTCAAAATCTACAAAGCTAGAGTGGAAAAAGAAACCGGTAAAAGCTTGAAGTGTCTGAGATCAGACAGAGGAGGTGAATATACTTCTCAAGAGTTCACTCACTACTGTGAGGAACATGGAGTAAAGAGACAACTATCTGCACCTAGGACTCCTCAACAAAATGGAGTTGCAGAAAGAAGAAACAAGATGCTGATTGATTGCGCTAGAACCTTGCTGATTCAGAAGAATCTACCTCATCACTTCTGGAGAGAAGCCATCAGCACTGTTGTCTACACACTTAACCATGTCAAGGTTAAAAAGGGAATCGATCAAACTCCCTATGAGCTTTGGTTCAAACATACTCCTAGTGTAGGATATTTTAAAATCTTTGGTAGCAACTGCTATATAAAAAGGGATATGTACTCTGGGAAATTTGATCCCAAGAGTGATGAAGGAACCTTCCTAGGCTACTCTATCAAGAGCAAAGCCTACCGGTGTCTAAACAAAAGAACAGGCAAAATAATTGAGAGCATCAATGTAAAAGTTGATGAATCTTCAGAACTTGTCGTAAAGACACATCATAATGATCAAAACAGTCTTGAGGATCATTATGAAGAAAGAGCTCTTGAATTCCATGATGCTACAATGGAAGGGGAAGGAGATGAGCAAATGAATAATCATCTGGAATCGGTAGTGGTCTTTGAAGTCAACAGAGCTACACAAGATAATGATCAAGTGGATGATCAGAATAGTAATAGAGATATTGATAATCCAGAAGAACTTGACTGGGAACAGCGATCGGCTCTTCCAAGGTATGTTACATATCACTCCATTGATAACATCATTGGTGATAAACATGCTAATGTGTTGACCAGGAAAAAGGCCAAGGAAAATATCTGCTTATTTTCCCACATAGAGCCCAAATCCACCAGGGAAGCTCTAGAAGATGACAATTGGATCAAGGTCATGGAGGAAGAAATTGAGCAAATTGAAAAGAATGATACATGGGAACTTGTACCAAGACCAAAGGACAAGAATGTCATAGGAACCAAGTGGGTCTACAGAAGCAAGCTGAATGAGGATGGAAAAGTAATAAGAAATAAGGCAAGACTGGTCTGCAAAGGATATGCCTAGGAAGCTGGACTGGACTATGGAGAAACCTTCGCATTGGTAGCAAGACTGGAAGGAGTAAGAATTCTACTTGGCTATGCTGCTCACAAAGGATTCAAAGTATACCAGATGGATGTTAAGTCTACATTCCTAAATGGTATACTAGATGAAGAAGTCTACATCGATCAATAGGAAGGCTTTGCATCTGCACAAAAGGATGGAATGGTCTGTAAACTGAATAAAGCTCTTTATGGGCTTAAGCAGGCTCCAAGGGCTTGGTATGAAAGATTGCATTCATACCTTCTGACCATAGGATTCGCAAGAACCAGGGACAACAACAATATGTATCTCAAGACCGGGAAAGATGGAAATCTGATTGCTGAGATCTTTGTGGATGACATCATCTTTGGGGGAGATGACAGGATGAGCAAGGCCTTCGCTGAAAAAATGAAGAAAGAAATTGAAATGTCTATGATAGGCCCCATAAAATTCTTCATTGGACTCTAGGTCCATCAGTTGAAAGAAGGTATTTTTATCTCTTAGTCCAAGTATATCAAATAAATTCTTAAAAACTTTGGACTTGAAGATTCTAAACCGATTGGAACTCCAATGATAACTAACCTAAAGTTATCAAAGGAGGATGATGCCAAAGAAGTCAATGAAACAATGTACCAGTCAATGATGGGAAAGCTACAATATGCTGTTCACAGTAGACCAAACATTGCACATGCAATTGGCATAGTGGCTAGATTCTCTGCAAATCCAAAGGAGACACATCTGATTGCAGTAAAAAGAATCTTCAGATATCTAAAGGGTACTGAAGAATATGGCTTGTGGTTTCCTCACAAAGGAGGATTTTAGATAAAAGTCTACACAGATGCAGACTGGGCTGGCAACATTGATGATAGAAAGAGCACTAGCGGTGGTGCATTCTTTCTCGGTGGCAGAATTGTTTCTTGGACCGGCAAGAAACAGAATTGTATATCCCAATCTACTGCAGAAGCCGAATATGTTGCTGCAGCAATCAATTGCACACAGATGATCTGGATAAAACAACTGCTGGAAGGAATTAAAGAATAGATACCTGAACCGATAGCTATCTATTGCGATAGCACTAGCGCAATCAATATATATAAGAACCTTGTCATGCACTCCAACACCAAGCACATTGCCATCAAGTATCATTACTTGAGAGAGTTGGTGCAAGACAAAGAGGTGAAATTGGAATATGTTCCCACAAAGGAACAAATTGCTGATATCTTCACAAAGCCTCTACCAAAGAGTACTTTTGAGTATCTCAAAGATAAACTAGGGGTTGTACCCCTTCTTGATCTGTAGTAAACACTCAAAGGTGATCATCAGTTCTCTATGCCAAAACAGAGAGTAGTAACTCATCTTACTTGAACTGATGAAAACGGGACTGCTGCTCGTAGGGGGAGTAGATCTGATAAAGGTAGTCTTCTGACTAGCCTTTGGCATTATTGTCAAAAAGTGGGAGAGTTTGGCAATAACCAATCAGCAATGCAATAGTGACAGTAGCAGGGACACAGAGACACAATCATAACACACTGATTTTCGATGGTAGTAAAGAGTAAAGTTTTGCCATGAATGCCAAAGGGGGAGATTGTTGGCATTAGTGATGAAAACCGGTAAGCCTGTTACCAGTAAGAGTATTGTCATTGATTGGCAAAAAGGAGAGAGATTTGTCATCTCTCTAAGGCCAAACGATCTAAGGAGATCCGAAGAACGTAATAGACTGTAGACCAGGGCAACCGGTCTCTACTCAAAAGGATCAACAACCGGAAATGAATATCAACCGCTATCCAGTATTCAACCGGTGTAAAAATGTCCTTAAGGGAGTTACGATACTAACCGGTGTTGGCAACACAACAGTAGATAGATACTGTGATACCGGTACAATAAGAATTAGTAATAGGTTAGTCACTCTTACTTGTTCACCACAAAAGGATCTCAACTGATCTAGTATTGACTCCGGTATGAACCGAGGAAGTCAAAGTCAATCTACCCGTTCTAACCAGCTCATCAACTAGGATTTGTTGTGTTAAATTTGGATGACATTGAGTTGTCATATTGATTGGTTCAAGGCGCGCTTGTAGGTTTTAAGGCTAGATTCTGTGTCTTTAAAACCGGTTATCTCTTATAAATGGAAGGTGCTTGACACGCACTAGCTGTTTCCTTTATCAGTGGACAAAACAAGATCATACAGCGGAATTTTTCTTAAGCAAACTGTTACTTTACTGAGTAAAGTTTCCGTAAAGGATCTGAGATTAGGTCATGCATGAGTGGCGCAAATTAGGGTACTTACTCTGTATTTTCTTCTTCCTGTTGAAGAAACAAGTCACCTTCATTCTGTCTAAGAAAAGAGTGAACCTGAAAAGCTCAAAAGGAGCTAGGGTAAATCAGGAGAGAAAGAAAAGTGTGCAGAGATAGCACAACCATAGAGGAGAACGCATCTGCAAGTGATCGGTGATGATTCCCAGCTGAGCACTAAAAGAGATCTTATCAAGCTAGGAAAAGCCATTTGTAAAAGGTCAAACCTTCTATTGTTTTCTTACAATTACAATAGTTAAATCCCAGTATTTGGGTGGACTCTAACAGGTCCTTTATATCAAATCCCTTTACCGGGTGGCATCTTTTAAGGTGTTCAAAAGTTCTCTAACTAGGCAGGCACTAATCTGCCTTATTGTAATAAATCCCTTAACCGGGTTGCACTTAACAGTGTGTTTTATCCCTTAACCAGGAAGGCTCCTAATAGGGCGTACTCTAGAACAGTACAAATTTTGTGAGGTCTCCTCACACCGTGGTTTTTACCCTGACCGGGTTTCCATGTGATATATCTGGTGTTACTATGTGATTGTGTGTTTATTGTTCTTGCATGCTTGGTTTTCTCAATCACAAGTTTACTTCATAGATTAGAAGAAAAGTTTTAACTGTGCTGATTCACCACCCCCTCTCAGCATCGGTTAGGACTTTCAAACATCTAGTGTTACCTTTTCTCGGGGAGATAAGGACAGTTGGTCATGCTACATCATCAGTGATATCCACTATCATAGGTGCTTCTAATCCTAGAACAACTTTTCCTTTACCGGTTACCTGGACTGGTGGCACTGTAGCACTTTGGTGTGCATGCTTTGCCTGCTACTGAGTTTGGAGAAGTTTAGTCCATATGGCTACTCCATCATGAACTTTCTCTGTTTCTCCAATAAGCACCAGACCGGTTCTTTTCTTGATCACGAAATTTTGCTTGTGCACATTGGCTTGGTGGGTTGCCTCGTCCAGTGTGAGATGATTCTGGACTTCAAGTAGTGCCCTGATTCTTATCTCTTTCTCCTTCTCCATTGAAGCTTTCCATCTAGCTTCAAGAATTTGTAGGAGATCATCAGGTACAATTTGGTGAAGTTCGGTAGGAGAGAGGTTAAACTTGCTCATATAGAAAACTACTCTTTCTTCAATCTTCCTCCTATCTTCATCACTGCCGACTTGATATTTGCAGCCGACTTGTGTTAATCTTCCTATTTCCTTAACCTCTTTCATCATTTCATCTGTCTTGTTTCCCATTCCTCGGTGCAACTTCCTTCACCAGTTTGTTAGAACCCCTCTTCCTTTTTATTAGAAGAACATCATCTTCTGAGTCTGTCTCCTCTTGTTCTTGTCCTTTGGCAATGGGTGTTGGCATACCCTTCTTCCTCTGAGACTTTGGTTCCCTTGTCACCGGTTTCTTTTTAGGTGTGGGAGTCCTCTTGTAGACATTCTTGATCGGGGCCTTCTTTGTCAGATTCTCTAGAATCTCTGAGAACGTGCCAAACCGGTTTGCACTGAGATCCAGATGTGCTTCATTTAGGGCATCAACATATGCCTTAGCAGTTCTGGTGGTGATCTCATACCCTAGCTCAGGAGCATACTCCATTCTTGATTCCATTGTTTGAATTTGCAATGATTGGTGGAAACCAGAAAACATACATCATCCTTGTATGCTTCAATAACTGTTGTCGGTATCTCCTCCCTTGCTTGCATCCTTAGTTGAAAGGCTTCAAAATATTCATTCATAACCTTGCTTAACTGGTTTCCCAGTTGGTTGGCCATTTCAGCTATTTGGTGCATGACCGGTCTGTCGGTCTTCCATGCCACTTTGCCAATACTTGGGAAGTAGCTTTGGTAGTAGAAGTAGAGACATACTAACAGGGTCCCATACTTGATGGATTTCTTCTTAACCAAACCAAGCTTTTTCATATTCTCAAATATCTGCCCACGTAGCATTTCGGAGATGTCATATTTGGCATTATCATACATTATCCGGTGGGCGGCATGAATGGCTCCTCCCGGTATGCTGTTGAGATTACTGGATTGATAGATTTTATAACCTATCACAACGGACGCAAACCAAACTCCATCATCTTCAATGTTGTTCACTGTCATAAGGCGATCATCGTATTTGGATTTCGTCAACTTTGTGACGATTGCATTTGAGATGGTTTGCAGTGTCAAGGCTTCCCCTTCCTTACTGTATCCAGTTACTCAATGTAAATCCTCCTTGGTTATTTCAGTAATTGCACCATTTTGTAGCCAAAACCCTAGATCATGCACTCGACTGAGGACCAGTCTAATCTAGTCGGGCCGATAGGTGACTCCGTTGATAAGACCGGACGACACTAGCTTCGCATAACGATCTTGCAATCTTCCGTCCTCACACAAAGAGAGGTACTCGCCCTAAATGTATGTTTCGCCAAGTTCTTCCTGCTTGGCATGGATGAATGCAGTCACGTCTTCTGTCATAAAGACACCTTCTGGTACTGTTAATAGGGCTCCAGCCATATCAGTTGCTTGATTCTGGATCGGCGCAATATTATATGCAGGTCAGTTCACTTGATCTCCCTCTATCAACTTCACTGTAGCGAATGATGAGGCCATTGCTAACAGTTGATTCACAGAAAGAAGCTTTGATTGGTCTAACAGATAATCACTTACAATGATTAAAGCGCAAAGAAGATTACTCAAGCAAAAGATAGTTAATCACAAAAAATCGTAGAGTAAAATGCATGAGTAATTTTTCTTCCTTATATAGAGTTAGGGCATAACGGTAATTACCAAATGGTAATAATCTGTTTAACGACTACAACATTAAATGCCTTACCTAACTCTTCTTTCCATTTTTTGCCAATCGGTGCTCTACCGGTTCTCTCAGCCATTGCGGCTTAGTTTGCTGAAGAGGAATAACCACCAGCTAATGATGATTGTTGCTCGGTCTTCTCCTCAGCAGAGATCTGTGAAGCCTTCTTGAACCATATCTTCTTTATTACCTTCTCGGTACCCTTTACCTTCTCCTTTGGGGATGAAGTCTTGTCTTCCGGTTTGATTGATTCTCTTCTTTTGTTCGAAGACCGGTTTGTGCAATCTTTGGCTAAGTGTCCAACTTTATTGCAGTGATAGAAGACTATGCCAATTGGCTTCCATGGGTTTACTCTCCTCAGATTGGGTGATTTCCTCCATGAGCCATTTTGACTATGCATGCTGCAGTTGGCACAGTTAGGCTTATTCTAGTTCTGGTTTTTCTTTGTCAATACCGGTCTTGGTGGGGATCTGAATGGCATTGTCTTTGATCTACATTCATCAGCTTTGTGTCCAAATTTATTGCAAGCATAGCAATATCCATTGAAGCTTCCCCTGCTTCCATTGGACACATTTGAGGGATTGGACCAGCACTCATTGGTCTTGTGGCCCCATTTACAATAGTTCTTGGAGTAATTGTTGTTCTGCCTTACTGATGCATTCCTGCAGTCATTGGTTCTATGACCTGGTTTCCCACAATGTTTGCAAGAAGTGCTAAAGGAATTTTTACCTGGTTGTGTCTTAGGCTTCTTCTTTTCCTTCTTTGTTGTGTTGGCTCTAGATGATTCTCCAGTTTCCCTTGTGCTCTCACTGGTGAAGCCAAGTCCTGTGGGATCCTTGTGCTTTCTCTGAGCTTTCAGTTGTTCATCAAGCTATGCAGAGCTTTAATTGTATTTCCTGAGAGTTTCATTCCTCTTTTCAAGAACTTTCATCTGCTCTTTCAGTTAATACAGATCAATTTCTAGTCTCTTGCATGCCTCATCTTGGTCACAATAGCTCTTTTGCATATTGGCGTTCTCTTGGGTGACAATCTACATGTCTTCTTGTAATTGCAAGATGATGAGTTTATTTGATCCTACTGCTTCCTCTGCCCGGTTCCTTTCTTTTTCAGAAGCATTGAGTGACTTAATTGCAACATTTCTTTCATCTTCATCTTTTCTTTTCTTTTCAATTAGTTCAGTCATTCTCAAAGCATTGTCTTCTTGCTCCCTTTTTAGATTGGAGATCTGATCGGTCAGGATTTGGTTTTTCTCCATTAGCTCAGAGACTGCTTCCTCAACCTCGTTTGATCCACTTTGTCCTGAGAGCTCATCAATGGTCTCGTTGCTCTCGCTCAGCTGTATAGCCAGCTCTTTTCTCTTGGCTAGAGATCTTCTCAGTCTATTCTCCAGAGAAGCTATGATGTCATTAGCTTCGTCTAGCTGTTTCTGATACTAGTATCCCTCAATGATCTTTATCTCAAGCGGTTAAGCTTTATATACAGAGAACTGCGCTCTGATACCTGTTATCAACTTTTCTCGTATAGGCTCGAGTTGATAAAAAGCCTTTGTTTTTCAAATCAAATAAGGTACTTTCTGATTTTGCCGGTCTCTATGTTTCAGTATTAAATGCATAACTTTGAATGATCTCATGAGTTTACTTATCATATTCAATGAACAAAAAATCAAAACAGAAAGAAGTAATATTTTACAAATCTTTTCTGAGAATATAATACTTTATTCATCAAAGTTTGTATTAAATGCTTCACACATGCCGTGAAACTAGCTAGAAACATGTCATTGTCTTTTGTCTTGAGATGATATACATGAATATGATAAAGAGAATAGAAACAAAGGTGTAAGAATAGGGGCCAGCCATTGCCTGTGAATGATTGGCGGGAGTGGAAGACAGTTGTAGGTTGTTGTCCTCGCCTGATTCTTTAGGTCCTCGTTCTCTGCTATCCCAAGCCTGAAAAAAATGTAAAAAGGAATGTGTTAGAACATGAAGTTCTAAGCAATGACCATACCCTATTCTTACACGTTTGCCCACAACATATGCATGTATCATCTCAAATCCAAAAAAGAAAAAAAATAGTTTATTTTCTAACTAGTTTGCTTCATGTGCAGTCAACATATGTTATCCTGTAGTATGTGGAGTAAAATGTGGCTCCCACGAGGGTTGAGCTCAGCATGCTACAGGATAACAAATGATATTTATTGAGCAGTATTAAGTCACCATATGAAGTAAGCAAATTCATTGAAAAGGATCTGACATTATTGAAAACAGTTCATCAAAAGGCAAAAGAAAGAAAAGTTACAGAAATATCAAAGATCTAAAACAACTCACAACTAAGTGCTATGCTATAGTAAGATGCTAGTGATATAAAGTACAGTCACAGAAATATAAACATGTTATCTATGGTAGAGAATAACAGCAGGACAGAGAGCAGCCCTCATGCAAAAAATTGTAAGGAAATATCATGAGTACAATCAAGGATTATGATCACAAAAGAATGTGTCTATAACTATTATGAAAATAAATCAGAGTACAAAAATATATTCATGAGCCAGCACATCATTAAGAGATGATATGACTAAATCATCATGTTCAGAAGGTACAACATCAAAGCAATGAATGGATCAATAGCAGATAATAGTGCAAAGTTACTTATTTATAGAGCTATGACTTAAAGTTACAAGGAAAGCAAGATAACATAGCAGCCTATAGTGTTTGTGCAATGATAAATTTCAAGCATCATCTACAGATTACAATGTACAAACAGAAAATGAACATACCAAAGAATCATGAAGGCACATCTATATTTTATAGCAGGTCAAGTAATCCAGAA
Source organism: Chamaecyparis obtusa (assembly GCA_027943335.1). Classification (NCBI taxonomy): domain Eukaryota; kingdom Viridiplantae; phylum Streptophyta; class Pinopsida; order Cupressales; family Cupressaceae; genus Chamaecyparis; species Chamaecyparis obtusa. The sequence goes on along the minus strand of BSBK01000224.1, from coordinate 1,657,895 downwards.
AAATGACAAAGGAAGGCAAGACAGCTGAAATTAATAGCAGCCCGTTTTTTATGACAGAAAAGAAATTTCCAGATTTTTTTTTTTTGAAAAATCAGATTTATGAGAAAGAAGTGAACTTCCAGATTTTTTAAAATCAGCTATGGAGCACACAAAAAATGATAACAGATAAAAGAAGACAGTTGAAAGTATTTGCTACAGCCTGTTCAAACTTCCTCAGAATATTCAAATTTTTCAAAGTCTGAAAGTATGTCTACAGAATATTCAGAGATTCTAAGAACTTTCAGATTTTCTAAGAATATTCAGACTTTAAAAAATGTTCAGATTTTTCTAAGAATTTTCAGACTTTATAAGAATTTTCAATAGTTTTCAGATTCTCAGAAGTTTTTAGAGATTCTCAGAATTTTCGGATTCTACAAAAAAATATTCAGATTCTAAAGAGTTCTCAGATTCTACAAAAAATCTTCAGATTTTTCTCAAAAAATGTTCAGATTTTCAAAGGGATGCATACCATTTTCAAAGTCTTTAAAGAGAAAGCTGGTAAAAACGCAGGTCTTCTTGAGCTGCAAAAAGGGCCTTCGAAATCCTTCATGAAGACTCTTCAACTCTACATTCAAAACCCTCATGTTGATTCAAGATGCAAAATGAGTGAGACAGAGAATACGAAGAAACACCTGTAGTAACACTCAAAATGTGCAGCAAATTCCATAAGTTGTGACGGCAGGTGTCTTTAAGCAGCTCTTTCTAGAAAATCGAAACACTTACAGGAAGCTCTCTTTCTTTTCCTATAACCTTCAATATGGCGGCTAACACATTTCAAGATGTCCATGAAGCAAAGAAGAAAAATCGCCGCAGAGATCTCCAAGTTTTTCTTAAGTTGAAATCCTCATGGCGGCGCCCAGGCAGAGCTCTAGCAGCTCACGCAAATGATAAAAGGAAAAAATGATTTCTTTTAGGGTTGAATGTACCCTATATCATTTTTGCATGGTTGAAAAGGCTTTTGCCTTTATTTATTTTTATCATTTTGTGAGTTTGCCGAAAAGATGCCTTATGTATTTTTTTATATAACTTTTAGAATTCCGAAATATCTTTATTAGACTTTAGAGATAATAATAAATACTTTATTGCATTTAAATGGTAATGATTTATTAGGTAAGTTATAGTTTTTTATTTAAATAAATATTAATATGATAATAACATTATTAAGTAATTTAATTATTGCCTAAGTAATGTTATTAAATGGTTTAATATTTATTTAAATCATAAGCTCTAAATCACCTAATAAATCGTTATCATATAAATAATTGTTAAATACTTCACAATTTATCTCTTAAATAAACATTTTATTTTTATGTTTATTGAGCAAGTAAATTATAAATTATTTAACAATTATTAAAGGTGCAAAGTCAAATATTTATTCTTACCTTTTTAAAAAAAAGTTGAAATAAAGATATTTTGAAGAGTTATAAAAAGTGCTAAGTGTCAATTCAGAGATAAGGATGCAGTTTTGGGGTCTGGAGAAAAGTTATTGCTTTGCAGAGACTTTTGAGATCTTTTTGAAGGGATTGAGATGCATTTATGACATTTATTTATGATGTAATTAATGGGGCATGACTTCTGGGTTATTTTATGCCTTTTTGAAGTCCTTTGGAGGGCTCAAAAATGGCCTTGTAGAGAAAATCCGACCCAGAAGTTATTGTTCTCCAAAAAGCAGTTGGCTAAAATGCATAAGTATGGGTTTAGGACTCATTTGTAACCAGTTCCAGATTTTATGTAGATGCAGCCTTTGGAGTGATTTTTTGAGTCCTTCATGGTGGTCACTTGCAGATTGTTTGAAACTCAGTTTTATGAGGGTGTTATTAAGTCACCATTGAAGCCTGAATAAAGAAAAGATTTGGAAGCCATTATTGAGTTCATCTTGTGGTATGTGAGTTACTAATTTGTTGTTGTTTTTGTGATTCATTTTGAATCCTTGAAGTAAATGTCTCAGTTTTAGCATCTGTAAGTGAATATTTGATACTCACGTAGCTTATAAGTTGTGATTTTTGTTTCATTTCATTGTTAATAAGTGAATGCTATTATTCCTGTTAATAGTTGAATTGAGGTCAATCCTTCTTATAAAGCATTTATATCTGAGTATTCTAATATCAATATTGTGCATATGTCAAACTGGTTTTAGGAAAGTTTCATTGTGTTTGATTAGTACCATTCTCATTTTCAGATTTGGTGCATCACCTTAAGTTTTCCTTTTAGTTCTTCCTGTTTTTTAGTACTCCGAGTTCACTCAAGAAAATTTTTCTTATCTTTTTTCCCAGCCAAGTTTTTTACCATTTTACAAAAGTTTCAGGTGAAGTATCATATAGGAACTGGCCTAGAACTCGGAGATTCACTCCAATTTTGGGAAACCCACTACCCAGGAGTGTTTCCATGTTTCTCCAAAAGGTTAAGTTTCTGTGAGCTTAACAGGGTGCAGTTTTGAGAGCTAACAATACCAATTGTTAATACTAATCCGTTACTGAGAGGGGGGGTGAATCAGTAAACACTATTTCTTTACATTTTAAAACTTGTCAAACAATATACTTCTGAAAGTAAACAATCAATACACAAGCATAAAAGTAAATGCACAGATCAACACCAGATATGTATGTGGAAACTCTTGATTAGAAGGAAAAAACCATGGTGAGACAGAGCTCACAACTTCACTACTGCAGAATGAAGGCGCCCTGTTAGGAGCTTACAAAGCACTGATTAAGGTGCTACTCGGTTAAGGGATTTTACATAAGATCAGTTAAGATCTTTAACCCTGTTAAGAGTCGCTTGGTTACAGGACTTAGAACATCAGCAAAGATGTTACCCAGTTAAGGGATTTTACAACGAACCGAGTAGGTCCACCCTGATAAAGGGATTTCAATTAGCTTTCTTAACTGATAAAACAATGATCTGTGAATGACACTTTTTGTCAAATTAGATCATACCTGTTGATCTCTTTCCTCTATTTCCCTGGCTGTTGAATCTTTTCTCTTTGTTTCGCCTTTCACCTCTGGTGACTCTGATTTGTAGATAACTCCTTTTCTGCTCTCTTCAACAATTCTTAACAACCTTCTTCTTGTGTGTCCTATGGCCTGTATTTATACAAGAGTTCATCATAATGAAACCCTAAGTGCATAGAACTACCAGGCTGTAAACTCAACTCAAAAATCATGCAACACATAAAAGCTATGCGTTGTGATCTGGAGTTTACCTTGCAACATTTGTGGAAATAAAGCAAAAAGATAACTCCACTTCTGAGCGGTGGATGTTCCGTATAATCCGGTTTTCAACTCAACTGTTTCCACAAAATCCAGTGCGGATCTTTAACCAGTTAGACCGGTAAAATCTTACACCTGATGTATCCTTAAGTCTTTAGGTAGTAGACCGGTATACACTTAGTTTGGTCAACTGATGGTCAACTGGTGTATTGCCTTTACTTGATCTATCGGTGTACACACACTCTTCTTAGTCTACCGGTGTCTCTTAAGTAATGTGAGTGAACGGTGAACCTTTACCGGTGTGAATGGTGTTTGTGAATTACACCAATGACAACTAATATTTCTAACAGAGACTTAGCCTCACTCTCACCAGAATAAACCCACATAGAGCGATTTGCCCTGCCCTTAGGCCTCATAGTACAAGAATGCTCTTTGTCATAAGGCTCTTTGCACCGATAGCAAAGTTGCCTCCTTAAATCCTCTTGCGTAGCATCATCAAGTCTACCTACAGACTTCTTTCTGTCAACAACTGGTTGAGATACCTCATGTGGAGGAGGAATAGAAGGACTAGGAGTAGACTTGCCCCGTGAAACAGAAGGCTCTGTTGGTTCCCAAAACCACAAATTGGAAATCCAAGAGCTTGCCAACTCTCCAGTAGGATTCCAAATTAGTTTTGGCCAATGAACGGGATAATCCAAATTCCCCTGCACTTTAGGCTTCGCTACAACTAGGCGGGTAAACCTTCACCTCGAACTTGATCACTTTATTCAAAGCTTTTCTATAGTGAATTTAAGCTTATGAGTTCTCCGGTTGGCAAAGTCCTCAAAACTCGATCAATATAAAGTATTGTGAATGCTTGAAATGATTGTATGTTTATGTAAGGTTTTTTAATAATGGATTTGATGCTTGCAAGAAGGAAGTATATAGATTTATGACTTCAATTAATAACTCCAATAACCATATTCCAATGATTTTAAATGACCAGTGCCTTTGTTTATCTGGGTGATAGAGTCAACTATAACAAGGATTATTATGTACAACTTTATGAGACAATATTTATCAAAAATATCATCAATTACTCCTAAGCTTTGCTAAAGACAAATCTTATATGCAATTCTCTGTTAGTTCAAAAGGAATTTAACTTCTTCGGCTGGAAGTCCGATTAGATAGAGATAAGGAAACACATATATTTCACACTGTCTTGATTGTCGAACAAAGAATGCAGGAAAATATCCAATGCAAAAATAAAGCCTTGTCAGAATAATCCAATAATCTCTTTATTGATCATAAAGGACAAATCAGTATGCGAGTTGTAATCTCTTTGCCTTGAAAATAAACAAAAGAGCCTTTTATTGATTATTAAAATATAATATTAAAATTTATATTACAAAGTCATGCTTTAAGCTCCTTATTCCTCCTTACAAATGTTGTTCTTCTAATTATAATGCTTTTCTTCGAATATGTCTCTCTCTACATTTTACATTATGTATATATATGTATTTGAGTGGCTTTCACACCTCTTTAGGGTGAAAAGACAACCCTTATTACAAATTATTTTGAAAAACAATAAACTAACTAAAAAATAACTACCTAACTTTTGGATTTGGGTCTGGTTGAAAAACCAAAACACTTCGTGGAAAGCTAAGATTTGGACTGGAGATAGGAAATTGGATTTCCTGAACTAGGTCGTTTTTAGATTTTTACAATTCGACCATCTTCAGCCTCTGTTGGCATCATCTTTGCAACAGGTCAAAATTCCAGCATTTTCTGAAGGCTTTGATTAGTTAGTTCTATTTATTTGTGTCATAAATCTTCCTTCCTTTGATTTTTTTAGTATGGAGAAACTTGCTTCTTGATATTGGATTGGGACTGCTACATTCTCAAAATTTAGGTTACCACCAGGCTCAAGATTCCTTGCCTTCTTCAGAGCATCTCGCAAGGTAGCTGGATCCAAGGACTTGACCCACCCTCTGTACGGCTCAGACAAACCCTCTATGAAAAGCATGACTCTCCTCTCGGAGATGTCATATACCATAATTGATAGGACTGAAACTCACTGATGAAGGCCTTCAGGCAACCTGTCTATCTCAACTGAGCTAACTCTTGGAAGTAAGTCTCAGGATCCTTCCTGTCAAACCGCTCTATCAGTCTATCTACGATCTCCTAGTACTCCACAATATGATCATGATGCAAAGACACTAACCCAAGATACCACCAATCATGAGCTACCCCATCTAAATGGAGGACGACAAATTGTATAGCGTCCTCCTTAGACATAGGACGAAGTGATAGGTACATATCCAGCTTGTGGACCCATGCTCTAGCTATAGTCTTCCCACTTCCATCAAAGTGGTCTAATGTCAATTTGCCGGTTGCCTGCTTGAGATCATTTTGCCTAGGTCTTTGCCTCGTGTCAGGAGCTGGCCTGCCTCTGGAATGCTCACGTTTCTGAGTGGGAGAGCATCCCACTCTGCAAAATGTGCCACCATATCATCAACGAATGGTGTTGGCTCAGTCTCTACACTAACTGTATCCAGCTCTGGCCTCAAGAAAGTCGGACGATGAGGCTTGTCAAAAGTACCAGTATGGTCAGCTCTATAATCTCGCCTGTCATCAGCTTGTGACCTATGTGAACTGACTGAAACACTCCATGCACCTCTGTCTCTAGCACAATCACCTAGCAATGCAATGTGTTGTAGAGTGTCTAAAAGCTGTTGCAATACAGTTGCAACATGATGTTGACCATCTGCAATATTTCTGAAGGCATCTCTGGCCTCCCTGTCAATATCATTTCCGATATTATTTATGTTCCTGTCTCCTGCTTGTTCATTCTATGGGCCCTGTTCATTACCTTTGGGAGGTGGTGAATTTCTGCCCCTGTGGGTATAGTGCCCTCCTGGTATAAATCTTTCAGCCATAATTAATTCCTCATACCCTTCAGGATGGCAAGATCAGCGCTCTGATACCATTGTGGTAGCCTGACTGGCTCTATAATAGAAATTGGCTCTTTCACTCAAATTCAGTTACAATTTTTAACGGAGATCCAAGAATTGGTAATTTATTTGCATTTTTTCCAATTTAGAAATTAGGAGAATTCTTTTAATATAAGCAAGAACATCAATTTAAATGAATTTATGAAAATTCACTACATAGTCACTTATTAACATCTTACTTCACATTCACATTAAATATCTATCAAAACAAGTTTGCAATACAAAATTAGACACCTTTCCTTGACATGGCTGGTTGTAGGTAAAATTTGCAGCATAAGTGGTAATTTCCAGCCTAAAATGGATTGACGTCATCCCTGTTGGAATGCACTACAGCCAAGGAAGTTTCAACGCTCCCTTCCTATCTCCTAACACACTCTCCAATCAACTCCAAACAAGGAGACTCAACATCAGCAGTCTGTCTAGCCCTGCATAATTCGTATGACACTAGCACCAAGCCATACGGCCTCCTTATTCAACCCAGCACACACATGTGTAAAACACTATTCAAAAGATAGTATAATTTCATCTCAAAGCTCTTAGAATAGTAGCACATCGGTTCCATCAACAATCAGCGAATTGGGAAATGAAAATGATGCTCTCTCCATTGATGAAGACCAAACACCATTTCCTCAGCAACACCAGAAGATGCCCAACATTTTATCCTTGAAGAAGACCAAACCCTAGCTCAATCCAAGAAAAATCGAATTCTCTCTCAACACAATTTTTTTATCGAAATGATCAATTGGTATGTAAAGTGCTTTTTCGAGTTGAATATATAGCTTTTTGAAAAAGCTTTAACTTTACACTTTTCATTAAAGTAGCTTCTTCATCACAACATCACTTTATAACATTAAAGTTATAAAGTCGTAAAGTTATTAAATTAAAATAACTTAATTTAGTAACAACAATTTAAAATATGAAGCCACTGAATCTATCTGACTGCAATAAACTAATTTCTAACAACAGAGCCCCAAACTCAAACTGCCCTGCCAGAAATAACCAACAGCCAAAAATAGACTTATTATAAATAGTAAGTCTCTCAAACTAGAGATCCCAGATAAACAATCCTGCAATACCAGATGACACTGTGTAGGCGCCCTGCTATACCAAGCTATGCCCAAAATACCACTTACTATAAATAGTAAGTCATCCAAACTGGCCCAAACGAAGAGCAAACCTGACAACTAGAACCTTTAGAATGGAATCCAGCCACTGGCTTTGCCAACTGACCCCCTTTGATCACTTGATTAGCTTACAAGGGTCACCAAACTAAGCTAATCCCGAAAGACTAAAAAACGGGGACATTACAGTCCTCCCTTCCCAAGATTGCTTGTCCTCAAGCAATCAGGAAAAACAAGCAACCTCACAGTCCACTCGGATCCCAAGGATGGTGATGAGTAATACCCCAATCAACCCCATACTCCGGTGAAGAAATCAACAACATTAACTGTACCAACATCAACAATTGGAAAACTGCACTCAATACCCAAACTGAAGATGCTGCAACAAGATCACCACGTGGGAGAAACTCAACCGAGAGTAACTCACACGGGAGTAACTCAACCAACAGACTGGACTTGTTCCCAGTCTTCGAGCTAACCAAATCATTATACTATCCATCAAATGGATGTATTGAAGAACTGAGTGACTGATAGATGTCCTGAACGTGAGGGTCAAATGTAAAACTATAAGCACTCCTCACCGTGTACACCTCTGTAAACTGCTCAGCTAGGCCTGACTGACCTCATGTGTAATCTGCCTGAGGATTAGGTGTACAAATCAGATCCCAAACATCATCAACATCATGATCGTACAACACCTGTAAGGGATCATCACTAAGCTCAAACAACAGATTGTCATAAGTCATAACGACATCCACATCAAATAAGGGGTTGTTGACAAAGTGAACAACACCCACCTACTGATCTGAGCCATAAAACGGTGAACTCTGAGAGACATGATGTGTAATCTGCTCAACCTATATGGACTCATGTCTCTGTGAATCGGCACTACCTACTGCACAAAAAGACAGTGCGTAGACTCCCCTCAACAAGGCCCGACAATACATACTCTCTGTCCTGGTACTCAAATCTGATCTGCATTGGGCTCACGCTAAGGCAAACCTCCTTAATCTCCTGTATCCATTGCATCCTTAAAACCACATCGATCTCCCCCAAATCAAATACATAGAAATTAGATATCAGCTCATAATCACTAAGAAACAAGGAGAGATCTCAGATGCGCCTAGTACAAGTAAAGTTGTAGCCATCAACTACCCTAACTCCAAGCCTTGCAAACTCCTCTACCTGAAATCCACACTTACTAACAACTCGCTCATGAATAAAATTGTGTGTGGCTCCGGTGTCCAACATAGCAACACAGGGTTGTCCTTCCACTAATCCCTTCAATCTGAAAGCAGGGGGAAGTGGCACAGAGGTGGACAACACAATCGGGGATAGTTTGGCATCAAGACCAAACTGTGGAGTAACTCTTTGCTCCTCTGTATCAAAACTAGCAGCCTAATGAGAAGACTCAGCCCGACTCTCACTAGAATAAACCCACATAGAGAAATTCGCCCTTCCCTTAGGCCTCATAGTACAAGAATGCTCTCTATCATAAGGCTCTTTGCACCAATACCAAAGCTGCCTTCTCAAATCCTCTCGCGTAGTATCATCAAGTCTACCTGTAGACTTCTTTCTGTCAACAACTTGTGGAGATACCTCATGTGCAGTAGGAATAGAAGGACTAGGAGTAGACTTGCCCTGTGAAACAGAAGGCTCTGTTGGTTCCCAAAACGACAAATTGGAAATCCAAGAGCTTGCCAATTCTCCAGTAGGATTCCAAATTAGTTCTGGCCAACAAACGGGAATAATCCAAATTCCCTTGCACTTTAGGCTTCGCTACACCTAGGCGGGTAAACCTTCACCTTGAACATGATCACTTTATTCAAGGCTTTTTTATAGCGAATTTAAGCTTATGAGTTCTGTTGATGTCAGTTTTGTACCACTACATAACATATAGCAATTGAATACTTTATATAGCATATCAAACACTCAACCCTCTCTTGAAAAGTATATACTCATGAAGAATATGAGAATACTCCAAGGTTCCTTACACCTGTGGATACTAACTCAGTTATATAAATGTGATTTGCTAGTAATCACTTCTGTGGGCTTACGTTGTTCACTTGAGGATGTCAAATTTTTGATGATGAGATCTAGCTTTGCGATGTATACTCAAATGACTTTTCTTCTTTTATATCACTTCCAACTTTGCTCTTCGAAAACTTCAACTACTAAACTACTTGCTTTACTACTACTCCTATGGAATTGAAAGATTGGCGAATGGACAGGGATCAACCTAATGAAAGCTTGCCAACGGCGTTACCTCCATTGGTGCAATGATTCAAAGGGAATAAGACCAGATTACCACACAAGGCTTCTTAACAAGCCGCTAAGATGCTAGTAGCCTAGTATATAGATCCCTATCAAACATTTACCAATATCACCATACAACTAGCCATCTACCTCTACTCTTCCTTTAACACTTTCTTGAAATGAAAACTACTTTAACAACTCAATGGAATCTAACTTTAATTATTGGAAGTAGAAACCATGCAATAACACCAAGTGTTCTTAATCACCATGCAAGACACAACAATGACAAGAGAAGCAATTTTGGTATTATATTAGCAACAATTTTCTTCAACCCCTTACAAATGAGAGCAAATCGCCTTATATAGAGGCTCAAAATTACGAGTGGCCAAGATTAAGAGGCAAAATCAACGATCCAGATTAAATCTCAGAAACCCTAATTAGGGTTACCACCCCATCGGCCAATGAGAAGATGCCACCTCATCAATGGACCAATGAAAAAAAAGAAAAGTGGTAACCAATGAGAAGGCACCAAAATGGTAGCCAATTAGAATCAGACGCCTACCCTACCCAAGAAGAAAGGAGAAATTTGCCACTTGGGCTTACATTAAATGATCTTCTAATACAATACTACCCTTTTCTTTCATCTTCTTAGCATAAGCTATGAATTTGGCTAACATGTTGTTGACTTCCTCCATGGGAGGGCAAGGTGTGTGCTTCATCCTGAGCTTAGCTGTGTCCATCATGTCTTTTGCTGCTTGTAGTGTCCTCTCACTCTCCTCTTCATCTCTTGCAAACTCGATAAGGGCCCTGAGAGAGGCAAGGATGCCCAACTTCTTCTCTATGGGGGCGACATTCCCTAACTCATCCAATCTCGATCCAAATTCTGTCTCATTAAAACTTTCCTCTCTGATTCCTTCAAAATCAAGTGCAACCCTCGCATCGCTCATTGTGTTTGAAATGAAAGTGTCGATGTTTGGACTGTGCTATGCAATCTCATTTTGTATTTCTTCAAGTATCCTCAATCTGTTAGTCATGGCAACATACCAAGACTCAACAATGCTCTTTCCTCCTTCATTGATCAACTTGGCCTTTACCAAGGATCCCTTTGATAGGTTTATGGCCGCATGTAATCTGGGAATGGCTAAGTCACGAATTTGAAGGAAATCCTTCCAACTCCCTTCAAATGCTCTGAATTTGTCTCTGAGAGACACAAATGACCTAAATGTAGAGATAAAGGGAGGCAAGAACCTTCGGCCATCTTGAATTATATCACTGGTCCACCTTTTAATTCCTTGATCCCGAGCTAGCATCCCCTGTAGATTGCTCCCACTATCCTGTGGAAGGGCTGCCAGATGCAATTGTTGGATAGGCTGGCTATCTCTCCAATATTTGTTTTCAATCTCCAATTCCTCAATTCTTTCATTAGCCTTTCTCAACCTTTCCCTTACTAAAGCTATGCCCTCCTGAAGCTCCACACATTCCATGTCATCTGTGACCTTTCCCATGTCATGTTCTCTTATCTCATAGTCTTGGGCCAAAATTTCACCCACTGCCTTGTTAACCTTCGGTACCGCAATCTGAACCTTTCGGTGACCATCATTGCCATCTCTGATTACCTTTGCCACTGTTCCTGCCATTTGTCTCTGTCTAACATCATCTTCCTTTTCCACTAACCCTTGAATATCCTCAACTGTCCGGATGGCCACAACCTCGCTCCTTGGCATAAGCATCTGTCTCAACCATGGTGGCACAATGCACCTCCCTATATCTGGATTTGGTTCAGCTAACAAAGCTTCACCAACGGCCTCGGGCACTTGGTTTCCTTCCTCATCTGATAGAGCCTCGATATCAATTGGCCTATCTCCTTCACCACTAGTGGCTGCCATATCATCATTAACTTGGTTCTCCAAAAGAGGAGAGTACCCTGTACTATTACTATAACCACTTGATTCTGAACCAGAGCTCACCTCTACTGCCACCCTTTGCTCACTTGTACCAACCTCTTGGCTCCTAGCCTCAACTATACTTTCCCTTGATGGCACTTTACTCTGTTTCTTTGTTGGAGGCTCTTGATGTTCTTTATCTTTCCCAACCTCCAAACTCCTCTTCTTACTCTTCATTGCTTGTTGCCATTGTTGGCTACTGCCCCCACCTTGCTGTCCAACTGACTCCGCTGGAGTCTCCTCCTCTGGTTTCATCTTCTCATAAGGTGTACCCTCCGACTCTGCAATTGCCGAAACTTCCTATTATACCACCACTCAGTGTGTAGCTCAACTATTCTGTTAACTGCTTCTAAGGATGGATCCTGCTGATCATCCCATTCAACTGGATTCAATTCCGTTCCTTCTACTATATTGTAATCTTCCCTTAGCACATCTTCATCCTCTTTCAGTTGGTCTGGAATGTCAAGGTTCTTCCATCTTATGGCCCTCATCATGCTTACCGATAACCTTGAGAAAGCTAGCTTCCTCACATGAAAGTCATCTTGAGCATTGGCCCAAAAATCCTCCATAGTAGGGACATGCTTGAATGTATCTCCATGAGATGCCTTGATTAGACCATTAGGATCAAATCCTTGCCTTGCTCTATACCAAGCTAGATGATATTGCTCTAATTCTCTCCCCGCGGCTGCAAAGGCAGTAGGATTGGGACAACTCTCATTGCCTATCATGAGTGAGAAGGTAACCCCTGTCTCACCTCTGAGCTTCATCATTTTATCATATTGCTCAAGTTGCCTAGCCAACTCCATCAAAACCATCCTATCGGGTGGGTACCTTGGAAGCCTCCTGGGACAAGCCGTGCATCCAGCCACTCTTATATATGTGAATTGTGCAAATTGGATGAACCAACTCCCAAACTTCTTGACTTTTGCCTCTGCTTCCAGTGAGAGCCTCCTGGCGAGTGTCCCTTGCAGTATCCTTACCATCCTCATGGCAAAGGCATCATAAAATATCTTGTAATCCTTGGTGTTGTGCAAATGAAGCTGTGGGTAGCACTCATGCACCAAATATTGTCCGGGCCCATTGCCAATTACCCCTCTAGCCTTAAGTCCAAGATGTTCATACAATTTTGCAACTAAATAGAAAAGGTAGGACCCCATGTAGAATTGTTTCTGATTTTGTACTGTCCTAAGTTGCAACTCTAGATTTTCACTTATGATTCTAGCCCAATCAAACTTTCTCTTTCCATTTTCAATGCCTTCAATAAAATAGTACATCCAAGTTTCAAACTGCACACCTTGCGCGGAGCCCATGACTCGGTTGAGAAGCACAATGAGGTCGCCATACTCTGATTTGAAATCTGACTTGGTGAGCTTTGATGTCTTGGTGACTCCCTTCTTGCCTTCATGTAACCAATTCTGCTTGAGTAGAGCAAGGTAAGCATCCTGATTGTCCTGGAAGAACTTGGTTGCTTGATCCATTAACATCACTATCATGCCTTTCTGATGGGGTATATTGAACACTTCTTCTATCACTTGCCCGCTGATGTTAGCCGACATTCTCTTTTCTCCATCAAAGATGATGGACTTGGTTGCAATATCTAGCCGAGATGCACACTCCATGATCAATTCTGGACAAGGCAAGGTAGGAGGGAAGGCAGCAGCTTGCACAATTCCAGACTTGTATATCTTCTTTGCCATAGAGGACTGGCCTTCTTTCAACCTATCTCTCAATTGTATCATGTCAATGGTACCGATGTTAGTGTCTCAGACTCGCTTCAATTTTGAGAAGAAGGTGGTCTTGGGCATCATATCTTCCTTGTCTCCTATTTTGGTATTAGTTCCCTTTGGGTTCTTGCTTGCACTAGCATCCGCCATGGAATGGATGATGCAAGCAAGAAGGGAAAGAATCCAATCAAGACAATTGAGAAATCCGCTTAATGAGCCAGCCTTCTCTCAATCCTGAAACTTATCTCCGACACCCAAACAAACAACACCAAAGAAAAGATAGCAATTGAAGAGAATAAGTTAAATTACTCACCAATTTTGCAAATTTTCTTCCTCAAAATGGCATGGCTGGGGCAAATATGAAGCTTTCTTTCTTTGTCAAAATCGTGTTATCTTTCTTCAAAATTCGTGGCCTCCAACAAGCTCTTCCTTCAAATTTCTGCTCTTTCAATGTCAGATCTGTGCTCTTCAAGCAATCTCCTCAAATCACAAGTCTGCTGTTCCCAAATTCTGCCCTCAAATATCAGATCCGGGCACTATTTATTGTGCTGCCTCCAATGGATCAGATCTCAGTCCTCTTTCACAAATGTCGCTGCTCCCAAACTTGAAGTTGCAGCCCCCTACTACCTTTGACAATGCCTTGACTGCTCCCCTCACCATTCGGATCTGCCTTTGCTCAAATTTGCACCCTAGGGCACTGCTATTTTCGCTGCTGCTCCTCTATGTTTTTTCGCTCCTGCTCCTCTATGTTTCGCTGCTGCTCCTTGATGTGTGAACGAATGGTGAGGGAGGGAATGACGGGGCAGCCTCCCTCATATACCAAGCGCCAACCTCCAAACCCCTAGGGCCGACCCTAGCAATAAAACAAAAAAAACAAAAATTAAATTGCAATGAAAGGAGGGACGACATGTTAACAAACATTAACTTTGCATTGAAATTTTAAATGACTATGCCTAGACTTTTGAAACACATTGGGTGACAGCCTTGCGCCATGTATCAAGGCCCCAAATTTCACTTTTTATGCTATGCGCCACAATAAATGGACCAGAATTTTCGATTTTCAAAGCACAATTTTAAAACTCAAAGCAGATTTTTAAATTTATGCACTCAAATTTTAATGTTTCCAATGTAGATTTCAAAATTAGTAAGCCCAGATTTTACCATTTATTGCCCAGATTTTCGAAATAAATTGAGGTAATAGGCCTAATTAGTCTCTAAATTTCATTTGGCAAATCAATTTCATTTTGGCGATTTAATCCCTTCATTTCATTTCATCTCAATACCCCAAATTGTAAAATCCTCCAAAGACCAAAACATAGTCAAGTTCGGAAATGGAATCAAAGCCTCTCAAATCAAAAGCTTCAAAAAACGTTATTCATCTTAGCTCAAAATTTGCTAAGGCGTCAAAATGCCCGGAGATCTAAGAAAAAAGCCAAGACTCGATTGAAAATGGGGGTCCCCAAATTGTTTGGGGCGATGATGTGAGACCTCACAACAAGTTCTCCGGTTGGCAAAGTCCTAAAAAATCGATCAATATAAAGTATTGTGAATGCTTGAAATGATTGTATGTTTATGTAAGGTTTTTTAGTAATGGATTTGATGTTTGCAAGAAGGAAGTCTATAGATTTATGACTTCAATTAATAACTCCAATAACTATATTCTAATGATTTTAAATGACTAGTGCGTTTGTTTATCTGGTCGATAGAGTCAACTATAACAAGGATTATTACGTACAACTTTATGAGACAATATTTATCAAAAATATCATCAATTATTCCTAAGCTCTGCAAAAGACAAATCTTATATGCAATTCTCCGTTAGTCTGATTAGACAGAGATAAGGAAACACATATTTCACACTATCCTAATTGTCGAACAAAGAATGCAAGAAAATATCCAATGGAAAAATAAAACCTTGTCAGAATAATCCAATAATCTCTTTATTGATCATGAAGGACAATCAACATGCCAGTTGTAATCTCTTTGCCTTGAAAATAAACAAAAGAGCCTTTTATTTATTATTAAAATATAATATTAAAATTTATATTACAAAGTCATGCTTTAATCTCCTTATTCCTCCTTACAAATGTTCTTCTAATTATAATGCTTTTCTTTGAATATGTCTCTCTCTCTACATTTTACATTATGTATATATATGTATTTGAGTGGCTTTCACACCTCTTTAGGGTGAAAAGACACAACCCTTAATACAAATTATTTTGAAAAAAAATAAACTAACTAAAAAATAACTACCTAACTTTCGGATTTGGGTCTGGCTGAAAAACCAAAACACCTCATGGAAAGCTAAGATTTGGACTAGAGATAGGAAATTGGATTTCCCAAACTGGGTCGTTTTTAGATTTTTACAATATGACCATCTTCAGCCTCTGTCAACATCATCTTTGCACTAGGTCAAAATTCCAGCATTTTCTGAAGGCTTTGATTAGTTAGTTCTATTTATTTGTGTCATAAATCTTCCTTCCTTTGATTTTTTTAGTATGGAGAAACTTGCTTCTTGATAATGGATTGGGACTCCTAAATTCTCAAAATTTAGGTTACCATCAGGCTCAAGATTCCTTGCCTTCTTCATAGCATCTCGCAAGGTAGGTGGATCCAGGGACTTGACCCACCCTCTGTACGGCTCAGACAAACCCTCTATGAAAAGCATGACTCTCCTCCTCTCAGAGATGTCATATACCATAACCGATAGGCGCCGAAATTCATGGATGTAGGCCTCAAGGCCACCTGTTTGTCTCAACTGAGCTAACTCTCTGAAGTAAGTCTCAGGATCCTTCCTATCAAACCGCTCTATCAGTCTATCTACGAACTCCTGGTACTCCACAATATGATCATGATGCAGAGACACTAACCCATGATACCACCAATCATGAGCTACCCCATCTAAATGAAGCACGACAAATCGTATAGTGTCCTCCTTAGACATAGGATGAAGTGATAGGTACATATCCAGCTTGTGGACCCATGCTCTAGCTGTAGTCTTCTCACTTCCATCAAAGTGGTCTAATGTCAACTTTCTAGTTGCCTGCTTGAGATCATTCTGCCTAGGTCTTTGCCTCGTGTTAGGAGCTGGCCTGCCTCTGGAATGCTCACGTTTCTGCATCATATATCTGTCAAAATTTAAATTTCTTTTTAATGGCTTAGGGAGTTCATCCCACTCTGCAAAATGTGCCACCATATCATCAACGAATGGTGTTGGCTTTGTCTCTACACCAACTGTATCCAGCTCTGGCCTCAAGAAAGTCGGACGACGAGGCCTGTCATAAGTATCAGTATGGTCAACTCGATAATCTCGCTTGTCATCAGCTTGTGACCTCTGTGAACTGACTGAAACACTCCGCATACCTCTGTCTCTAGCACGATCACCTGGTAATGCAATGTGTTGTAGAGTGTCTAAAAGCTATTGCAATATAGTTGCAACATGATGTTAACCATGTGCAATATTTCTAAAGGCATCTCTGGCCTCCCTGTCAATAGCATTTCTGATATTATTTATGTTCCTATTTCCTGCCTGTTCATTCTGTGCACCCTGTTCATTACCTTCTAGAGGGGGTGAATTTCTACCCCTGTGGGTATAGTGCCCTCCCGGTATAATTCTTTAAGCCATAATTAATTCCTCATACCCTTCAAGATGGCAAGATCAGTGCTCTGATACAATTGTGGTAGCCTGACTTGCTCTCTAATATAAATTGGCTCTTTCACTCAAATTTAATTACAATTTTTAACAGAGATCCAAGAATTGGTAATTTATTTGCATTTTTTCCAATTTAGAAATCAGGAGAATTCTTTTAACATAAGCAAGAACATCAATTTAAATGAATTTCTGAAAATTCATTACATAGTCACTTATTAACATCTTACTTCACATTCACATTAAACATCTATCAAAACAAGTCTGCAATACGAAATTAGACACCTTTCTTTGACGTGGCTGGCTGTAGGTGAAATTTGCAGCATAAGTGGTAATTTCCAGCCTGAAATGGATTGACGTCAGCCCTGTTTGAATGCGCCACAGCCAAGGAAGCTTCAACGCTTCCTTCCTATCTCCTAACACACTCTCCAATCAACTCCAAACGAGGAGACTCAACACCAGCAGTCCGTCTAGTCCTGTATAATTCGTACGACACCAACACCAAGCCGTACGGCCTCCTTATTCAACCCAGCACGCACATGTGAAAAACACTATGCAAAAGATAGTATAATTTCATCTCAAAGCTCTTAGAATAGTAGCACATCAGTTCCATCAACAATCAGCAAATTGGGAAATGAAAATGACGCTCTCTCTATTCATGAAGACCAAACACCATTTCCTCAGCAAGAACAGAAGAAGCCCAGCATTTTCTCCTTGAAGAAGACCAAACCCTATCTCAATCCAAGAAAAATCGAATTCTCTCTCAACACAATTTTTTTTTCAAAATGATCAATTGAGATGTAATGTGCTTTTTCGAGTTGAATATATAGCTTTTTGAAAAAGCTTCAACTTTACACTTTTCATTAAAGTAGCTTCTTCATCACAACATCACTTTATAACATTAAAGTTATAAAGTCGTAAAGTTATTAAATTAAAATAACTTAATTTAATAACGACAATTTAAAATATGAAGCCATTGAATCCATTTGACTACAATAAACTAATTTCTGGCAGCAGAGCCCCAAACTCAAACTGCCTTGCCAAAAATAACCAACTGCCAAAAATAGACTTACTATAAATAGTAAGTCTCTCAAACTGGAGATCCCAGATAAACGATCCTGCAATACCAGATGACACTGTGCAGGCACCTTGCTATACCAAGCTATGCCCAAAATACCACTTACCATAAATAGTAAGTCATCTAAACTGGCCCAAACGAAGAGCAAAGCTGACAACTAGAACCTCCAAAATGGAATCCAACCATTGGCTTTGCCAACTGACCCCCTCTGATCAGCTGATTAGCTTACGAGGGTTGCCAAACTAAGCTAATCCTAGAAAACTGAAAAAACGGGGACATTACATATAGGCTGGACTCAAAGTAATAAAGCTCATACACAAAGGAGTGCAAAGCTAGAGGGAGATCACACAAAGTATTTTCAAGCACTAAAATGAGATCTAACAAAGTATGAACACTAAATCTTAATCCAACTATTACATAAAATGTAAACAAGACACAATGCATACACAAAGTACACAATGAGATCTAACACACTAGAATCTAAAGGCAATCTAACCATCAAATCAAAAGGACAAAAACATGAAAGTGTCGGGTTCACCAAAAGGTGGTGGACCAACACGCAATGTAATCTATCACCAAAATTAAAGAGTTGTCACAAGAGGGTTTTCCAAAATGTATAGTGTGTGAATAATGTGATGAGGATAAGATATGTAATACACCACACTTTTCACGCATATATGCTCAATGGTATGCTCAAGAGGGGGCCACAAAAGAAGAGATCTCTCAAGCAAAACCCCTAATTGGATCCGAGTTCAATTAGCACAACCCAAGTGATGTAGGGGTACTAATTCCAAACAAGGATCTAACCAAGTGCTAAGTAGGAAGACGCTATTTCCTATGTGTCAGGTATAGTCAACTAGGAAGGTAAATGCAATGGTAAGATTAATAAAATGGATCAAATAGAAATACTTCAAATAACTGATAAAATATGCCAACTCAACTTAGAATATTCGAAATGTGTGCTTGAACTTAGATCTGAGATTCTGCTCCTGGAACAGATCAAAAAACTGAATAGGATCAAATCTAGAACTAGAAAACTGTGATCTACAAAACCCAGATATCCTTCTGCCGTTGGACTAGGTTGACTTGGAGGGGCTATGACGACTTGGAGGAAAATCCACCCAGGCCTAGGTCAAGGTCAGCCTCCCCTTGATATGTAAGTTTTCCTGAGTTCTGGATCTATAACAGCAAACAAGTTCTGAAGGCTCCAAATCCGAATTTGCTAGTTTGAAAACCTAAATCTGCAAGAGAAAAATGTTTGTTTTTGTTGGGGAGGGGCTTGCCTTGGTCAAGCCCCAATTTAGGAATTAACCTTGAATGTAAATATATGTAAAAGTAAAGCAAATGCATAAATTCACCTTACTTTGTAGAAACCCTCGTGGATGATCTGGATTCGTAATCCACAAGGATGTATAAGTGCTCACTGTTGTTCAATTTTGTAGGAATGTAGGATATCTCCACAAAATGCAATAGATTAATCATACCAAGTCATGGATCCATAGATGTAGATGTATTGATATGCTCAAATTAGATATGTGAATGCAAATGAAGAATGGATGAACAACCCTTCCTTGATGGCCAACTCCGCTATCTTCAAAGAAGGAAGCTAGATCTTGAAAGGAACATGCATGATCATGGAAAGATGATGAAAAGACCTCCAATGAACTCCTTGAAAGCTCCTTGAATGCAAAAGATCTTGAATGCTTGAAGTCTTGAAAGGTTGCAAAAGGTCTTCTTCAATCCTCCTAGAAAATGCTCTTGAATGGTCTTGAATGGAATATGAATGCTTGTATGCTTAGTGGATAACTTGGATCTTAGAAAATGAAGTGACTAGGTCTCCTTTTTATACCAATTTCGCGGCCAAAATAAAAAAGGGCAGATTGCACAACGCGGGAAAAGAAATTGGAAGCTCGAGATGGGCCCAGAATCCCAAGGCACCCAACCTCAGGGGAGGTCGACCTCGACCTCACCCTAGGGGCCAAGTTGACCTCGACCTACCCCTAAGGGGTTAGGCCGACCTCGACATACCCCCTATTGGGTTAGCTCATCGAGGGATGGTCCGGGATCTCGTGGATAGAGAAAAGAACAATGGAAACAAGCAGAAAACAGGGGCCCGATCTGACAAAAGAAAAGGTACATCCATGGGTCCATAAAGACATTTAAATTAGATACAAAGCATCCTACTAAGGAGAGTTAAACATGTGTCAACATGTGTACTTCCATTTTAAGACGACACACTCTCTTCACCATGTCTAAAGAGAATAGATTGCCCCTTGCATTCTGATACATGTCCATTTTGGACACAATGAGGTCTCTCACCTCAACCTCAAGTACCATCCTTTGCATGCATTCAGTGAGGCCCTCCATGACCTCTCCATTGGGATGTGAGTAGGATGGAGAGAAGCAAAAACGAGGGTTGAAGAAGTACTGCATCCAATGAATGGGTGGTGGAGCTAATTATTCCACCTCCTATCAATAATTTTCCACATGGGATCAAATTTGAGGCTGTCACCCTTGAAGTAATTTTTGATAGCCTCTTTTGCCCTATCCATGGCCTCATAAAGATACCCCATTGGGGTTTGATCCCCATCTACCAAGCGGAGAACTCTTACC
The DNA here is from genome assembly GCA_027943335.1 of Chamaecyparis obtusa. Classification (NCBI taxonomy): domain Eukaryota; kingdom Viridiplantae; phylum Streptophyta; class Pinopsida; order Cupressales; family Cupressaceae; genus Chamaecyparis; species Chamaecyparis obtusa. The sequence continues at coordinate 1,637,273 of BSBK01000224.1, read as the reverse complement.
AAGGGCTTTGATACCTACAATTGAAAAGTAGAAAAAGATTATCATTAATCATTAGAGACTAGAGTTACAAATTAATAATGAAAGACTTGAATACAAAAAAATTAAATATTCAACTTTAGAAGTTTCCAAGTTACTTTCACAATTTCTGTAGCACTTTGTGCAAATCGGTTGTCGAAGAAAATGTATGCAACACTTTCTCCATCAAGCTTCTTTGAATAACTTGAGTCTAGCCATGCTTGACCCACAAACATTTGCTTCAAAGCCATCAAAGAAGTAAGAATACTTTGTAATATTAAGAAAATCGTTGTAAACCTTGTGACTCTCACTCTGACCAACTCCTAACCTTGGGTGTGTTCTCTCATCAAGCGAAGAACTCAAGGGTGATTGTAGATGTATTTTGTTATCTTTCTTGCATCCTCTACAACCAGTCTCACGCAATCTAGCTTTCCTATGTCTTCCAAAAGAAGGTCAAGCACATGCGCTGCACAAGGAGTCCAAAAAAATATACTATATTTGTCTTGGAGGATCCTACCCATTGCCACATATGTCGTTGCATTGTCGGTTATGATTTGCACCACATTATCAATCCCACCTCCATTACAACTTGCTCTAATATTAGAGCCAAAGTTTCATCTATCTTTACCTTATTGGAGGCATCTAGGAATTCAAAAGAGCCACTTCATCCTTGCAAGAAACCAAAAAATTGATGATGGTGTGATTTTTGCCATTCGTCCATCCATTTGAAAGAATGGTGCAGCCACATTGTTTCCATTGTAATTTTTGCTCTTCTACCACATTTTTGGCTCTAGAAACTATATCTATGAGAAACCTACAAGTACAAAGTAAAAATAACGTTAAATACACAATTTTAGTGGGCCATGGTTTAGTGGGCAAGGAAGTGACTTTACCATTATGATGATTGGAGTTATAAGTTTGATGGTGCATTACCCTGTGTAGAAACTAGAAAGTAGATGGTAGGATGAGTATTCAGTTCCCTATGTAAAGATTTCTAGATTTGCATCTCCCCAACTCGATTGGTTCTATAAACAAAATAAAAATGAATTTTGGACTTCTGAAGAAAAATGGAGGTACTGTAGCAATTTTTGGCCTTATGTACTTTTCAGAAAATAAACGATTACTGTCTGCCATAATAACACAATCACAGGAAAACTATTGGAGAAAACAAATATAACAAAAACAAAATACAGCAAGATATCTATATTGTCTACCTAAAGTTGCCAATTAATTAACATGAATTTCAAATATTTCTTCTAAGTGGAGTATATTTCAATTCTAAGGAGAATGAAGCAAATATATGCATTAATCAGCATAATGCAACCTCACAACAGGCAATTTCTCAAACCCATCTAGGAAAACATACAGACATAAATATTTGCAGAACAAAGGCCATTCAATCCAATCCCCATTAGTTCTCTCTGTATATCCCTAACTTGTGCTAAATATATATTTCAGAAAGGAGATGAATATCACAGGTCTAGGTCATCAAAGTACACATCACACGTTCCCCAAAAAATGTTGAATAAAATCTTTATAATTGTAGTCTTCTTTAAGTCCTTGCCACCAAATTTAAAATTTAAACTTCGTTAAAAAGTTGGAATGCAGAAGTCATTGGAATCAATCCTGGGGAGTTTCATTTCTATTTACAATTTCAAATAAAAAACAGTTTAATCAAGATTCATAAGTCAGTCAAGTACAGGAAGTTTATAGGCAGAAAGTCTTAGGTCGCCTCAGTTTACATTATTTATTTCATAAACAAGGACTTGCAAATTGTTTGATAGATGCTTATCAAAGGGAAGTTATGGAAAGATTGATGGTTTTGAGAATGTAATATCAATTTATTAGCTACATTAGTTGAATATAATTAATTGGCTATTCAACTCCCAGGTTAGTAGTAGTGTCAAGGAGTTGTACTACAACTAGAAGCGTGTGGAGTGTTGAGAAGACTTGCAGATTCCTAACCAAATATTGTACAAATGCTATAGACATGATGAGCAGTTTAAGATGCTTTTATAAGTTAAATCTTGTGAATCAAATGTTATACATGTCAATCTTTCCTTTGCATTCTGCACAACTCTTATTACATCAAGTGTTACAAATACCAGTTATACATTAGAGGATTTTTTCCTAGTTTAATGCTGACTGAAAATAACATTTATGGGGAAAAACAAATTTGAATCAATGTTCATTATTTTCGATAAAATCTCTAGTTTTATTATTTTTAATTTGCAGTTATGGAAAAATAACAATCCATGAATTTTAGATTAATATTTGCTAGATGTTAATTTCCACATTGTCTTGTGCCAGGTAAAATGAAAGGTATTTTAATGGAGATGCATTTGAATTCAGAGACGTCATGAGCTTTATTCTTGTTGCACCTTATGAACTAGCAACTTGAGCGAACTTAAAAATTTGTTCAAATCCTAATTTATGGAATAATTTATGGAATGCAAGTAAAAAATGATAGCAAAATGGAAAAACTACCTTGTTGTGCACAAGGCAAGGATCTACTTATGCTTTCATAGCTGCAGATTCTGATATTTATTTGAGTATTGAGCATGCTCTGACTAGCATTCCCCAAGCTATTGTTTGTGGCTTATTTCGAAGTGTATTTTCTGCACATTATTTCTTGCATTGTTACTGTCCTTCCCCTGTTGTACTTTTGTACTCCTGGGATATATTACTTATTATGTATTTGTTTGTTTCACTATCTGTTATTAGCAATCACTATAATAATATTTTTGGTTTAACACTATCTTGTGCGATATTTGAGGTAGTTTACAAAAGTGTTTTTTTCATGTTTCCAACCTAATGTACTAAATCAAAATTATAGTTAGTTTGAGAAAGTATTTAGTATTTTCTTTATAAAATCTATTGGTTTCATTGCTACATAGATAACCAATCAATGTTGTTTATGTTCTGCATCTTTAATGTTGCCCGTATTGTGTCTTATTTAATTTTTTTGTTTTTTTTTGTTGGGGGGCGGGGTCATTGCTCATATGTAATTTATATTTCATGCAGGCACAAATTTTAAAATAATCTTTTTAACATGTCTGTCAAGTGTGAATGTAGCCAGTCACATGTTTCACCAAATGCAAATAGCTCTCCAACTTGATCAACTCAAAACTGCTAACGCATGCTTGTAGCCTACACCAAAATAAAAGCTTTGGAATAGACTATGGGAAGCTTTAGAATAGAGTATGGGAATCCATAAAAGAATAAAGGATAGGAATTTAATTAGATGATGTAGTTTTGACACCTTAATAGGCATATGTAGAATATATAAGCATGGACAATTTTGCACCTCTCACATTTAGAAATTTGTGCAACTTTAAGGAGTTCTTGAAAAAAATTTCCAAGAAATGTGGTCTAACAAAATACCATGATTGCAAGATATGTTTAACATGGATTTATTGAAAAGGCCATAAAAACTTCTAAGAAAATACAATTAAGGTGCAAATTCAAGCTCAACCTTTTTAAAATTGTTATTACTAGAGCAAATTAAGAATTTGGAAGTGACGTAAACATTAGTCGAGCATTATTAAAAGTGGATTTTTGTAAGGTGTAGTTAGAAGTGCCACTTTCAATCACCATAACCTTCACAAAAATTAATACAAAAAATTTAATAAAGAACAATTTACACATAAATGCTTTCTTGGATTAGTTCAATTTGCGATTAATTTGTAATTATAATGTAAAAAATATATAGGAGGGATGTTAACATGGGGTATTGCATTTTTTTACTTTGACATTTTTTAATGTTAATATAAACACCATTTTTGTGTTTGAATGCTACATCTTTCGCTTTGAGCAACAAAGTTTGAATTTGTAAATAATATTAAACAAATGGTTCATGTTTTCTACTAAGGTTATTGGTGTACTTTTTTCCTATGCTTCAAGGTTGTTATTGTTATTCTTAGTGTATCCACCATAAATAATGTGTCTGTTTCTTTTATTGGCCTTGCAATCCATTTTGATACTATTTTGAACAGTCATTTAAAAATCACATAATTGTTAATTAGTTGTATTATCATTCCTAATATCATTCAATACAACAAAATTTATGGTTTATCTTGAAATTTGAATGGAAACATCATAAACAAAGAATTCAACAACTAAGCTTTAAAATAAAATTTAAGTTTTTTACCCTTGTCAATAAAATGAAATTGTTTGGTAGTAAGCTTTTGATCAAATAAACTATGATAAACAAATGAAAATCAAATTAAAACTGATGTCTTAATTGGGATAAGTTGTGTAATCGAGGCTTATAGGGTCCCTTGATGCACATCTTGTGTCATAATAGTGTGGAGTCTATCTCTTATCTTTTCTTTTAGTGTTCCTTTGCCAAGGAGATTAGACATTTTTGGTTGGGTGTTTGGGGTTAGGCTTGTTAACATGTTTACTCTTTGGCTGTGTTTTGGTCCCATTGGGTTAAATTCCCTGTTAGGACCTCTTTTCTTTAGGTTGTCTGGACTCTTAGACCTACTTTTTCATCTAGCATATTTGGTTGGAGATGAATCGTAGAATTTTTCATGATGCTAGGCAAGTTGTTGAACACTTGTGGTGGAAAAATATTCATTCTCTTCATGAGTTTGTCTTGGCAAAGTGTGAGTCCGTTGGAGGTGTGGATCTTGGGGATGTTATTTGCAATCGTCTCGATTTTCCTTTTTAGGAAGGTGCTCTGATGTTTGTTGGTCGAGTAATGAGAAATAGATGTAGATATCCTTTGCGGAGGATCAATTGGGAGGGTTGTTGGACCCCTCCTCCTCAGGGAGTTATAAAAATAAACATTGATGGTTCATCACAGGGGAATCATGGTCTTGTTGACATTGTTGGAGTTGGCTGCAACAACTCTAGTAATATTCAATTTATTTATTTATAAAGGCTTTCATACACATAATTTAATGGAGGCTCTGCCATCTTGTATGTTGTTGAGTGTAGTTGTGGTCTTAGTTGGAAAATGATTATTTGTGAATCTAATTCTTACGTGGTGGTGATTCTGCTAACTAGGTAGCAAGTAGATAATATTAGTTGGCACCTATTTTTGGTTATTAAATAGATTATCCAATTTTGTGGCTCCTTGAAATCTGTTACTTTTAGAGACATTCCTAGGGAGTGTGATGGTGTAGTGGATTGTTTGGCCAAATGAGCTTCTAATCAAATGCAAGCTTGGAATATAGTGGATAGGGGCCAATTAACTCTAGAAATGTTACATATGTTGGATCATTTAGTGGACAGTGACATAATTTTGTAATACTCTTTCTCTGATGGGTCACCTATTCTCTTTTCTTTTTAACTTTCTCTGAATAAAGTATTTACCCCTCTTTTAGTTTCAATTAAAAGTAGTATTGCCCCTTTAACTTACAAATACAAGTTATATTATAGGATTAGATCGGGTGTTAGCTATATTCCTCTAGTGTAGGCTTTATTCTTGGTTTGAAAGAAATAATTAGTTTGCAATTACCTAGAAATAATTCAATGAAAGTGAAAATATTCCCTAGACTAACACAAGTAGTGTCATTGTGTGGTAGACATAGACTTCAAAAATGCTACTATCATAATCATAAAACATGACCATATGTTGACAATTGAAATGTCTCAACCCTTGCAAGCTCAGAGAATTATTTATTTGACATAATTATAGTTTATTTTATTTGATAATTATTCTCCACCAAAATGGGGCATGCAATTTTGAGTTGGCATTATCTATACTTTGTTGATTGATGTTTGATGTGTTTAAGATGCCTATTTGTAAAAGCATAGAATAGAGAGAAGTTATTGTTGGCATTTTGATGAAGGCAATATGTGTTTTGGTCACACGAGTGTGTTGTGATGTTGTAATTGCTAGAAACATGATCTATTTATGTCAAGAGATCAGATTTACTTATAGTGCTGAGGGATCAAATTGTTGATGCACTAAGTATCTAGTCAATTAGTAAGAAGACAATAAGCAAGATAGAGTCTAACAGATCTGGAGCTGGAGATTGAGTTAAGGTGTGCTATCACACAGACATGATCTACATAGATATATTGAGATATATCTATGATCTCATCAGTTGGTTTAAAGTTAAGTGAGTTATTAAGGTTTGTAGTGGAACTGGTAGTAAGAATAGTGGACCGGTGGATACAGTTGGTTACATCGATGTTGCGGTCAAATGTAAGTGGTTGGCCGATATATTTTCAAGATTTAATATTTTGGGTTGACATCAAGGATGTTGAATTTTGTTTTTGGTGCGCTTGATCATATGTTAAGTTGGATTTGAAGGCAAACTTGTAAAATGCTTTAGGGTTATAGTACCAACCTAGAACAAGTATATAAATGGTTAAGAAATTCGCTATGGTTGTTGTTGTGATTGTATGTGATGATTGTTGGCAATAATACTTAGATAATAAAGTATTCAGGACAACATAATTGATCTGGAATACATTGGATCTTTCATGCGTTGAGTGCAAATATCAAATCACTTTTACTCATTGATTCTAATAGATTGGCAAGCTAAATCCTTTAACAGGGCCACTCCTAATAGGGTGAGTAGGATCCTAATAGATCTAAAGTGTAAATCCTCTAACAAGGTAGCTCTTTATCTAGAGTTTTTAAATCCCTTGGGTAGTCTTTAACAAGATTATTCTAGTTCCTAACCAAGCAATAAGTACTCTTAACCAAGTGCAACCTTAGAAAGGTTTTTGTTATTGCTCCTAACTAGGTGGATTTCATGGTGCACTAGTGAAATTTGTGTGCATCATCCCCGCACATAGTTTTCTCCCTTTAACAAGGGTTTCCAAATGAAAAATATTGTGTTCAAGTATTCAATGTGTGAATGTTTTAATGTTATGCTTTATTGTTATAATATTATTTGCATGTTGCTTATTGTTGAAGATAATTGCTAAAAGTTGATTCACCCCCCCTCTCAATGCCTTATAATACTAACAATTGGTATCAAAGCCTTGTGCCCTTGAATAAGTCTAATATCTTGGGAAAGATCCTTAAGGAAAATATGGAGGGTTTGAGATACAAGAGACAACTTGATGAAGTTGAAAGGGTGATCAAAGAATTGAAAGATCAATTGAAGAAATCTTTGGCCAAGCAAAAAGAGCTTGTTGAACAAATGAATGAGACTGAAGACTACATTGAACAATGTTTCGAACAAAGTGGATCTGAGGAATCTAAAGAAGCCCTAGAAGCTATGGGTAAGGAGAATGAACAACTACACAAAGAAAGGAAAAACCTAAAAAGATAAATCAAAGCCCAAACAATAAGAATGTGTGAAGAGATAGAAGCAAGGAAGACTAATGAAGATGCCCTAAAAGATAAGGACCGTGCGTTAAAGTATAAGGAACATGAAAATTTGAAGTTGGAGCAAGAGGTAGGTATCTTGCATGCATATATTTATGAGACTAAAGAGGAACTGAAAGATATAAGAGAACACAACAATCTGATGATGAGCAATGAGAATTTGGGAAGAGAGAATGGCAGTTTGAGAAATGAGAATGAGAAACTAAAGGGAGAATAGAAGAATGCGTATTATTTGCTGAAGAAATTCAATGAAAGTACTACAAAAATTGATGAGAAACTAGGAAATAAAAAAGAAGCAAGGAGGCTTGGTAACCAATCTAGGCTATACTGGTCAGACTACTTTTGAGATTGGTGAATCCTCTGGAACCAAAGAGATCAAGCATGAAGAAAAGTGTGCACCAAAGGTAAATCCAAGGAGTCCTAGTAAGAAACCCTACAAGCATGTATGTTTCAATTGTCATAAAGTGGGTCATACTACTGATGTTTGTAGAAGCGGGCCTATTAATAGGCCTAACATTTTTGATGGGTATTTCTATAATTACAATAAGTATGAACACATTGTATATGATTGTAGATCCAGATCTAGCAATAGATCTAGTAGCTTTGATGGATATTGTTATACATGCAACAAATATGGCCATAATGATGATGAATGTAGGTCAAGAGTGAATAATTCAAGACCACCTGTGAACTCGGAAAGTTCTTACCAAAGGGAAAGACACTTGAATGCCACATGCTCAATTTGTGGTAATTATGGACACACAGTTGTGAATTTTTGGATGAGGAAAAATATAGGTAATGATGGACCATGGAGGTCAACTGGTATGACATGTTTTCATTGTCATCATATCGGACATCTAGCAAGGAATTTCAAGTTCAAGAACCAATCAGTTAACCGGTCAAAAAATCAAAAAGGAAAACAAATTGTTAATGTGGAAGAGAACAAGAAAGAGACGAGAAAGATCTAGATGAAGAAAGATGTCAAGGGAGAAAGTAAAATTCCAAAAGGATCCACATCACCATCGGGTGTGAATGGTTCATCATCAAAATAAGTCACCTTTAACTTTGGGGGAGCGATTACTGTTGAATCCATCTACGAACCCTCTACAAGTGTGTGGTAAGATCTATAAGTATTATAAGATACAATAAGTCATTCTGGATCTTTTTGAGAAACTTTGATAAATTCTATGATGTTTTCATCAAACTCATAAGGTTTTGGCAATTAGTAATGAGGTATGAGTCAATTGGTTAAAATGGCAAGTTCTATCAGTAAGAGAATTTAATGCAAGCACATAAAGGTAAATAAATAGACTATTTTTTATTTCATTCTTACCTTACATACTTTGAGAGATGTTATGGAGTAAAAGAAGTTTTATTTGAGTTCTTTGCCAAGTTTCAAGCTATAGGAAAATATTGTCTATGTTGATCTGAGAAGAGTAATCAATTAGTGTTGACATATTCTTTGTCAAGAACCCTAGCTATGCATAGTTTGAGGTATTTATCAGTTATTTTCTTGTGTGATTGAAAATTTAAGATAGATACACCTAAACTCATAGACATAATTGAGAGACCATGACCAAAATTTAAATGACATCCAGTCAAGTCAATGGAGAATGATCTAGCGGGTACCCTAATAAGTGTACCATATGGAGTTATACATGTAGAAGATGTAAGAGCTTATATTCACTATAAATTGGAAGATTTAGGAGCAAATGCAATTTATGATCAGTGCAAGAAGTTGTGTGGTGCGAATTTGATATTGAAGGAGGAACACAAACATATTTCCAATAAAGGCTTTCTTCATGTTGTTAACTATGCTAATGGATTTCAAGATGAACGGATAAGATATGTTCTCAGCGGGATACATGATTAGTTCATATGGTTGGACATACCACATAACATAAAAGGAAGCTATCTATGTTGTAACCGGTCTATCTGCAACTAGTAATGTACTTGTTCTTTGTACTATTCCCAAGGAAGAGGTGATTAAATTGATAAAGTCTAAATGGGATGGGCTTGCGATGACTATGAATGATATCACAGATGAAGAAGTTAAATATGCATCAATGGCGATTGGATAAAAATTTTATCACTCCAATCTAGTGAACACTATACTCGGTGATGCCATTCATACTACCCATATGATGATTAAGGAAAATAAAGATTGTGATCTAGTTGAAGCATTGAGAGAGTTTTTGGCATACTTAAAGTTGTCATTGGATAAGTTAAATGCAAACATCAATCACACTGGTAAACTGATAGACCACTCATACTCTTAGATATGCATTGATAGATAGAACAGAGTATATGTACCGGTAGACCAAACAGAGTATTAAGAACCGGTCTTAGAAAACATATAGGAGATGTATGAACAACCGGGTATAAGATTCATACCGGTCAACTACATAATAATCTAAACTAGATTATGCAGAGTTGTTTCAGTTAAAAATGGATTATACAGAGCGGTCACAAGTTAGAAGTGAAGTTAGCTTTTTAACTGGAGTTAGCTTTCTTTCTACGTGGATGCTTTCTTTCTACGTGGATGTTTCAAGGTAAACTCGAGATCAGTTTGCAAATTCTCTGCATGCATGATTTATGGGTGATTTTATAGCTTGGAGGAACTGTGAGAAGTTTTGTTTTAATTAAGATTAATGTCTTATAAATACAGGTCACGATTGACACAATAGGTGTTGTTGAATATTTAGAGTAGAAGAGAGATTTCTTCTGAGAGAGGCTACAGTCACAAGAGGTGAAAGAAAGAGAGGTTCAACAACCAAGAAGAATGGAAAGGGTATTGGGTATGATCTAATCAGACAAAAGGTGTCATAGTAGATCATTTATTTCATATTGTTAAAGCATATTCAAATCCCTATATCAAGGTGAACCTTAATAGGTTCTTTATATAAATCCCTTAACCGGGTAACATCTTAATTGGTGTTCAAAGTCCTTTTGCAAGGTGACTCCTAATAGAAGAAAAATCTTAACCGGTCTTCTACCAAATCCCTTTACCTGGTATCACTTTCACAAGTTCTTTGTAAGCTCTTAAGATGGCATTTTTATTACTGCAGTAGCGAAGTTGTGAGCTCTATCTCACCATGGTTTTTTCCTTCTAACCGAGGGTTTCCACATACATATATTGTGTTGATTTGAGTATTTCTATTTATGTTTTTGAATGATAAATTTCATTCTATTTATTTTGCAAGAATCTATTTTCAAGGTTTAATTGAGATAGAAATAGTATTTATTGATTCACCCCCCTCTCAATAACCGGTTAGGATTAACAATTGGTATTAGAGCTCCAGGTTCTCAAATATATTTAGAGCTTAACCACTTGATAAAAGATCATGGAGGGTTACAGGTATTAGAAATAGCTTGAGGAAGCCAATGACATCATTGCCTCTCTTGAGAATAGGATGATAAGGTCACTAGCAAAAAGAAAAGAGCTAGCTCTACAATTGAGTGAGAGAAATGAAACAATCAAAGAGCTCTCTAGACAAAGAGGATCTAATGAAGCAGAGGAGGTAGTCTTTGAGCTCATGGAGAAGAATCAAACCCTAATCGATAAGATCTCAAACTTAAAAAGAGAGCAGGAAGGAAATGCTAGAAGAATGACTGAACTCATTGAGGAAAAGACAAAAGATGAAGATGAAAGGAATGATGTAGTAAAATCACTAGCAACCTATGAGCAAGAAAGAAATTTGGCAGAAGAAACAGTAAGAGAGAGTGATCTTGTTGTTCTACAACTTCTAGAAGACATGCAAATTGTGACACAAGAAAATGCTAACATGAAAAAGAACTGGCATGATAAAGATGATACATGCAAAAGACTGACAATCAAATTGTATCAACTAAAGCAGCAACTGAAAGGACTCGAGGAGAGAAATGAGACACTTAGGAGATACAATGAGAGCTCTGAAAAGCTAAACAACTGAGATCTCAAAGGAAGCACAAGGACCCCATAGGACTTGGGTTCACCAGTCAAAGAAGCGAGGAAACCGGTGAGTCATCTGGAGTCAAGAAAAGCAAGAAGGAAAATAATAAACTGACAGAACAAAAGAGTAAGAATCCCTTCAAGAATTCTTGCAATCACTATTGAAAATTGGGTCACAAAACAAATGACTGTAGAAATGCACCGGTAAAACCAAGTACCGTTAATAGTTACTGCAGAAACTATTATAAGTATGGCCACAAGACTTCAGAATGTAGGTCTCTTCCCAACACTGTGTCTAGTGGAAGTGGGGGAAGCTTCAAGGGTTATTTCTACGCTTGCAACAAGTATGGAAACAAGGATGATGAATGAAAATCCAAAATGATTGCATTCAGGTCTCCACCAAGACCGGTATTCCCCAATAGGAATGAAAACTAGAGCACAACTAATTGTGCTAACTGTGGCATGCATAGCCATAATGACTCATGTTGTCTTTCACACAAGAAAAGAAGGGTAAATCCATGGAAGGCAACTTGGATAGTCTATTACACTTGCAATAAAGTTGGACATCTGGCTAAATATTGTAGGTATCAGGCAATGAATAAAAGAAAAAGAAATGTCAGACCGGTAAACAAGACCTTGCCTCTCAATCAAAAGGACAAGGAAAAGAGACCGAGAAAGAGGTCAAGAAAATATGGTTCAAAAAGGAATCAAAGAGCTCTGCTAAGGAGAAGACAAAGGGAAGATCATCATCTATTGATGGTGATATCTCTTTAGCAAACTAAGCCCAAAAGGCTTAGAGGGAACCGCTAGCCCGTCTACTATTCCCAATAGGATTGGTGAGCAATAAACTCACTCAATCAGGAAGTGCAACCGGATAGGAAAATGTTGTCATGTCAACCGATGTCAGTTTAATGGGTAAAAGCTTGTAAATCAGTTGTCGAAAAGGAAAGAAAATTAGGTAAGGTAATTAATGCTATAACCGTTAACATATAGTTACTATTTGGTAATTACCATTATGCCCTAATTCTATATAAAGGAAGGAGAGTTACTCATATCACTTTACTTTGCGATTTGTGATTTATGATTTCTTATGCTTGAGTAATTTTCTCATGCTTTGATTCAAAGATCATTATTAAGTTAATTTATTAAGGATGATCAAGTGAGCTTCTGAGTAACCGGTCAAGAGAAATGGCATCCTCATCTTCTATTTTCAAGCTGATCAAAGGAAACCTACTCAATTGACCTATTTATGACATTATGGCAGTACACAACAAGGAGGATGACATGTCTGGTGCACTATCACCTGTGCCGAATGAAGTTCTCATGACTGAAGATGTCACAACTTTCATTCATGCCAACAAAGAAGAACTAGGTGAGACCTTCATCTAGAATGAGTACCTCTTATTGTACAAAGAAAGAAGGCTGCAGGATAAGTACGCAAAGCTGGTATCATCAGGGTTGATTAACAAAGTCTCCTATCCTACCATGTTTTGATCAGATTGGATACGACTGGTTCTTAATTGCATGCATGAACCTAGTTTCTGGCTTGCAAAAGGTGCATGCACTCAAATCACTAAGGAGGATCTGCACAGAGTGACTGGGTATAGCAACAAAGGGGAAGCCCTCACCCTAAGAACCATCTCTAATGCAGTTGTCACCAAGCTGACAAAATCAAAATCTGATAGTCGGTTGATAACCATGAATGATATCAAAGATGAGGGAGTTTGGTTCACTTCTGATGTGATAGGTTACAAAATCTATCAATCAAGCAACTTGAATAGTGTACCAGGAGGAGCCATTCACACCGCTCACTAGATTATGCATGATAATGTGCAATATGATCTTTAAACCATGCTCCGAGGACAAATCTTTGAAAATCTGAAGAAGCTCAACATTGTAAAGAAGAAGTTCCTAAAATACAGAATCCTATTGGTATGTCTATTCTTCTACTACTAGAACTATTTTTCAAGAATAGGCAAGGTTGTATGGGATACCGATAGACTGGTGATGATACAGATCAATGACATGGAAAACAAATTGGGAAACCAGTATAGCAAAATAATGACTGATTATTTTGTAGCATTCTAGTTGAGGATGCACGCCAGGGAAAGGATTCCCTCTACCATCGTTGAATCCTACAAAGATGAGGTACATTTCCTTCTTACCACTGATCACTACATCATTCAGGTTGTGGAGCCAAAAATTGAGTATGTACCAAAGCTCAGTTACAAGATATCCTTCAAGATAGCCAAGGCATATGGAGATGCCCTACAAGAAGGTGACCTAGATCTCTTTGCATACCAGTTTGGAACATACGAGGAGATAATGGAGAATCTGAAGAAGTCTTCAGTAAAGGAACCAAAGAAGGTGTATGTGAAGAGGACTCCTACACCAAAGAAGAAACTGGGAACTAAGGAACCAAAAGCTCAAAGAAAAAGAGCTCAATTGGTGTCCAGCCTGCTAGAAGAAGAACAGGAAGAAACATAAAGAAAGGATATAACCCCTCTTATCAGAAAGAAGAAATCTGGCAAACTGGTGAAGGAGGATGCACCCAAGGGAAGAAAACCCATAGTAGATGAATTTGTAAAAGGAATGAAAGAGTCAGGATGAATGGGATTAGTTGGAAGAAGATACATTCTTGCTACTGAAGAAGACAGAAGAAAAATAGAAGAAGCGGTAGTCTATTGCATTCATAAGTTCAATTTTACTCCTATCGAACTTCACAAGACTGTACCGGATGATCTTCAAGAGATTCTGGAAGCAAGATGGAAAGCTTCTATTGAAAAAGAAAAGGAGCTGAGAATAAGGGCCTTATTTGAGGTTCAAAATCATTTGACTTTGGAAGAAGCCACCCAAAAGGAAGACATGCACAAGGAAAATTTCCTGATAAGGAAAAGGATAAGTTGAGTACTTATCGGAGACATTGACAAAGTACATGAAGAAGGAGTTGTTTTCTGGACAAAGCTTCTCCAATGACAACACCAAGCTGAAGAATAATGCCAGAAAACCACCCAGCCATCGGTCCAAGATACTGGTAAAGGTAAGGGAATTTTGGGAGCTAAGGAATTAGGAAGAGCTAAGATATTGACTAAACTGGTCATTGCCATTATAACTGAAGATAGAGGTAGTGATCTGACTCCACCAACCATATTGGTGTCACCAGTAAAAGGTAAGGCTCACACACTCACCGTAGATAATATTGTAGATGAAATTATGGATTTTAGTGAGGTAAAAAATGCAACAATATAGTTTAGTGTGATAGATGAGGAGGATAAACAAAACATAGAAGTGGCTTTGTTAGAAACATTCCTAGATTTTAACAGAAGTCCTAGAGACTATAAGTCTAAGTTTCCTCCTGAGCTCAACAAAAGACTAATGAATAATTGGAGAACCGGTCTAGGTCCAATAGTAGAATTGTTAAGGAGACCCTATCACAAGTTCAACCTAGTCTCAGTGAAGAAATGATTAAACTTATAATGGAGGAATTATCCATGAATCTAGATGAAAATTATAGAGTTGCCAAGATAGTAAATGGTTATGAGAGGGAAGTCTATCAAAAGAATTTAGATTTTTGGAAACAATATGATTTTAGTGATCTAAAGGGAATAGGTCCATAGGAAGAACCGGTACTAGAACCACCGGTTCAGTTCACTGCCGCTAAACCAACTGGTGAACCACAAGAAGTTCCAATAGAGGCGTTCACAACTAGTGAGCAAGTGAATCTAGGAAAATCATCAGTCAAGATGACTACTGAAACAATGTCTAGTAAGGCAGAGATTACTATGTATAAGCAACAAGAAGTTGAGGAGCAACACACAGAGGAAGCCCCACCAAAAGAACAAGTTCAATGAGATGCATGACCAGAAGAAGAGGTACAACCAAAAGGGGAAGTAAGACCTAAAGAAGAAGTCCTACTCGAGAATTTGGTACAATTGAAAGTGATAGTACAACTAGGAGGAGAAGAAAATCAAGAATAGCATAATAGACAGGAACAAGAGTTACCTATACATACTGAATAGTAAAAGCTTGCAGAAGAACAACTAGTATTGGAACCAAAGCAAAAAGAACAGGTTAATGTTCCAAGCTCATCAAAGAGGAAACTAACATTTGCTATAGAGTCTGAAGCAAAGAAAAGCAAGGTTAGTGACACTATGGTTGACATTAGAAAAATGTCAACAAGGTAACTAAAAGAGCTAACAAAGAGGAAATAGGACATGGTCCTAACAAGTGTAAGGAACATACTATATAACTTCATTCCAGATGCAGACCTTGATGAAGATGAACCTATGATTGATCAATTGGAGATTTTGGCACAAGCAATAAGAGAAGTGTTAGGATTTGGTAATACTAAGAGGGGGGATGAATCAATATTACATAAATTTGATTTCAACTTTGAACAATTGTAAATAATCCAAAGTAATGTAGAAATTAAAAGAATATATAAGCATAATACATTGCTCATAACACCATTATTTGTTCTCGAGGAAACCCTGGTCAAAGGGAAAACCCCGATGGGGATGGTACTGACAAATATGCACTAAAATATAATATCCCCGTTAGGAGATCTAGCCCTATTAGGAGCTAATTGTTACATAGTACATTTCCTTGTTAGAGGAATAGAAAACCCTGTTAGGGGTATACAAAACACCTGATTAAAGGTGGCAAGAACACTTGCTCTTACAATCAAAAACTATCTCAAAAGAGTTATCCAAAATGTGAACAATACAAGCACTTATCTTGCTTAGATAGTTCCAGTTATAGCTCAGCCTCTTATTGATCTTGCATCTAATCTCTGCTCATATATTCACAATATTTCTTCATCACCAAAAACATAACCATACTTTGCTTTCACAAAAGCACTCTATACTTATACAAAATCAACCTTCAAGTCAGCTTCACAAATACCATACAAAACATGATAATAATTTATGAAAATGATAATTATGAAGTCAGCGATCTTATATTACCTAAGAGTCATCAATATACTTTTTTCACTTGTCTTAGCACGCTACCATATCCACTATACTTTCCTTAAACTTCACAATTGTTGATATACCATGTTATGTTGTTTTACTATCTTCGCATACCTTCTGAACACTATATCTCATAGATCTAGTGAATAAACCTCATGCACTCTTAGTTGAAGCATGTATACATCCCAAAATACCTTCAATTAACTTTGAAAGCCCTAATAACTTGTATATCTTCTTCGCTGACCAAAGCTGTAGCACTATACCCTATTATCCCAATTTTGGACTTAGTCATTTTCATGATTGTGACTCCAGTGGCAATGTTCACAACATGTGATCACTCCAATCATAAGTGTTTCCATAAATGACAACCCTCAATGGATTCATAGTTCTTCAAACCATCACTTTCCAACAATCTCTCCCTTTGGCATTGATGGCAATACTTATAAAAATGACTAAGTGTCACAATAGAACTCCCTTCACTTCTTTTTCTCTTTTCTACTTTTTTTTTTGTTTTACACATCTTTTCTTTTTCTTTACTATTTCCTTCTCTTCATTTTACTCTCTCATATTTCTTTCTCTTCCTCATATTTTCTTTCTCTTCCTCTCCCTTTGACATCAATGGAAAAGGAACTTTCAAAATTGTAAAACTCAAGCACAAAAGATTTAGTGTTTACTCACTAGATTTAAGACATCTTGGAAAGAGTTTTCCAAGGTCTTTACTTCCTTAGCCCATGATTTAATAGGAGCTCACTGACATGAATTAATCCATTCAATGCATATGATGTTGTCTTTACTGCCTTGAGCTCTATAAGTGTAGACACAATCATTGAGCCTTCAACCTTTTCCATCTCCAAAAGATGTGACTCAAGCATTGTAAGCTTAGGGGTCAGTAAGCTTCTTAATAAGCCAAACCTATCTATAACTCTCCCTTTATCCATTTCCAGTACCCTATCTTATCCAATAGTCTAGATGTCTCTTTGTTCATTTCTCCCATAGTTTGTGAAGATTATTTACAACTATCCATAAGACTATCAAGGGTAGCCCTATCCTTGGCTATGATCTCTTCTATGTTCTTTATGTGCCTATAAGGACTTATGCAGTAGCTATATATTTTTCTTCCTTTTTCTACACAACTCTTGGCCTTAAGAGTAGTAGCCTTGAGAATGTTTAAGTCCCATGAGATGGACTTACAAACTTCCTTTAGCTTTTTTTCCAAAAAGTTATTCTCAACTTTTTCTTCTACAGTCTTTAGTAATGAATTAAAATGATTATCAAAATTATCCAACATGGTACCAAGGTTCTCAGCTTCATCCTTTTCTTTGAAGTTAATAGGTGAGGGGAGTAGTCTATTCACTATTTCCATAGCCTTGACCATTACTTTAACTCTTTTGTCACCTTTCTGAACTAATCTTTCCTTAGCCTTAGCAAAAGCCATAAATGATAGCCTCATCACCTCATCCTCATCCATGTTGTCCACATGATCAGAACTTACTAGTTTGGCCATAATTTCCAACAATAAGGAGGTGTCCAAACTAACCTTGACAACATTATTATCAGAAACCTGAAGCAATGGACTGCCTATTTCAGGATTGGACACCCTAAATGGTTTCAATAAGAATCATTCAGTCTCATTTAATTATCAACCAGGGACATAAACTTGGAATGACATTCGCAAAGTATATGCTTCAAACTCATCAATCTAAGACTATCTAAGGAATTCAAATGCTTATGCTTCAAGAGAGTTATGCTAAATCAGTAAATGAACTTATTCTAACAAAACATGCAAATGCCTATGTTGTAGGAACAGTCTGCCAATTCTATTATTAGTGACTGTAGGAATAGCAGAGTTCTATCCTACTTAACAATAACAGTAAAAGAATGCTATCCTAATAGAATAGTTCACTCACCAAGTGGGCCCCCTTGGAAGAGTGAACAAAGATTAAAATCAAGATAAGAGATATAAACTTGAACCAAGCATTCTATTCATTCATAAGAAAAGATTACACTTAAACTGAACAACAATAGTTCTATTACTGGAATCAACTATCTGACTAACTCCAAAGAGTTACAACAGTTTCTTATTTAAAAGGAACTACAACTAACTCCTATGATCACTCCAATAATGAGGATCAGTTACAGACTCATAAAGTTCATAATAGAACAACATTTAATCATAAACACTTCATCCAGGAATATAGCACATTGAGGAAACTAAATCCACATTGCATGAAACAAGAAGCAGTAAATGACACGCCCCTTCTTGCGGAGATCTAGCAATCCATGGTTAGCTTTTACTATTCTTGTGCCATGATGTCGGTCCTTCAATGCCCACAATAAATGCCTGCAAAAATCAATGCACAACAATCTCCCATACACATATATATTCATTTCATCAATATTAGGAAAAAGATGAAAAGTTCTACTTATCACTCTTGCAAATCCTATGGCTATAGGAGGTAGTCTACCCAAAACATAGCATAAGGAAGGAAACATTCATTAGCATGCATAATTACTGAATTATACTATTCATGTCCTTGAATTCAAATAAATGTCACACCCTTGAACTATCCACAATTTTGCTATATATCTTTGAAATATATCCATAGAAACCATAAGTTCATATGTTTGAAAACCATAAGTTCATTTTATGCAAATAAGTGCTCTGAAAAGAAGATAAAAAGCATTGAGAAAGATGGCCTTTTAGAGGTCCATCATTCCCCCCAACTACACTATTGCTGGTCCCCAACAATCATGAAATTTTGAATTCTGGCTCTCACCCTCAGGTCACTAGCTATTTTCTCCCCAGACTCATCATTGACATAATCGAAATAGCCATGGTTTTCTCTAAGCTGTTCCCATCGTTGAACCTTGGTAGCCATCTCATGATCCATTGCACTGTCATTCATTGACATAGCCATCTCATGATCCATTGCACTATCATTCATTGACAGTAATGGCTGCAGGAGGATAGGTGGCTGGAACCATAATGGAATCCAATAATTGTGTAGAGTTCTCCCCAACATAATGTACCATGGAGCCCTCCTTGTAGCAAGGGTTAAATTCTGAGGAGAATGGGGTTCCCTTGAATTTAAGTCATGTGACATCCTAATCCACCTTTGCCTTGAGGCATTGATTACTGCTACAATGTCATGTGATGCATGTTGTTCCCAGTCTATGAAAGCTTGCTCTCTTACAAGATTTACTTTGCTGGTCCACTGGGGTTCATTGTAATAGAAAGCCAGTCCAAAAATGTTCGCCTAGAATGCTGAGCTTCAAGTCTCATCCATAGAGGAGTTGTCATCTCATTATTTCTATATGGTGCTGCTTGGTGTTCCCTACTTATTTCATTTTTCATCCAAGACATGACTGCCCTTAACTACACATCACCCACATACAAGAGTGAATTCCATTCTGTATCATCAGGGACTGCTAGATTATGCAAATAGAGTTCACACAACAAATTCTTAAGAGGAATTGGAGCAGATTGGAAGGCATCATAAAATTCATGCAGAGTTGAAACAGAGGGACTGAGTCCTTCTACAATCCTTGTTAATTTGAAATTAACAAGCTATTCCTTAAGGAACAATGTATAAACTGGAGATGAAGATCTGCATTCCATAAGTTCTAGAATCAATCCTGTAATTTGATCAATTTGCCTCTTTAACACCACAATGTGATCTGATTTATATTCTATTTTTTGGGCTTGTTCATTAATTATACCTTCCAATTTTTCTCTTTCCAACTTCCACTGTGCTCTCTCCCATAGCAATTGCTAAAATAAGCTTATCCCTACAGCCATGGGTGTAGACAAATCATGTGGCGGCAAGGGTTCTTGATTAAGGATATCCACCCAATCAGGTGTTAGGTGAGGAGTTTTTTTCTTGGCTAGCAACTTGGGAAATTCCCCTCTCCAAAGAACAAGAGTTGTCACAGTATTTTTCCCTTTACTAGATTCCTCTGCCACTTTGGCCAATGTTTCTAGCCCATCTTGATTAAGTTTCTCAATCACTTCCTCAATAATTTCTATTCCAAATTCTGGATATTCTTCAGAAGGAAGATCTTCTAAATCCAAAGGAATGTCTGGTTTAGCATCATTTTCCTTAATTTCTTTGGACTTCTCTGAATCCTCATCACTGTTGATCAGTATAAAGTCAACACTAGGGCTAATTGTTGCTTGTAGATTCTAATCATTGAGTGCAGTGTTAGTGGCTATATCTTGTTGAAATCCTTCCTCCAAAGGGGCCTTCTCCACTGATTCAAAAGATTCTAAATTGACAATTGGGACAGGGTCCTCAAGATCCCTACAGTTTTCAAAAAGTCTTGAACTCCTCCTGGGGACTATGGGTGAACATGAGGAGCTTTACCTCCTCCTCTTACCATAGGTCATTTTCTCTACAGTTGCTTCAGGAGATACTTCTGGAGTACTTTTCTCCTATGAACATTAGGGTTCATCAACATTATCACTACCAGGTTGTTGGTCTGGTGTGCCTTCTTTTGTTTCTATAGCTTTTCCTTTTCCTATCTTAGAAGAAGACCTAGTCGAAACAGACAGAGGGGTTTCTAGAACACAAGAAGTGCCTTCCTTTTTATTTCTCTTGGAAGTAGAGGCACCAACATTACAAGTTCTTTTTCTGGATGACCTAGAAGTAGGAGGAGAAGCTTTAGGAATATTTCCTAATCTATAAATAATTTTACAAACCCTAGTGGTGATTTGTTCTCTCCTTCCAACACCTTGACCTCTAGGGCTGACCACCCTAGGTTCTATTTCATTCATTTGAAGGAACTCTTCCCAAGTGGCTATCATTTTCTTATTTAACTCTCTTTCTACCATCAATTTAATCAAACAATAATGAGAAATGGACTGAGCTTTCCCTGACTGCACTAACGAAGCTTGCTTTTTTACAATATTAAATAGGAAGTTTGGAAGATTTACCGGTCGATTATCATGCCGAAGATGACTGAGAATTTTAAAATGCACACCATGCAAATAATTGTAGCAGCCCTCACAAGTGAAGTACTAAATAATGAATGCAACAAGTTGAATGAATTTCAGTGGCAACGATATTCTAGAAGTTCCTTGCTTCTTATCTATCTCCAACTCAGGGTCACCGTGCAAAGTGAACTGTGCCCTAGCTAAGTGCACGTCGAGTTCTTTTACCCACTTCTTACCTTCCTACAAAAAACCAGTTACCTCCACCATAATGTCCTCTGAAAACTCAATCTTTAAGCCTTTGACCATTGCGAATCCATCTTTCAAAGTATTTAGAAATTACAGAGCAATTTCTTCATCAAACCCCTTAAGACTCAAACACTAGTCTAACCACCCTTTTCTCTGAAACATTTCTTGACTAAAATCATCACCCAATAAAACCCTATGGTCCACTAGTTCATGCCTCTGAAGATCTCCTCCCATTGTGAAGAACAACGAATGCTATTCTTGCAGAAATTGAATATATTTCGGAGAGCTCAACAATGGCAATCAACAAAAATTCAAATGTTTAAGACACAGGATGCTGAGAACGAAAAAGGCAGTGTACTTGCTTTAGGAATTGAAAGAGTTATTACACAAAATCTCAAGATATCTTGCTTGCATTAATTTTCATAATTATTTTCTTGTGCCAAGGGTTGCCACCCCGATCACATCATCAATCAAATCATTAAAAGTTAACTTGAGCTTTTAATGTATTAAGTTGTATTACATATTAATGATGCAATTAGCAGAGGACAGATCACACGATGACAGTATTTGAAAAGATAAAAACTCAGCATTTTACATGCTAATTTAAAAAAAATCTTCAAAATAGAATAATTCCCCCCCCCAACTAAGAATGGGCATGGGTCCCACCAGGCCAGGATAAGAAAGAGGATAAAATAAAATGACACATTTTCCTAACAAAGATGAATAAATATAAAATATGTACAAGTTGAAAGATTACGAACTTAGAGACAGCTACAGGAAGAGTGTTCTGAAAAAGATCAGCTACATTAATGGAGTGATAGGATGGAATGAATGGGTGGGAAAGAAAGAAGGTGAGGCAGAGATGATGAAGAAGAAAGAATTTCATGAACATGAAATGTTTATTATGGACATCTTGAATGGAATCAAGATCTAGTGGTAGACTGGGTAGAAGACCCAGATTCTTTTGCTACAGGAACGAATGCATCCTTGCTATGCTAGAATTACTGTAGGAACTCATCATGGCTGAGTGGTTTATTGTAAAGCTTTAGGCGATGACCGTTGACGAGCAGCTTGAACCGTACAAGATCAATTGTTGAAAGTTGAACTGCTCCATTTTCAAACACTGAGATAATCTCATATGGCCCGAGCCATCGAGTTTAAAATTTTCTCAGAGTGTGTTGATATCTAGAGTCATACAAAAATGCCCAATCACCCTTAGAAAATTGCTTGTCATAGATGAATTTATCGTGCCACTTCTTCCGCTGATGCTGTATCAATTATGTATTATGGAGCATAGATTTTTGGTATTCATCCAACCCATTCAATTGCAACAATCTATCTTGTTGTGCTTTAGTGAGATCAATATCGAGTTCCAAAGATATCCTCAATGTTTTATGTTGGAACTCAATAGGCATGGAGGCTGATTTGTCATAAACTAGTTCAAATGGTGTAAACCCAGTAGTTGTCTTCCATGAAGTGTGGTATACCCAAATGGCTTTAGGAAGATGGGTTTCCCAATCCTTTTTATGAACAACTATTGTCTTTGTGAGAATGGCTTCGATCTCCCTGTTGGTTATCTCTACCTGACCATTGGCTTGGGGGTGGTAAGGTGAAGATTTTCCATGGCGTACCTTGTATTGCTGCATCAATTAAGTGATAAGATTGGAGGTGAACTAAGCTCCTTGATCTATGACTATTTCTCTTGGTACACCAAATTTGGTGAATATACATTTGTAGAGAAATTCAACTACTTTATGATCCTGTGCATGCCACATGGCCTTAGCTTCAACCCACTTGGTTGCATAATCAGTGCATACCAAGATGTATGACTTTCCTTGATAAGATGGTTCGATGGGGCCAACAAAGTCTATACCCCATTTGTCAAATGGTGTGACCACCACATGAGGGTGGAGGGGCATTTCATCAGACTTGGTGGGGTACCCCATGCACTGACATCTATCATAGTGCCTGGTGTGTTTTGTTGCATCTTTGTGCAAGGTGGGCTAGTAATATCCAGTTGTCAAAATTTTGTAGGCTATTCTCTTGGAAATAAAATGACCACCACACAACTCATCATGACATGCCTGCAGAATGTCATACATCTCATCCTCATGAACACACCTCCGAGTAACTTGGTCTGGACCTATATAAAACATAAAACCTGAGATCCAAGAAAAATTGAAGCTCTTTTCAACCAGATGTCTTTGTTGCTTAGGAGAGAAGTGCGGTGGCATTCTTACTGAAGCAAGGTAGTTGGCGATGTCTACATACCATGGGTTGAAAGACTCAATAGAAAATAGGTGTTCATCAGGAAAGCTATCATCAATTTCTACAGGATTGTTTGGTACTTGTAATCTTGATAAGAAATCTTCTACTACATTAGCCTTGCCTAGTTTATCAATTATTTTAACATCGAATTCCTACATGAGGAGTAACCAGTGTGCTAATCTACCACTAATGGAAGGTTTTTTCATCAAGTATTTAATAGCTAAGTGGTTAGTATAAACAAATACTTCATAACTAGTAATGTAGTGCCTGAATTTATTGAGAGCATAGACAACAGCTAATAGTTCTTTTTCAGTGACAGTATAATTTAACTCAGCTCCTTGAAAATTTTTACTAATATAGTAAATAGCATGTTCAACTATACCTTCCTTCTACCCAAGGAAAACTCTAATAGAATAATCAGATGCATTTTCATGAATGTGAAATGTCAGCTTCCAATCAGGTCCTTAGAGAATAGGTGTTTTGGTTAGGACATCCTTCAGCTGCTAAAATGATTCCTCACACTCCGCTGTCCGCTCAAATTCAGCTTCTTTTTTCAAAAAGGTGTATAAAGGTGTTGCAAGTTGACTGAAGTTTTTTATGAACTGCCTGTAATAGCCAGCATGGCCAAGGAAACTCCTGACATCTTTCTATTTAGCTGGTGTGGGGAGTGTGTTAATGACTGCAATCTTGGTAGGGTCAACTTGAATGCCAAAAGATGAAAGGTAATGTCCCAAGACAACTCCCTCCTCCATCATCATGTAACACTTTTCACTATTGAGGGAGAGGTTATACTCCTGACATCTCTTTAAAACTTTTTCCAAGTTAGCTTGGGCCTCCTCAAATGTAGCTCCATGAGTGGTGAAGTCATCCATGTAAATTTAAACACAATCAACAACATTGTTAGAGAGAATCCCAAGCACTGCTCTCTAGAAGGTAGCAAGCACATTGCACAACCCAAATGGCAAGACTAAGTAAGAAAAGGTTCCCCAGGGATAGGTGAATGTTGTCTTATCCTAGTCTTCAGGTGATATTTGAATCTGGTTATAACCGCTGAAGCCATCTAAGAAAGAAAAGTACCTTTTACCAGCAAGGTTATCAAACACTTGGTCAATGAAAGGCAGTGGAAAGTGATCCTTTTTGTTAGGAATAAGGTGTCTCAACCTTGGATAATTCATATTCTTATTATTTGTTTTGTAAATGTATTTTTTGCAAATAATGTAATTAAGTGTGAGTGTACATGTCTAGTTGGCATGTTGATGTGTCACTCCATTTGATGTGTCGGCATCTTGTGCATAAGGAGATTATGACTGAAACGGTCATGAAGGATTCCTATGAGGTGTAAGAACTATTTAAGGAATGTGCTATGACAGGTGTAAGAGCATCTTATGACTTGGGCCTATTTGGGCGCCCAAGAAGAAGTGGTTGGTGTGTGTAAGAGAATATGCCAAAAATAGGTTGGTATGACAGATTCTCTTACACTTCTCTTGTGACCGTTATTTTTGGCGGATTCTATGACAAGCTGTCATAGTCTATTCTAGGGATAGACGCCTATTCTTGGGATTGCATGTAACAACTATGTACATGTGGCTTTGTGCATGGGTCTTGGTGGTTGTGCCTATTTTTGGGTCCAGAGGAGTCTATATATATGATGCTGCTCCTATGGGAGAGATATAACAAATTTAAGTCTTGTTGGCTTTGTCTCTCATTTCCTGAAAGAACTTGCATTGCAAGTGTATTGTAATCTTTGTGTTGAAGATAATACATTGTGCAAGTTTTGGAGTGCTGGGGTTTTTTAACGAAAGGTTTTCCCCAGGGTATATCATTGTGTCATTCTCTATTTTTCTGTATGCATTGTATGTGGTTGCAATATCTTTGTTAAAGTAGTTAATGAATCTGAAATTGTAAGGATTTATAAGAATTTGCACAATACTCTCCTATAGAGATTAGCGTAGGAAGCTGTTTCCGCACCTGAGTTTCCTTACACTTTTTAGTGGCCTTATTTATCTCTCTATAGTCCACACATACCCACCATTTTCCACCTTTCTTTGGAAAAATTACTAGAGGAGAAAACCATTGGCTGTCAGAGATGGGACAAATGAAACCTGCACTAAGAAGCTTCTGCAACTTGGTCTTCACTATATCTCTCAAAGCATGATTAATTCTTCTTTGGGCTTGTCTCATTGGCTTACATTCAGGGTTGATATAAATTATATGGGTGCACAGTTTAGGGTCTAACCCTTTCATATCCTTATAGTCACATGCAAAAGCTTGTTGACTTTCCTGCAAAAGCTTGAGAAGACTAGACATCTAAGATGTAGTAAGATTTTTATTAACATTCAACTCCTTCCATGAGGCAATCTCAACTCTTTTGACCTTATCCAACATGAAGATTTCCATGGATGAGGGAGACTTGATTTCATGAGGCAACAAGGTATGAAGATAGTCAAATGCTGCAGGAGATAGAGATGAGGTCTATTTGGGCATTATCACTTGAAGGGAACCACTAGGGGAATCACAAGAAGAGTCCTCAGTACCATACTGATTATTAAGGATAGCTTCAAGTATATCATCTTCTTCTTGTGACACCATGAATAGATTCCTTTTGATGACCATGATTTTTTCTACTAAGTTTGCTTCAAGGGTAGCATCTCCTAAGTTTGGCCATTCCACATGATCAAGCTCTACTTGGGGCTTGGCTGGAGAGTACAGAGTTAATTTCTTGGTGCTGACTCCATCTGATATAGTCATTTTACTTGAGCGACATGAAATGCAAGCATCTATTGTGGCTAACCAAGGGTAACCTAGGATTAAAGGATATCCTCCTAAGGTAGCTTTGGGTGACAAGACTATGAAATCTGAAGGATAGTCTAATGAATCTAGTGTGACAAAAATATATTCAACCATCCCATCTAGTTTAATAGTGGAGTTATCTGCTAATTGTAGTATGGTAGGTGCATCTTGCAAACCAACAATGCTTAGTCTCAATAGAATTTCCCTAGTCATGACATTGATTGATGCCCCTGAGTCAATCAATACATTCTGGATTTGGGTACCATTTATATGGATATTGACCATTGGACTCCCTAGATCAGAATATTTTGGCATCAAGACTTTGCTTAGCATGAGATTAGAAAGCTGTCCTACTACATGGACAATGTCAAGGTCCTTTTTATTTCTTCCAGGTTGCTTTAACAAGCTTCTTTTATTGCTTTGGTATAAATGGGGACTTTTTTAAGGGCATCCAGCAAGGGAATTTGTATTGTCATTTGCTTGAGTTGGTCAATCAGATTAGTTGCTACAGGATTCTCTTTTGGTGAAGCTGATTGAACCAATCTTTGTGGGTAAGGAGGATTTTTTAATACTGGCATAGATTTAAGAATAGGTGGAATTTTAGCGCCCTTGTTCTCAGACATGTCTTCAGCATCAACAACTTCAATTATTATTGGCTCTTTAGGTGTAGGCAATGTAGTTCCTGATCTAAGATGAATGTCATT
Organism: Chamaecyparis obtusa; assembly: GCA_027943335.1. Lineage (NCBI taxonomy): Eukaryota > Viridiplantae > Streptophyta > Pinopsida > Cupressales > Cupressaceae > Chamaecyparis > Chamaecyparis obtusa. Next base: position 1,610,116 of record BSBK01000224.1, on the reverse strand, counting down.
TACATGTAACAAATAATCTTGCTACTTATTGTTAGGATTCGATGTTGATTGAGTAGGAAGTTGAGTTGGATTTTGAGAGTTTGCATTGGCTACATGAGGTGGAGGCATGAGAGCTTGCTGATTGGGTTGGTTAAGCCCCCATTGAGGCCGTTGCTACCAATTACCATGCGGCGACCATTGGTTATTCTATTGCGGCTGTGGATAGTAGTTAAACTGTTGTTGATATGGGTTAAATGGTGGCTGCTGCTAAAAGGTTGGGTTATAATATGGTTGTTGGGTAGACCAATTATAATTCCAATTCTATCCTTGAGGGGCAGAATTTTGAGGATGATGAATTGGCCACTGATTACTGTTAGTGTTATAACCAAAATTATTTAATGGGTCTGGAGGCATACCTTGTCTCTGAGCCCATGGACAGCTTTGAGCAATATAGAAGACTTCACCATTCTCCTCATCTATGGCTTTAAACTCTGTAGGCATGGTATGAGTGTCCACGGATGCAACCATCTTACATCTACAATTTCTTTTCTTCTCTCTGTAATGAGAGTAGAATTTAGCCAACATAGCATCTGACTCTTCCTTATTTTTCCTTGCTTGCATACTATCCAATTGAGTGGCCACATCATTGATAATATCTTTCTTGAAGTCAGACAAAAGATTTGACAACTCTAGCTTAGATACACCAGAACCACTGTTGGATTTATGTGGTAGGTCTCTAAGTCCCCTACCCTTCTTCACAGTTGCCCTGGAATAATTTAGGTAGATATTCTTAATGTCAACCTAATTTTTCTAAGTAATATCTCCTCCTGCCATGAGGTCTAGGGCCTCAATGCTTCCATCATTCACACCCTTCAAAAAAAGATGCTTCTGAGATTCCTCATTTAGCTGGCGTTGTGTGTTACGCTGCAGGTTGTACATGAACCTTGAGACATAATCCTCCAAGGTTTCATCTTCCCTCTGAGACATTTTAAAAATATCATCTCCCTTTAGATCTCTACCTTGACAGTATTCTTTATATTTTTCAAGGAACAAGTTGCTCATTACGGCCCAATCTACTACAACATTGGCACCCAATCCGATAAACCATCTTAAAGTAGCCTCTTTTAGAGTGGATGGAAATAGCTTTAGCTTGTGAGCATCAATTGTGTATTCATAGCTTCTGCAGAGGATGTCAAACTCGAAGAGGAAGGTTTCAAGATCTTCTGTAATCAGGCCGTAGAATTTAGGCAGTGTAGTAGTAGGTGTATTTTTCAAGTTTTGATTACCTTGTTGAGGAGGTATAGGAAAAGGAAATGTAGGATGAGCCATTCCTGGAGGAGGACCTTGAAGTGGTGGTTGGTAGGTAACAAGGGCAAATGGGTTATCATGGTATTCAGGTTAGACAAATAGGTCATTCAAATGAAAGGATTCTTCAGATGATGAGGAGGAAAAATGCTCCTGCGCATCAGCAAATGGATTTACAAAAGGTTGTTCTTCTTTGTTCTCAGTGTGGGGTTCTTCTTGAGGGTTAAAAAGATCAAATGGTCCCTATTGATTTCCACGGGGAAGAAATCTCCCAAGGTGGTTTCTTCTTCTATGCATAAAATGCTCAATGGTAACTAAGCTCTAGGCTAAAAAGACTGGAAATGCAAATACTATGATAAGTTTGAATTAACACCATCCCTGGAAATGGTGCCAAAAATGCTTGGCCAAATAATGGTATCAGAAAACCCAAACAATGGACTACCTATTTTAGGATTGGACACCCTAAACAGTTTCAATAAGAATCATTCGGTCTCATTTAATTATTGAGCAGGGAAGTAAACTTGGAATGGCATTCACAAAGTATATGCTTCAAACTCATCAATATAAGACTATCTAAGGAATTCAAATGCTTATGCTTCAGGAGAGTTATGCTAAATCAGTAAATGAACTTATTCTAACAAAACATGCAAATGCTTATGCTGCAGGAATAGTCTGCCAATTTTGTTATCAGTGGCTGTAGGAACAACAGAGTTCTATCCTACTTAACAATAACAGTAAAACAATGCTATCCTAACAAAATAGTTTACTCACCAAGTGGTCCCCCTTGGAAGAGTGAACAAAGATTAAAATCAAGATAAGAGATATAAAATTGAACTGAGCATTATATTCATTCATAAGAAAAGATTACACTTAAACTGAACAACAATAGTTCTATTACTAGAATCAACTATCCGACTAACTCCAAAGAGTTACAATAGTTTCTTATTTAAAAGGAACTACAACTAACTCCTTCATTCACTCCAATAATGAGGATCAGTTATAGACTCATAAATTTCATAACAAAACAACATTTAATCATAAACACTTCATCCAGGAATATAGCACATTGAGGAAACTAAATCCACGCTGCATGAAATAGGAAGTAGTAAATGACACACCCCTTCTCACATAGATCTAGCAATCCATGGTTATCTTTTACTATTATTGCACCATGATGTTTTTCCTTCAATGCCCATGATAAACACCTGCAAAAATCAATGTGCAACAATCTCCCATACACATATATATTCATTTCATCAATATTAGGAAAAAGATGAAAAGTTCTACTTATCACTCTTGCAAATCCTATGGCTATAGGAGATAGTCTACCCAAAACATAGCATAAGGAAGGAAACATTCATTAGCATGCATAATTATTGAATTATACTATTCATGTCCCTGAATTCAAACAAATGTCACAACCTTGAACTATCCACAATTCTGCTATATATCTTTGAAATATATCCATAGAAACCATAAGTTCATATGTTTGAAAACCATAAGTTCATTTTATGCAAATAAGTGCTCTGAAAAGAAGATAAAAAGAATTGAGAAAGATGGCCTTTTAGAGGCCCATTAGTAGTCTATTCACTATTTCCATAGCCTTGACCATTACTTTAACTCTTTTGTCACCTTTCTAAACTAATCTTTCCTTAGCCTTAGCAAAATCCATAAATGATAGCCTCGTCACCTCATCCTCATCCGTGTTGTCCACATGATCAGAACTTACTAATTTGGCCATACTTTCCAACAACAACATTATTTGATTGGATCTATTCTTCCTTTATCTAAATTTCTTTTTCTTGCACTTTTTCTTCTTGTCTATCTTCTGATTTCTCTTCCTCTATCTGCTCTTGATCTCTAGCCTCCATCACACTCTCCAAATTACCCAAAAATGGATCATTAACATCCTACAAAGTGTCAAGGGTCACAGGCACACTAGTGACAAAGAAATCTAGTTCATGCTATCTTGAACACTTTCATCCACTGCCTTGGAACTTTCTCCTAAACCCAAAGATATAGGCTTAGAAGCCTTGGGAGGTGAGGTCTTCTTTGGATTATCATACACTAGAACTTGGTCTAATGCCTTTTGGGTGTCTTCAATCACCTCATTATATTTCCTAGCCATAAGTTTGACTAGTATGGCATTTGTCCTTAGTAGGGGTTTCAATGCATTTATGATTCTCTCTCTCTCTCTCTCTCTCTCTCTCTCTCTCTCTCTCTCTCTCTCTTGTAGAAATACAAATGGTAACATATGTTCAATTTTTTTATTCCTTATGTTTTCATCCTCTGACTGAGCTAACTATTTCTTGATTTCTAGTTTGCTGTGTAAGTCTTTGGGAATGCTTCCCTCAATCTCCAACAAGTTCTTGAAAGTTAGAAAATATTCAATGATAGTATCTTTAATGAGTTCTTAGTTTATAGAGTCATATCTCTCATAGTATCTATTTACTATTAGTAGATTTCCATCTCTAATTACTCTTTTTTGCATTAATTTAAGGTCAAGTTTCTACAAGGTTTGTGGATCCCTTTGAGCTATTTTCTCTCCCTCTTTCTCAATTGCCTTTTCTTCCTTCTCCTTCCTCTTCACTTCTGTCTCTTTTTCCTTAATACTGTCCTACTTACTTGTTGTAGTGGATCTTCTAGGAATAACCATAGGCACAACATCTTGTGTTTCTTCCTCTTGAGTAGTTGATAAATCAATAATATTAACTATAGGAGCTACTGTCTTTTCTATTTCCAAAGGAATGGGTGCATCAGTGGTCATACTAGAAGATGCCTCCATCTTATTTTTCATATCTATCAGCTATATTTTTGTGATACCCACCTTAGTAGTGATATCTTCAACAATCTTTCTAACTTTCCTTTTCCTTGTTACCTTTTCCTATTCTTCTCTGACTTTCTCATACTTTTCCATGTATGTTCTCCATCTTTCTTGTGAAGGGTCTACTTCTGTTGTCAATACATGCTCTACCTACATGGTTAGGATCTCAACACTTACTTCATATCCCATTGGATAACACCACTTCATTCTTGGTTCTACTGCCTCAAAGAAAACACAATCTATTTCAACCATGAAACAAATGGTGTTCGTGTACTTATCAACCATGTTTTCTGGTATCTTGTACCTTTCTTTCATCTGCCTTTGTAGTATTTTTATCATGGAAAATATTTCACCATCAACCCAATTCTTATCTTGTCTTTGGTAGTAATATAAAATTTGAAGTCCAGTGGGTTTATTGTCTTTCCATGCTCTAGGGTGCATGCTATGGAATTTGTGTATGATATGAATATACATATGTATCAACAAGGACCCAAACCTAAATGTTTTATTCCTTTCTTTATCACTTTCACATTTTCAAGGAACTATTGTACAAGTAATTTGCAAAGGTTGTACTTCTTGTTTTCCTTAACCATCCTATAGGCCATCATTACAACTCCTACAAATACAGAGTTTGGTCTACTACTATAAAATAACTTGTATCCTATAAACATAGCTATCAACCTAACATCTTGTTGAAAGATGTCATTGACTGTCATTGCCCTCTTATCCCACTTGGAATGGGTTAGTGTTTCAGCTTGTTTCCTTAAATTATTTTCTACCATAGGTAAGGCTCCTTTATTGTCAAGGCCTGTGATCTCATGAATCAACTATGCACATATCTTAACAGGTTGATCTCCAATCCAGATAAATTGATCATGAACTCTACTAAGAATGATCTTAAACCATTCTACTTCTGTGAACTCTGTGAGTAGGGTTAGTTTAATGATGATTTGATCAGATAGGTGTTTTAATTCTTCTTTCATAGTTCTATTTGCTTCTATCACATGGTCCAACTCACTGTAAATGTTTGCATCCCCAATGGTCTCATACTTGTAGTGTATGTATGCCCTAATATCTTCTACATGTAGAACACCTACGGGGGTTTGCAAAAATGCCCCTTCTGGACCATCCTCATAGGATTTGAATGGATGCATCTTAAATTAATACCTAGGTCTATCTATAACATCATAAATTAATGGTGCATCCATGATTTTTCCAAGAGATTAGGTCTAAATACCTTAAACGCACCTGAATTCGATGCTTTTCTTCATGCGATCATGTAATCACTCTGCCAGATGACTAATAATCTTCTCAACTCTACTCTCCTTAAGCACTGATCAACAAATGGTATAGATTTGAGATCTTTTAAGTCCTTTTATTCATCACAAGTTGAGTATGTGTATTAAACATGGGTAGCTCAACTTTTTATGTCATCCAATCGATACAAAACTTGTGAACACCAAAGATGAATCTTCGAGTGCTACGCTCTCATCCATAGAAACCTCAATGTCTGTATACATCATACCTAAGCTCTCATGAGCTTACACCACATATATAGGGGTTGTATATTTTCTATTTACTGCATCTAATGCTCCCCATAAGGCCGTGTGGCCTTCTAGGTTGATGCCTCAAAGAACTCATCATGCGAAGACATAGTATCTTCAACTGTCTCTCCTTGAACGACTTCTTTGTTTAGAACTTTTACTTGCCATATCTTCTCATCCTCTAATTTCTTGAAATGACTCTCAAATTCATTCATGTAGTCATTTAGACTTTTACCACTATCTCCAATATTTTTATTTATAGCCATAGGAGGTGTTCCTTTTGGTTCACTTGATCTATTTGGTCCTCTTCTGTTGTATTCTCCATTATATCTGCAGAACTTTGCAATGCGACCTAGATTGTTACATTTGTAACAAGTAGGTGGTTTCCTTCTATCTTGATTGGCATGTAATTTACAATACATTGTTGTATGCCCAAAGTTATTGCATTTATGACATGTAATCTTGACTACTAATCCTTCTCTGACATAGTCTTTCTTGTACTTGGACTGATCAGGTTTTCTACAATCTAATTTCTTGTTTCCATATTCATAGCAATTAAAATAGTAACTAGTAAAGGGCTTAGAATTACCTTTACTTCTGCAATCTCTTTTCATGTGTCCAAGTTTTTTGCATCTGAAACATCTTCCTATGAAGGGTCTTAACTATTCTCTAGGTTCTTCATTAGAAGATCTCTTTTCAGGAGTAGGTCTTTCTTTAGTTTTTTCTTCATTTGATTCTTCTTGGGTTTTTGAACATTTTGCTTCATTGAATCCAACTCCAGTCATGTCTCCTTTAGGCTTTTTTCTTGCTCTTTGTTCATCAATCTTGTCACTGCTCATGTGCAACTTCTCAATATATAATTTGGCTTGAGTGATTTCACCTTTAATGATCTGATTATACTTTTCCAATTCCTGATATTTATCTTTGTATTGGTCAATTTCAGTCTTCATTAGATTTATCTGCATTTTGGCTTCTTTTAATGACTCTTCAACTTTGTTTCTTTCATCCTTTTCATGCTGAATTTATTTAATCATCAATAGATTGATTTGTTCTTTTTCCTTCTCCAGCTTCTTCACTTTGTCTGATGTATCATTGTCTGAATCTTCTTTGATCCTCTCCATTAGATCTTATCTTTGACTTTTTGCAATCTCAAGTTGTTCTCTTAGTTTCCTGATGAAACCATCTACTCTTCTTATTTAGAACTTTAATTCACCATTCTCATCCTTCACTTTATCCAAATCTTCAAGTGCAGCTTCAAAGTTCTCTTGCAAATCTCCTAAATCCATTCTAATCTCCCTTAAGTTGTTAGGCTTTCTCTTTAAGGGCCAATAGCTCTGATACCAATTGTAAGGATTTGGTAATACTGAGGGGGGGGGGGGGTGAATTAGTATTGCAGAATTTTGATTTAAAATTGAACAATTATAAATAATCCAAAGTAATGCAAAAATGGAAAGAACATATAAGCATAATATATTACTCATAACACCATTATTTGTTCTTGAGGAAACCCTAGTCAAAGGGAAAACCTCGGTGGGGATGGTACCCACAAATATGCACTAAAATATAATATCCTTGTTAGGAGATCTATCCCTGTTAGGAGCCAATTATTACATAGTACATTTCCTTTTTAGAGGAATACAAAACCCTGTTAGGGGTATACAAAACACCTAGTTAAAGGTGGCGAGCACACTTGCTCTTACAATAAAAAACTATCTCAAAAGAGTTCTCCAAAATGTGAAAAATACAAGCACTTATCTTTCTTAGATAGTTCTAGTTACAGCTTGACCTCTTATTGATCTTGCATCTGATCTCTTCTCATATATTCAAAATCTTTTTTCATCACCAAAAACATAACCATACTTCACTTTCACAAAACCACTCTATACTTATACAGAATCAGCCTTCAAGATGGCTTTACAAATACCATACAAAACATAATAATAATTTATGAAAATGATAATTATGAATTCAGCAATCTTATATTACCAAAGAGTCAGCAATATACTTTATTCACCTATCTTAGCACACTACCATATCCACTATCCTTAAACTTCACAACTATTCATATACCCTGTTATGCTATTTTACTGACTTTGCATACCTTCTGAACACTGTATCTCATAAATCTAGTCACCAAACCTCATGTGCTCTTAGCTAAAGAATGTATACATCCCAAAATACCTCCAGTTAACTTCACAAGCCCTAATACCTTGTATATCTTCTTTGCTAACCAAAACTGTAGTGTTGTACCCTATTATCCCGATTCTGGACTTAGTCATTTTCATGACTATGACTCTAGTGGAAATCTTCACAACATGCGATCACTCCAATCATAAGCATTTCCATAAATGAGAACCCTCAAGGGATTCCTAGTGCTTTAAAACATCACTTGCCAATAATAAGATGATACTGATCCAGAGACAGATGCCATTGATCATTATGAGAAGAAAAGAATAGAAATTATCCACAAATAGGTTGAAGAGATAAAAGTTATAGTATCTGACAATACAAAGGTACTTCATCAACAACTATAGGTTACAGGAAGTCTGATGACAAGGACTTCAAATTTTGATGATTTGTTCAAGACATAACTAAGAAGTCATGAAAAACCTTTGAAGATTTAAAAGCTCTCTCTTCCCAATTTAATGCAAAGAGCTCATCTGCAACAGAGTACAATAGAAAAATGACCAGTCTTTCTCTTATTTTAAGAAAAGCTTTAGAAGAGAAAAGAAAAAGAATCCAAGATCTCATTGGATTCTAGTTATTTCTAGCCCCAACATTTGATCTAATGAAAAGGACTGCAACTAAGGCAGGGAATCTGATCAATGAACCAGACTAAAAGATGATAGAAGAAATGGATAATATCATTGTATCATTGCAACCAATATAGAAGACTCTGGAACATGTCAGTGGGAAATGGAATCCTTTTCTACATATAACAAAGAAATTATATAAGGATATATTCACAAAGCTATAGATGTACATTGGAATATCTACCCTTAGTCTTATAGAGGTAAAAAGTGGAAGATAAGTTAGTTAAGGGGAAGAAGACCAGAATCAGAATAGGATGGGAAGAAGGTCAAAACAAGAGGGATCAAGAAACAAAGGAAGAACATATCAGATAAAAGATGAAAAATAGCACAAGGGAAGTATACATGAAAGGGAAGATAAAGTGATGTTTTGCCACCAAAGCCAAAGGGAAATATTGTTGACATACTTAAAGTTGTCATTGGATAAGTTAAATTCAAACATCAATTCCACTAGTAAACCGATAGACCACTCATACTCTTAGATATGCACCAGTAGACAAAACAAAGTATATGTACTAGTAGACCAAACAACGTATTAAGAACCGGTCTTAGAAAATATACAGGGGATGTATGAACAACCAAGTATAAGATTCATACCAGTCAACTACATAATAATCTAAACCAGATTATGTGGAGTTGTTTCAGTTAAAACCAAATTATACGAAGTGGTCACAAGTTAGAAGAGGAGTTAGATTTTAAACTAGAGTTATCTTTCTTTGTATGTAGATGTTTCAAGTTAAACTCAAGATCATTTTGCAAATTCTTTGCATGTATGATTTATGGGTGAGTTTACAGCTTCGTGAAAATGTGAGAAGTTTTGTTTTAATTAAGATTAATTTCTTATAAATACAGGTCATGGTTGACATAATAGGTGTTGTTGAATATTCAGAGTAGAAGAGAGATTTCTTCTAAGAGAGGCTACAGTCACAAGAGGTGAAAGAAAGAGAGGTTAAATAGTCCAGAAGAATGGAAAGGGTATCGGGTATGATCTAATCAGACAAAAAGTTTCATAGACGATCATTTCTTTCATATTGTTAAAGCATATTCAAATCCCTATATCAAGGTGAACCCTAATAGGTTCTTTGTATAAATCCCTTAACTAGGTAACATCTTAATTAGTGTTCAAAGTCCTTTTGCAAGGTGACTCCTAATAGAGTCAAGATCTTAACCGGTCTTCTACCAAATCCCTTTACCGAGTAGCACTCTCACAAGTGCTTTGTAAGCTCTTAACATGGAATATTTATTACTGCAGTAGTGAAGTTGTGAGCTCTATCTCACTGTGAGTTTTTCCTTCTAATTGAGGGTTTCCACGTACATATGTTGTGTTGATCTGAGTATTTCTATTGTATTTGTGAATGATTAATTACATTTTATTTATTCTGCAAGAATATATTTACAAGGTTTAATTGAGATAGAAATAGTATTTATTGATTCACCCCGTCTCAGTAACCGGTTAGGATTAACAGGAGCAACTAATACTGAATCTTGAGAAGATCAAGAAGGACAAGAGACAAAAATTAAAATATGGTCAGTTGATTGTATGTTTATTCTTCTATTTTTAGAATGTTTCCTAGCATTGGTAGTATTACCTGGTCAAATGATACACTAGCTTTCATTTAAATCAACAATTGTATAAAAGTTTTGGGAAATAATTTTATTGGAAAAATATGGGGGTATTTGAAATTTTTTTAGAAAAGGATGCATGAGAAAGAAATAATATCTTTTGAGATTGTTGATAAGTATAAGGATACCATATGTTTCATGGTAGATATTGATTCTTACTTGATAGAAGAAGTTGAGCCAAGAACCTCATGGATGATGTCGATGGGATATGAGGTAGAGGAAAATATTTTAACTATACATGTAGACCATTTATTGTCTATGCCAAAAGATCCTAAGGAACCTAGGTTTGGGACATATTAAAAAAAAATCACTTAAAGTACATAGTGAGTTGATGGAACTGGTCATTGAGAAGAGAGTGAAGAAAAATGTTGAGCAATTTATGATACATAAAGGTTTGACCAGAGATAAAATTGAGAAAGATAGATCCAAACATGTTGTGTAGAGAAACAAAGTACATTTGAAGCAACAAAAGTTGATGAGGATGTTGAGATAGTAGGTGCAACCCATGGTAACCCAACTAGTATATAGACAAGGAGCACAACTCAAGTCAAGAAGGAGAAAACTTCTCTAGTCAGGCCACAAGAAATGAGATTAGAAAGAAATGTCAAGATTGCATCAGTCATAAAGGCAATGAGCATAGACATAGTTGCAAGGAAGATAAAGGAGAAATCAAAAAGATTTGAGAAAGTAGGTGAAGAAGAAAGTGAGGAGACTTAATAAAAAAAAGAATAGAAAGAGCTCAAATTAAAAGGTAATAAATCCAAGGTGGTAGGATATCCTACTACTAAGTCTATGGATATTGATTTTAGTCAATTTTTTTGTGTTGGAGACCTAGTGAAAGAAGTGAAGAAATGGGGATTTTTGAAAAGAGTTAAGTTGTATTATGACAAGTTTAGTGAAAAGGATCAGAAGAGAATTGAGGAAGCAATAATCTTTAGTATGAACAAGTTGAGTCAAGTGCTACTGTAGTTACAAGGTTTGATACCTAATTCCTTATATGAAAAACTAGATGCAAGATGGAAGGCATCAGTTAATCAAGACAAGGAGATAATTCAATATGTAGTATTACATCTCCTTCTATAACTTAGAAAGAAAAAAGTTAAAAAGAAATGCAATGAAATGAGACTCGTGTTCAAAATGCAGACTATAATAATCATACTATTGATAGGTGAGTCTAAAGTAGTACAAGATGAGACTAGGAGTATTATCAGAGAATATTTAGGACTTAATGATGGAAGTAAAGAGGATGAACATGCTAAGGAGGAAGTAAGACTCCAACCAGATGAAGTGAAATTAGTATTTGTCCAAACAAATGAAGGATGGAAAATGGATGAGTGTTGATGAGGATGACTTACTGATTAAGGGGAAAATAGACTTAAGCACAATGAGCCTAGAGGACATGATAAATTTTGCAATGGCAATCAAGTCCAAGGCAAAGAAGGAAAAGATAAAGCAAGAGGGAAAAATCATAGTGAAATCCAAAGACATTTTTATGATCTTGTGCTAGATGTGATGTATGATGAGGAGGCTTCTCTGATTGAGAAGCTAGATTAGTTAATAATTGCTACCGGTGAATAGATAAAGAATCTAGAGGATCCAAAAATTGAAAGAGAGGAAAAGGTCTATGAAAAGAAGAGATCAGAGAAATTGTCATAGTCCATTACCCAAGACAGGAACACTCTTACAATGGATATGACCTAGATGAAGGAACCATTACTTGAAAGAGGTAAGACATTAAAGATTATTTCTAAATTTTCACATTTCATACAAGAACTTGAGAAGAAAAAAGGTGAAGCTCAATAGGAGTTGAATTTATTGTCACAAAATTATGATCATATTCGTATGAATTCTACATATTTTGGAGTTGAAGTAGAAAAGATAAATTGGAAGTCAAAAAAATACAGAGATGAATAGAATAAGAGACTTGCAAAATTGATGAAATTTCAGATCATTTTGACTCCTAAACTAGACATTCTATTGCAAAGTGTGAAGGAAGTTGAGAAATCCTTACCACCTCTATTAATGAACTCAGTTGAAGCATTAGAGGACACTGCATTTTTACTTCATGGACATATACTTATAATGGAGAATCTTCACAAGTCATGGGTCAGTGAGTGGAAAGTATTGAAGACTAATTTCAATGAGATTTTTAGTAGAATGTAATAGGTTATGCTACTCTTGATAAATAAAATTTCTCTTTTTGTTGTAACACCTTTGTCATTGTTCTCAAAGGGGGAGACTAGTGTAAGGGGAAGTAGTGTTATGTTTTTCATAAGAGGAGTTATGTATTATGTATAATTTTTAATTTTTAGACACTTAGTCAATTTTTCCCTATGTTGCCATCAATGTCAAAGGGGGAGATTGTTGGCATTTTTATGAAGGAAATATCTGTTTTGGTCACACGAGTGTGCTGTGATGTTGTCATGGCTAGCAAAATGATCTATTTATGTCAAGAGATCAAATATATTGATAGTGTTGAAGGACCAAATTGATGATGCACTAAGTATCCAGTCAATTGGTAAGTGTGTGCTATAAATGTGTCACACTTCTATGGATCATTACATGCAAGGAAATTCAAGAATGAGCCCTCACAAATCGATCCATAGCTCCCTAGGCATGGAGTGCAAGGGCTTTTAAGAATGCTCTCAGCTAGAGCTATTTAGCCTATAACCTTGCTAGTAAACCATGCAATGGGAGATTCAATGAAGACAAGGGAAAGAATGCCAATATCCTCAAGAATCAAGAATGAAAATGCAATGCAATGCTATGCTAGAAATGGAAATGCAAGCTAAGCTATGAAAGGAAATATGCAAGTGTTACAACCCAAGCTAATTAATCTATGTGAGCTAATCTAGAGCATAGAAATGAAGCTAATCTAAGAAAGCATAAATATGAAGCTAAGATAAGAATGCAAGAATGAGATGTAGAATGCAAGAATGGGATGTAGATGCTAAGAATGCTCCAAATCTTCAAAAGCTCCAAAGTGACCTAGAAATCCTGCAACATAAAGTTAGCATAAAAAGTTGGGGATCTAGAATGAAGAAGAGAGCTCTCATTTTAAAGGAAATGAGAAGGAATGGACCATGGAGATTAAGAGGCAAAAGATTTAATCAATAGTGGAGCTTAAAAGAGGAGCAATCCGTGTGCACAAATATCCTCCAATGAGAAAATAGGAGTTGACTTTTGTGTCCATATGAGACAAAAAGTGCCTTTCCCTTTTTTATAAAATAAGAATAATGCTTTATTTGTGCAACTTAGGATAAGAGGAAAAGTGGGGGATTTTTATTTATTAAAAGGGGAGGAAATATTCCTTTTAAATAAATAAAGACTTAGGATAAAATGGTTAGCCCATAGAAAATAATCGAATAAATGATAGAGATAGGATTTGATCAAGAACAAGCAATTTATGATTTAGCAAAAGGGGCTAATAGTCTAGGTGACCATTTTTGGGTGTATATAGTAAGAAGATAGTAAGAAAGACAAACTCAACCATATCTAGAGCTAGAGATTCAGTTAATGTGTGTGATCCTACAAACATGATCTAAAATATATATTGAGATATATCTATGATCACATAAGTTGGTTTGAAGTTTTGAGTGAGTTACTAAGGTTTGAAGTGGAACTAGCAGTAAGAACAGTGAACCGGTGGATAAAGTTGGTTAGATTGGTGTCGTGGTCAAATGTAAGTGGTTGGATGACATGTTTTCAAGATTTAATGTTTTAGGCCAACATCAAGGATGTTGATTTTTGTTTTTGGCATGCTCTCTCATACATTAATTTGGATTTGAGGGCCAACTTGTAAAATGTTTTAGGGTTCTAGCACTAACCTAGAACAAGTATATAAATGGTTTAGAAATTCTCTATGGTTGTTATTGTGATGTTATGTGATGATTGTTGGAGATAGTAAAAAATAGTAAAGTGTTCAAGGAAGTGTAGTTGATCTGGAATAAGTTAGACCTATCATGCCTTGAGTGCAAATATCATATCACTTTTACTTGTTGATTCTAACATATTATAAAGCTAAAACCTTTAACAGGGTCAATCCTAATAGGGTGAGAAAGGTCCTAATAGCTATGAAGTATAAATTCTCTAACAAGGTAGCTCTTTAAGTAGAGTTTTTAAATCTCTTGACATGGTAGTCTTTAACATGACTATTGTAGTTCCTAACTGGGCTATAAGTACTGTTAACTAGCTACAACTTGAGAAAGGTTTTTGTAATTTCTCCTAATAGGGTGGATTTCATGGTGCACTAGTGAAATTTGTGGGCATCATCCCCACACATGATTTTATCCCTCTAACAAGGGTTTCCAAAGGAAAAATATTGTATTCAAGTGTTCAATGTGTGTGAATGTTTTACATGTTATACTTTATTGTTATACTATTTTTTGTATGTTGGTTATTGTTGAAGATAATTGTTCAAAGTATCAGATTTGTGATTGCACTGATTCAGCCCCCCCCCCCCTCCCCATCAATGCTTTATAATACTAACAATTATATTAGAATTTTGACTAGATATGATGAAAGATTAAATTTTTTCATAAGTTCTTATATTGGGACTAGAATCTTGTTTAACCTAGACACTCATTTTGGGTCGATTAAATTGGTTAGTTGTGAGTTGTAAGTTCCCAAATTGTGCACTTTACCTAAGGAGAGGATGGATATGGGGCCAAAGGCACACCTAACTACCAACTTTCCTATGAAATCCACAATAACAACACAAGACAGGGAGAAAGAGAATGTAGAAACTCATATATCATTCATCAATAAACTTCATACATGATGGGCTGTAAGGCATTCCTAGTTATGACTAAATACAATCAAAATTAAATTACAAATAGACCTCTGACATGCGAGGATCACCACCTTTCAGATTCTATCTTATATTAAACAAAATTGCCCCCTAAGATATACAACAAGCTATTCTTTAGTACAAGAGGCCACTGAAACAAGTTGGCCTTAAGATCCATTAGATCTAATATTGGAGGAAGGGATGACCTAGATTTAGGTCCACATGCTTCCCAATGATCGATGCAAATATTAAATCCATGACCAAAATCAAATGTGCAAGTCGGCCTCAACAAAAATTTAAAATAATCCACACAATGAGCAAGACTACAGAGAAACTGAACCAACTTGGTGAACAACCAAACTAACTCAGTGAACAAGACTACCGAGCAACTTAAATTGACTCAGTGAATAACTAAAAAAACTTGGTGAATGATTGAATCAAGAAGCAATCGAGCCCTTTCAGTGGAAACAAGAATACATTACATGAAAAACATTTGAATGACAAATGAACTTCACACTTTCCTTTCCTTTTCTCTCTTTCTTAGCAATCATAGAAATGATATTATTGTAGACTAGGATTTGAGAGTGCACCTAAACCTGTTTTGAAGGCCAAAGACAAACAAACGTCATAGCATATTATCAAACCAAATTTAAAGGCAAGCAAACTAAAATCAAAGCCACCTCAGTTTAAGCTTAAAACAGATGCGCCCATGCACCGTTTGATATGCTTAGATATAGAGGGATGTGGGTGTGCAAACTCAAGCACTTGGAGCATGCAAGATGGATGATTTGAGGATCAAGAAGACCCAAAATGACATAAAATAGGTATGAGGAACCTATTTTGCCTCAAAGGCCTCAAGAACACACAAATATGCAAAGCTAAATGAAAGAACTAAGATTAAAACAAGAAATGAATCTATGTTAATCCATTTAAGCTAATTTAGATGTGATTTAAGCTTGAAAATGATCTAAAAAGATGAACTTATGCTTATGCTAGAATGAAAATGGCATTATGACTTTGCTATTGAGTTTGAGAGTTGAAAGATGATTTGCCTTAGGAAGTGAGGGTATTTATACGATTTCTAAAGGCTTGGGGTAGGAGGAATGAATGGCCAGGATTGAAATCCTTAAGAGAGGCCAAGATTCACTCAAAGGGAAGCACATGGATTGTGCTAGTTCTCAGCCAATCAGGAGGTGACACATGTCACAAGGTGAGTGGATGAAGGGAAGGGCAAAGAGGAGTCAACAAAGGGGGCTCCAAGCTCATAACTCTCCAAATAAATGCTTGTAAGAGCAATGAATGGGCTTTAAGAGGCTTTGAAGACTTTGGGGAAGCAATAAATGCTTTGTGGTTGAGATATTGGAAGGAAAGACTTTGCTTTGGTTTAGGAAAGTCTTAAGCTTGGTTAGGATTGCACAAAGGTTTAAGGGTAGGATTAGGATTAGATTAGGACAAAGAAAAGGATTAGGATGGGTGAAGAGGGTGGATTTGAGAAGATTCTAGAAGAGTCTAGATTTCTCCTTAGGTTTCATGGAATAAAAGTTATTCATTCCAAAAGCTTAAGTTTTAGGAATATTTATTAAAATACTTTCAATAAATATGGAAATTAAATATTTAACCTTAATTAAATATTTAACCTTGGGATTAGGGTTAGAAAAGATGGGATTAGCCTTTTAATCGAAATTAAGAAGGGATTAGAAGATTTTGGAAGAGGTTAGTGGTCTTAAGGAAATTGGCCAAGTTTGGGATAAAAAATAAATTAAAAAATAAATTAATTTATTTTTGAGGTTTTTGGTCAATTTATTAATTAAATAATTAATAAATTAGGGATAATGTCCAAATGACATTTTTAGGCTAGATTCCTTAATTAAAGATTTTTAATTAAGAGAGAGGGATTTAATGCCATAAAAATAAATTAATTAATTAAATAATTAATTAATTAATAAATGATGATGTCATCAAGGATTTTCAGAAAATAAAAATAATTTATTTTCTGAAGGATTTTTCGGTGTCTACATTTTGCCCCTCTTTGATGCGATGCCGCAAGTGGCATGGCGTCAAAGACAAGAAAACAAGATGCCGAGGCTAGAATCAGAAGAAGAGGGTATGACGCCTGGGTGGACTAGAAGAAAGAAGAACATGCCCCGGTGGGGCAAAATCATGGAAGATGCACCCAGTGGGACAAGGAGAAAGAGGGATTACGCCCTAGGACAGAGTGTGCCCGACGGGACGAGGAAGGAAGAGGGGTAGGAAGAAAGGGGAGATAAATAACCTCACTTCTAAGAACAAATATGGATGATATGCAAGATGAGATGGAAATGCAAGATGCAAGATGCAGCTGCATGCAAAGATGCAAGATTAATCTATATGATAAATGCAAGGGACCGGATAGCTCCAAGTGCAAACGGGAGTGCACAACCTAGATTTAATATAGCAATGCTAGAGACCTGCCAAGGATACTGGGATCACGAGGCCTTGTCACCAGCGTTGCAGAGGACTGACGAGGACTGACGCTAAACAAACACACAGGGTTGCCCCAACATCACACATGAAGCGCAGAGGCGACATGGCGAAACCGATGCTGAAGGAACCACAAACACACAACTGACTCACAGGCAGAAGCGAAAGATCAAAAGACCTTGCCCCAGATTATCCGCACACGCAGCACACTATGATATAATGAATCGTGGTGACCCTGGTGGGATAATGAGAAGCCAAAAAGATTAACAAGATCAAAAGGACAAAACCCAAGATCAAAATGATAACTCCAAAAAGACATCCTTTGCCAAGGAGAGAGATTAGGTTTGATTGATGGTGGGAAGATTGGTCGGACAGGAGGAACGATATATCCTCAAGGACCAGGATGGAAGATTAGGTCAGACAGGAGGAACGATATATCCTCAAGGACCCATGGTTGGTGAGAGAATAAGTGTAGTTGTTCGCTGGCAAAAGCTGAAGTTCAAGGAATAATCAGGATGAGCAAGGATAAGTCGACAATTGATGTTGCTGAAGCACAAGGCCCGAGTGGGACTACAAATTTTCTGAGGCTGGGGATGGGACAAGATATCTGATCAGATGCTGCTGCAGGATGGACAAAGGCTATGTACAACAAGGAGGAACGATATGCACAAGGGATATGTACAGAAGCTCAGGATTGGGGATAGGAAGATCACACTCAGCGGGACTCTCACTAGGATGGAGACAAGAAGGATAAATACAGGGAGGAATGCGCTGTACAGGAAAGGGAAAAGGATATGGTACAAGATATGGTACAAAGCTTTGGAATAGGATATGGATTGCAGATGGGTTGGAGGAAGATGGAAGCTGAATGCTTGGAAGATAGGGGAGATGGAACTGCTGGGAGATCTGTTATGGAGATTATGGATGGTGGAAGAGGACGGTAGCTGAAAGGACAACTGAATAGATAAAAAGCTCAGTTTACTATGTTGGCGCCTATTTGCCAGGTTTTTACCAACATACTTGTCCAAGGCACTTGAATTGCCAAGTTTTCACCGTTTGGACGATTATTTTCTCTTTCTCTTTTCTTTTTTTGCTTTTTTGCTCTTTTTTTTTTGCTTTTTTTTGCTTTTTTGAATGTTTTTTGCTTTTTCTGATATATGCAGGATCAGGTTCAGGCATAGAACCTCTTCAGATGGATGATGTTGATAGGATCATTCAAGGGCTCACCTTCTGGTGTTGATAGCTGATAGGCTCCGGAGCCAAAGGATGCGGTGACAACATAGGGGCCCAACCAAGTAGGCTCAAACTTGCCTTTCTTTTCTCTATTTGCTAGGACCTTCTGATTTTCTTTAAGGACCATGTCACCGACCTGGAATTATCTAGGATGGACCTTTTTGTTATAACTCCTTTTGAGTCGATTCTGGTATGCAACCAGGTGATCGTAGGCTTGCTGTCTCTTTTCATCTAGCAGATCTAGCCGTGTGAGCCGGGCCGCATGATAGTCTTCATCAGTTGTATAGTTCTTCATGGAGACGCGCAAGGATGGGAGCTCAACCTCGATTGGTAGAACGGCTTTAGCACCATATACAAGAGAGTATGGGGTGGTGCTTGTGGGAGTGCGATAAGAAGTGCGATAGGCCCAAAGGGCAGGATTGATTTGGAGGTGCCAGTCACGACCAGAATCATTGACAACCTTCTTGAGGATTTTCAAGATAGTTTTGTTGGTTGCCTCAGCTTGGCCGTTTCCTTGAGGGAAATATGGACTGGAGAAACGGTGATGGATGTGGAGCCTGGCACACAGATCATCCACATGCTAGTTTTCAAAAGGTGTGCCATGGTCTGTGAAAATGGTAGATGGTATGCCGAAGCGGCAAATGATATGGTAGAGGATGAACTTGGATATTTGGATGCCAGTGGTTAGGGTGAGCGGAATCGCTTCAACCCATTTGGTAAAGTACTCTGTGGCTGTTATGATATACTTGTGTCCATCCGAAGAGAGGGGGGTGATCAAGCCAATGAGGTCGAGGCCCCAACATGAAAAAGGCCACGGTGGTGCAATAGGCTGTAGATCCTGTGCTGGTGCATGTATCAAATTGGCATGCTGTTGACATGGGAGACATTTCTTGACAAATTCACACGCATCATGTTCCATTGTTGGCCAATAATATCCAACTCTAAGCAGCTGCTTTGCTAGAACCATGCCACTCGTGTGGGCACCGCAAATTCCAGCGTGAACTTCTTGTAAGGCCAGGACGGCCTCGTTTGAGTCTAAACATCTAGATAGGACATTATGATACCCGTGACGATATAGGGTGTTGGCTACAAGAGTGTAGCGGGAAGCTCTGCGAATAAGGTTTTGGCGTTGGTTATTGGTGAGATGGGGAGATATGATACCATTTTTTAGATATGCATGGATGTCGTGGTACCATGGGGATTGGGGACCAACCAAGACACACACCATGTTTGCATCGGTGTTCTCATAAGCTGGCAAGTGTAGCTGCTCGACTAGAAATTCATATTGTGTTGCGTCACGTGGGATTTCCAATAAGGATCCGATGGTTGCCATTGCATCTGCTGCTTTGTTTTGAAGCCTTGGGATCTGATTGAATTGTAGATGTAGGAAATGCTCTTTCAGTTTATCCACTAGTTTCTTGTAGGGTAGCAATTTGTCATCCTTTGTCTGATACTCATCAAGGACTTGCTTGATAATGAGCTGTAAATCTCCAAATACTTGTAATTCTGTGATGTTCCATTGGATAGCTGTTTTGAGACCTAAGATGAGTGCCTCATATTCTACAATATTGTTGGTACAGGGGAATCCCAACTTGAATGATTTTGGAATATAGTCACCTTGAGGTGTGACGAATAGGATTCCTGCCCCAGAGCTATGGGATGTGTTGGAACCATCAAAGTATAGTTTCCACATGGGCTGCTCTTTAATCATGCATAAGTGTTCATCAGGGAATTCCATGATTAGTGGATAGGCATCCACCAGTGGTGCTTCTGCTAGTTGATCGGCAATGACTTGCCCTTTGATTGCTTTGCGATCTACATACTGAATGTCAAATTCGCTGAGTAACATGACCCATTTTGCCATACGGCCTGTGAGGGTTGTCTTTGATAACAGATACTTAAGAGGGTCCACCTTTGATATGAGCTTGATTGTGTGGCTAAGCATGTAATGTCTAAGTTTTTGAGTGGCAAAGACCACTGCTAGGCATGCTTTCTCCATGGGTGAATAGTTAAGCTCATAGCCCACAAGAGTGCGACTGATGTAGTAGATAGCTCGTTCTCTATTTTCATCATCATGCTGTGCTAGGAGTGCCCCTAGTGCTGTAGCTGTTGTTGAGATGTAAAGGATGAGTGGGCATCCTGAAACCGGTGGTACTAGGATTGGAGCATTAGCTAGATACTCCTTGAGCTTATCAAAGCTTCTTTGACATATGGGATCCCACTTGAAGTTGGTGTCTTTGCATAAGAGATGTGAGAAGGGTTGGCACTTGTCTGCTAGTTGCGAGATGAACCACCGAACTGATTGAAGCTTGCCCTGTAGGCTTCTGAGCTGTTTGAGATTTCTTGGTGGAGGCATCTCTGTTATTGCTTTTACCTTTTTAGGATCGATCTCTATGCCTCGTCTAGAGATGATGAAGCCTAGAAGCTTGCCAGATGTTACGCCAAAGACACATTTCTTAGGATTTAACTTTAAGCCATAATGATTCAGACGATCAAATACACGCTCTAGGATATTGAGGTGCTCATCTCTTGTTTTGGATTTTGCAAGAATATCATCCACATAGTCTTCAAGGATCTTGTGGATCATGTCATGGAAGATCGCTGTCATTGCTCGCTGATATGTTGCTCCTGCATTCTTTAGCCCAAATGGCATCATGTTGTAGCAGAAGGTACCCCATGGGGTTGTGAATGCTATTTTATGTTGATCTGCTTCTGCTATATGAATCTGATTGTAGCCTGAAAATCCATCCATGAGTGATAGCATTTCGTGACCCCCTGTGAGGTCTACAAGCATGTCTATGTTTGGCAATGGGAAGTCATCCTTAGGACATGCCTTGTTGAAGTCCCTGAAATCAGTACAGATTCTGATGTCACCAGAAGGCTTTGTGACTGGCACCATGTTAGAGATCCACTCTGAATAATCTATTGCTCTGATGATCTTAGCTTGGAGGAGCTTCTCAAGCTCTGCTTTAACTAGTAATGCTACCTTTGGATGCATTTTCCTTAGCTTCTGCTTCACTGGCTTGACGTTTGGATCTACTGATAGATGATGAACAACAAGGTTTGGATCAAGCCCAGGCATGTGGGCGTATGACCATGCAAAGTTGATGATGGATTCCTTGAGCAAGGCACTGAGAGCGATTTCTTCTCCTTCTGTTAGGTTGACTGCAATGTAGGTGATCCTTGGACATTCTTCTATTCCCAAGTTGATTGGCTTGGTCTCCTCTATGATGATCGGCGACTGCTCTGGTCTATAATCTTGGATAGGGGGAAGAGGCAAGGCTTCATCTTCTAGCGCCTGAATTGCCAGGTTTTCACTAGAAGATACGCCCTTTGTTTTTACTATTTTGGAATCAGAATGTGCCCCAAGGGGGTTTTCACATAAAGACTCATGATGTTCTCTTGCTATTTCATTTTTGCGACTAAAGCTTGCCTCTTCCCCAAAATATCCTTTTGGGTGAAGCTAATAGACAGAGGTTGATGTTGGATCCTGATTTCTTGCTGGACCTGATGCCCCCATGAATTCTAGGAGTGCTTGTGCGCTTTGGAACTCGTCGATGTGTGCGATGCTTGGGTGGTCCCAATCTATGAGGTCAGGGTTTGTGAGGGGAAGATCTATGAGGTTAATGGAGAGTTGTTGGAGGACAGAAGTCCCCAGGAGGGTGTCGTCGGCAAAGATATCGTCGTAGGATCGGATGTCTTTCTCTTCGGGGATGTCTTCGATTTCCACGAGGTCATCCTGGCTATTCGAAAAGTTCACGTTGGTCATGTTAGTGTCCGCAGTTGTGGTATTGGGCTCTTGTTCAAGCAGGCGAGGGGTATTAAAGCCAAGTCCTTGTTGTTCTGGATTCTGGGATGGTATGATAGGAAACAAATTTCCATCCTCTTGTGGTCCTAGACCACCACCTTGATAGTTATATTGTTCTGTGACATTCTTGTAGGGGATTGGATATTTCTCTTTGAAGTACTCAAGAAGTTGGGTGTCACGGGATGGGGGATCTTTGTATAACCATTTGTTAATATCTGGATCCATTTCTTTGCTGTTGATGTTGCCATGAGACTCAAAAGTCATGTTTCCGATTTGCTTGAGCTTATAATGTTCCTCAACAGGCTTGTTTTGACAACTTGGGCGCCTTTGAGTATGTGGATCACGTGGAAGATCCCCTACAGCAAATGCATCACCGAGGCTGTATTCGCCACAACCCTAGTTGTTGATCTTGATGGATGATAAGGTGGAAGAGAGGATGGTCTCTGGATCGCGATGGGATCGGGATGAGCTAGCAATAGAAGTACCAATATCGGTTCCAGGACAATGAGTAGAATGAGGGAAAGATGCTTCCATCGCAAGGCAGTATGCGAAGGGGTTAGGGTCAGCGTGGATGGTAACCTCAGTGCCTTGATGTGGAAACTTGATGCACTGATGGTAAGTAGATGGTACGGCCTTAATGGAATGGATCCATGGATGACCGAGGAGGATATTGAACGGTAGGTCAAGATCAACAACGTGGCAGAGAGTATCTTGCGTTGCTGGGCCTAGCTGGATAGGCAAAGTCATAGTACCTTCAGAGGTATGCTCCAAGTTATCATATGCTTTGATAGTGATTTGCTCATGTTGTATGTCGGCTTCCGTGAACCCGATCTTCTTGATGAATTTTAATGTGCACAAGTTGAGGGCTGAGCCATTATCCACTAGAACTCGTTTGATGGCGAAATCTCTGACCATGACAGCAATGCGGAGAGGAAGAATATGGTCAGGAGCGACATCTGGTATATCAGATTCTTTGAAGGATAAGGCACATGCTGCTGATAGGTGTCCCACAAGAGTTTCAAAATGAGTTGTGTTAATGTTCGTGGGGACATGACCTTCTTTTAGAGCTTTGTCCAGGATCTCCTAATGGATGGGTGATGTGCGGAGCAAATCCAAGATAGATATTTGGGCTGGCATGTTCCCAAGATGCTCTATGATATTGTATTGTGCACTTGGTGCATTATGCTGTGTTGCACGTGCATTTGATGCTGGCCTGGTGTTAGATTGTGCTGTGGATGTAGTAGATGTTGGCCTTGAAGGAGCAGCTGATCTCGGAGGAGCACCGGCAACAGTTATCCTACCACTGCGGGTAGTTGCAGCACATTGTCGATCCGACCCTCTGACGTGGATGGTATTGATGGTGGGCTCATCTTGGATGGGCTCAACTTGAGTTATGCATCCGACATACTTGTCATAGTTGATGTAAGCCACTATGTGATCTTCTTGCTTGCCTTTGCCACGATTTTGGGGCTGATTGGCGTTGGCTTGATTCTTCCCGGTATCGTGTTGAGGGAACACATTTTGATATATTTGCAAATCGGCATTAGGTGAAGCTTGAGTTGATGCATCGACCTGGATTTCCTTGCGATCAATGAGATCCTGGATGTAGTGCTTAAGCCGCATGCACTTCAATGTTGTGTGCCCCTTCACACGATGGTAATCACAGTATTCATGTTCTTTATACCAATCAGACTTTGGTGCGTTGTCATCCTTCTGTGGGATGGGCGGATATGTGATCATATTTGCCTTGGCTAGCCGATAAAAGATCTGATCTAGAGGCTCACCCAAAGGTGTGAAAGTCCTCTTTGGATTGTTCTGATTGTTGGGCTTGTTTTGCCTTGGGGCAACGTTAACTGTGTTAACAGGATTGCCTTGACGTGCTGGCTGTTGCTATTGGTATTGTTGCTGATACTGTTGCACAGGTAGCTGATGAGCTTGAGGAGGCTGCTGATAAATAGGTGCTTGATATGCGGGAGCTGGGGGTTGCTGATAGATGGGCGCTTGTGGCGGTTGGTATGTTTGAGCTGGTGTAGGACTAGCCACAATGAATTGTACATTTTTAGTGTCAGTGGCTCCATCTGTAACAACATTCTTGTTACGATTCTAGTAACAGGATTTATCATTGTTGGGTTTGTTTTTGGAATCATCCTTGAAGTGACGAATAGTGTCTTCGTCTAGGAGAGCTTTTTCGATACCTATGCCTTTGCTCTTGATGTCTTGGTATGTCTGGAGATAGTTCATTCGCATGTGATGGGATAGCTTTGGATGCAGGTTATCAATGAAGATTTTTGTTAGATGCTTCTCTGGCGGCTGATATGATAACCTGGTTGTAAGATTCTGCCATCTTTGCAAGTATTCTGCAAGGCTTTCTCCGTCTTTCTATTTTGAGTTGCATAGGTCTAGCAAGGACAACTCATTCTCTACATTATGGGCATAGTGTGTGATGAACTTCTCAGAGAGTTCAGCAAAGGTTTTTATTGTCCCATGGGGTATTTTGTAAAACCACTCAACAGCAGTTCCTCCCAAGCTTTTGGAAACAGGCGCAGGAGATAGTTATCACTGTAAGCCACTTCTTGGCACGCCATGTAGAACTCTTTGATATGATTTACTGGATCTCCTTTCCCCCGATACTTGTCGAACTTGGGCATCTCAAAATGCTTGGGGAAAGGGATAGTTGCTATGGACCGATCGAAGGGATATGAGCACACCTCTTCAAACTTGTATGTTTTATTCTCTGTTCCACTTTGTAGCTCCTTTAGAGCGTTTTTCATTGCTTCCCACTCAGCATTGAGTGGCGAGGGAACTGGAACTTCTGCTTGTGATTGAAGCTGTGGAACTGGATATGGCGTTTGCTGTGGATAAATAGGTTGGAACTAATTTTGGGGCAATGGTTGTTGGGGATATTGCTGGTGTGGCATAGGGGGATATTGTGGTAAATGATATGGAATCGCTTGATGTTGTTGGGCTGCTTGCTGTTGTTGAATTGGCGGTTGTTGTGGGATTGCTTGCTGATATTGAACATTTGGAACTTGTTGTTGTAACTGATGGGTGGGAACTTGCTGTTGCTGGGGGATGATAGGGATTTGTTGCTGGGGTTGATAGCAAGGGACTTGCTATTGTTGGGGAATGATGGGTGTTTGCTGAAAGGGGACATGTGGTTGCTGTGGGGGAGGCTGTTGGAATGATGCTGCTTGCGGGTATGATGGTGGTAGTTGTTGAGGTTGGCTTTGGGTTTGGCTGATATAAGCTGGGTGCATGCCTGCGTTACTTAGAGGTGGAACAGATGTGGGGAAGCTAGAAGCAAAGGGTGATGGGGTAAGATAGCTGGGGAAAGTTGGCTGTTGAGGTGGTGAAACTTGCTGGAAGGTATTTGGGATTTGGGATGAATAGCTTGAAGCTGGCAGTGTTTGGGGTAATTGCTGCTGTGCTGCTTGGGCGAAGGCAGTTTGTTGACTTGCAACCATAGATGTAGGGGATTGAGATGGGATCCCCCATGCCTTCATTTCTTCTTGTGTAAGGCCCCACTGAGAGCTTGTGTTAGGGTGCACTGCAGCGGATGATGGAATGGTAGGAGCAATGGGAGCTTGGGACACGAATGATGGTTGAGACAAAGGAGCTTGTTGAGGTTGTGGTTGAATGGATGCTTGTGAGGAGGAAAATGAAGGAAACACCCAAGAGAAAGATGAGGTTGGAATGGGGAGCGATTGCGCTAACCCCAAAGAAGAAGGTATGGGTGCTTGGGGGGTGAAGGGTGACGGTGCTCCTTTGATGGTGAAAGGCGTTGCTTGACTTGTGGATGGTGGCGAATCTTTTGGTGTGAAAGCTTGCGTGAGAGGTGGAAGCTGACTTTGGGTTAAGTGTTGGATTTGGGCTTGGGCAGCCATAGCAGATGATGAAGCAAAAGGGGTATGAGATGGAGCAGATGGCGCTGCAGCTTGTGTTGCGGGATTGGTGAGGCTTCCTTGCAAGAAAAGGGGAATGGTGGAAAGCTCTTGGGGTGTTTGCATGATAGGATTGGGAAATGTTTGGACAAACGGAGAATATGCTTGTGCTGGAACTTGGATAGTTTTGATGGGGATGCGTGGATAGAGAGATGGTGGGATGGAGGTACTTTCTGGCAGGTAGTGAACAAACGTGCTTTGCTGATGTTGTGGTACAAGGGCATTGGTTGCTGGTGGGCTTTCTGGAGGATTTACAAATGCTTGGTTTGCCAAGGGGGATGAAGGGATGTTTGGATCTTCACATGGGTTACTGGCTTGGATGTGGGGATTGTAGGTCATCATGACGTTGGTGAAAAGGTTGGGATCGGATGAGGTTGTTGGTGGATAAGGATTCATGCTTCTTCTTTTCTGAGATTTGGTCTCAACAGGCATGGAGATGCAAGTGCTAAATGTATGCAAGATGTTTGGCTAAAAGATGTTGATGGATGCAAAGCTGATGAACTTTTAAAGATGATGACTTCTAAGATGCAAATGCAAAGATGGATCAAGATGGCGATGATGGAAGTTGGATGGAACTGATATGGATCAAGATGGTGGAGGAAAGATAGGTTGCTGATGGAAAGCTGGTGAAAGATTACTGAGTGGTCAACAAATGAGCTGCTGTTTTTCCCAAACGGAGGATCAGAGATATGATGGGGTCAACCTAAGATAGACTGATGATCTTCGGTCAACAAGTTTCTTATCAATGCACTCCAATCTCTTTCTCGAGATGATGGCTATGCAAGGACAAGGTTTGATTTCTTTATGACAACACGTTGTGCCAAAAAAGAGGATGATGGTCTCTGATCTTGGATATAGGATAGGAACAACTCAAAAGGTAGAACACTAAGTGTTGGTGGATCTCTGGATTTGGAGCAAAAGATGATGGATCTGCTGGAAAGACATGGAAAGATGATGGGGGGATGCTGGTGGAAAAGGTTTTGAAGGGTGAAGGGACAATGCTTTATCTAAAGGGATAATGCAAATGACAAGGATTGATTCTAGAATGCTGGTAGGAAGATGAATGCATATGCAACTTTATGATGTTTTGAAATGCAACTAAGATTTTGATGCTGATGAAGAGGATGAAACTAGGATGAAACTAAGATGCAAGGCTGTTTGAGACAAGATTTCAAGATCTGAAGATGGAACAAGACATGTCAAGGATTTGGCTAATCTTCTGGCTCAAGGTTGACAAAGTGATGGTTAACTCGAAAATGGAAGGCAAACTGTTTGATGCGGGCGTTATGGGCAATGTTCTCAAGTCTGGTTTGGGACTTCTCTTCTGCTTGGTTTGCTTGGATAATTGCTTGATAGCTCTTGGTGTTCTTCTTGATAACTTTTCGCTCTTGATAGGCTTGGGATTTGGGCAACTTTGCTTTAGGATGTTTGTTCTTGCTGGGCATCACTTGGAAAAGAGGCTTCTGATTTTGAGGCAAAGGTTTCCAATGGAAAAAGTTAAAGTCAAAGCAATCTCCGCAAGGGACAAAGAAACCTTGCGGGATACAAACAAAGGCAATTGACTCTGACAAAGCTTTGAAAGTGAATGTTTCAACAAGTGTTTTCACGGAGTCTTTGACTATCAAGCACTTCAAACAGATCTACCTAAGGAAGGTGAGTATCAAAATCGCTTGCCCACAGCTTGGTATCCCCCAGAAGGGAATAAAAATGGTGAGTAATCTTGAGGCAACCCGGTAAACCCCTTGGAATCGGTCCTTGCACAAGGATTTTGATACTTTCGGATGTAGATAGGGTAGCCTCTAGTTTATCAAGTTTTTAATAGTTCCGTGGAGTCTCCATACCCGGTTATGCTGATCATCCGTGACTCACTTAAGAGCCTTGCCAATTATGCTGGGGGAGAGGAATGTTTACCATCCCCAGACACGTGTTTGGCACGAACGCCCGGCGATTAGGAGATGTAAGTGATTCTTTTGGTATTCACTTATTTGTATACCGGCCGGGGGGGATACCGGTTTGAGGTCGTTCTTCGAGGAGGAAGCGCTTCTCCTTGGACAGGCCTCGCTAAAAGTAGAACAAGTGAACTTGTCCAAGTTCAAATGTTCCACGTTGCTTACTCTAACAAGGATTATGCAAAAATTGAAAAACTCCTACATGCACATCAAGCAGATTTTGTTCATTTTCCCAAATTTGATTAAGTGATGTTTGAACTTTGAAAATGAAGACACTCGTGATTAGCTTTTGATTTGTTCCTTTCTCCAAAAAGTAAATCGAGCGTTTGCAAGTTTTTTGACTTGGGCATTCAAGATTGAGTGTGCGTGTTTGATTAAGAACTTTGAAAAAGCTTTGTTTTATCCCTTAGATCACTCAAGATTGAATTTGTTTGCTTGCTTTGGAAACTGAAACAGATGAGGGAATAGAGTTGTTTGTTCCTTTTAGTGCATTCAAGATTGAGTTTGATTTTCAAATTGACAATGACACTTAGGACCTAAGTTCATTTCCTTAAGTTTCATTCAAGATTGAGTTTGACCTTTGCTGTAATAAAAGAAATGAAAAAAACCAGTCCCAAGCAAAAAACAAAAAGCGACACTGTCCAGCTTATAGGCGATGCTGGAAAATGCAGAGGCGACATTTAATTCCTACAGGCGACATTCTGTACCTCAAAAGGCGACAGATAAAAAACCAGAGGTGTGATTTCTTTTGTTACAGGCATGATTTAATTAAAAGAAGGCGACAGAAGAGAATTCTGGAACGTAACAGAAGTTGCCGACAACAGGAAAATCTCAGTTATGCAGGCGTGAAAACAGAGCTCACAGGCGTCATTTCTTTCTTCAAAGGCGTGATTTAATTGCATGAAGGCGTGACTGAATTCCTTGTAGGCGACATTTCTTTTGTTGAAGGCGACATTTCTTTGTTTGAAGGTGACATTTAATTGCTGTAGGCGTCATTTCTTTTCATGAAGGCGACATTTCTTTATTTCCTGCAAAATACAAGCATATAAAGCATAATTTCATCAAAATGATTGTGGTTTGCGTCCCACCGGGCGTGCCAGAATGTAGACTAGGATTTGAGAGTGCACCTAAACCTGTTTTGAAGGCCAAAGACAAACAAACGTCATAGCATATTATCAAACCAAATTTAAAGGCAAGCAAACTAAAATCAAAGCCACCTCAGTTTAAGCTTAAAACGGATGCACCCATGCACCGTTTGATATGCTTAGATATAGAGGGATGTGGGTGTGCAAACTCAAGCACTTGGAGCATGCAAGATGGATGATTTGAGGATCAAGAAGACCCAAAATGACACAAAATAGGTATGAGGAACCTATTTTGCCTCAAAGGCCTCAAGAACACAGAAATATGCAAAGCTAAATGAAAGAACTAAGATTAAAATAAGAAATGAATCTATGTTAATCTATTTAAGCTAATTTAGATGTGATTTAAGCTTGAAAATGATCTAAAAAGATGAACTTATGCTTATGCTAGAATGAAAATGGCATTATGACTTTGCTATTGAGTTTGAGAGTTGAAAGATGATTTGCCTTAGGAAGTGAGGGTATTTATACGATTTCTAAAGGCTTGGGGTAGGAGGAATGAATGGCCAGGATTGAAATCCTTAAGAGAGGCCAAGATTCACTCAAAGGGAAGCACATGGATTGTGCTAGTTCTCAGCCAATCAGGAGGTGACACATGTCACAAGGTGAGTGGATGAAGGGAAGGGCAAAGAGGAGTCAACAAAGGGGGCTCCAAGCTCATAACTCTCCAAATAAATGCTTGTAAGAGCAATGAATGGGCTTTAAGAGGCTTTGAAGACTTTGGAGAAGCAATAAATGCTTTGTGGTTGAGATATTGGAAGGAAAGACTTTGCTTTGGTTTAGGAAAGTCTTAAGCTTGGTTAGGATTGCACAAAGGTTTAAGGGTAGGATTAGGATTAGATTAGGACAAAGAAAAGGATTAGGATGGGTGAAGAGGGTGGATTTGAGAAGAGTCTAGAAGAGTCTAGATTTCTCCTTAGGTTTCATGGAATAAAAGTTATTCATTCCAAAAGCTTAAGTTTTAGGAATATTTATTAAAATACTTTCAATAAATATGGAAATTAAATATTTAACCTTAATTAAATATTTAACCTTGGGATTAGGGTTAGAAAAGATGGGATTAGCCTTTTAATCGAAATTAAGAAGGGATTAGAAGATTTTGGAAGAGGTTAGTGGTCTTAAGGAAATTGGCCAAGTTTGGGATAAAAAATAAATTAAAAAATAAATTAATTTATTTTTGAGGTTTTTGGTCAATTTATTAATTAAATAATTAATAAATTAGGGATAATGTCCAAATGACATTTTTAGGCTAGATTCCTTAATTAAAGATTTTTAATTAAGAGAGAGGGATTTAATGCCATAAAAATAAATTAATTAATTAAATAATTAATTAATTAATAAATGATGATGTCATCAAGGATTTTCAGAAAATAAAAATAATTTATTTTCTGAAGGATTTTTCGGTGTCTACAATTATCTATTTATTTATCTTCATCTTCATCATCAAAATTACCAGAAATGTTTAAGGACTTCTTACCATGGACTAATGGTTTGAGGCTGTCTCACTTTTAGGCTCTGTCTTCAAACTTGAAATCTTAAAAGCTAAAATTTTTCTGATCAAGCTCTCTCTCTTGAAATTTGTTGTAAGCTGCATAGTCTCATCTAGGATGTTGATCTTGTTTTCATGCTCAACTATAAGAGTAGTCATCAATTTTTCCATTACATCTTCCTCCGAGATCTCTCCACCATTGTTCCTAATTCGAGCAACCACTTCATTAATCTTTTGATTGTAAGCTCTGATGTCTTCTTTAGGTAGCATCTCCAATTTGTTGTATCTTTTCTTCCATGTCTTTCTATGTGCATTCTTAGCTTGTGTATCTCCTTCAAACATGTCTTCTAGGTGCTTCCATATCTTGTAGGCTGTGTTTACTTTCTTTATCTCTAAAAATTCATTGTCAGATAAGGTGCTGATAAGGGATTCTTTGGCTATTGCATTCTGATGGAACAACTCCTTCTACTTATTGGTAGCATCATCCTTTGCTAGATCTACTAGAGAGGGAATCTAAACTTCTTTGATAGCTACTTCAAAAACTTCAAAAGCAATGTAATGCAAATGTGTCATCATCTTGTTCTTCCAATCAAGATAGTTCTCTCCATCAAACTTAGGACTATCTTTTCTAAAGAATGTCATCTGATAAACCTCAAGCTATTAAAATTTCTCTTTGAGGTACTTGGCTCTGATACCAATTGTTAGGAATAGTCCCAAGAGATAACTGAGAGGGGGGGTGAATCAGTTATCTACAAGTTTCAATTCTTTATCCAATTAAGTATACTTAAACAATAAGCACAAACACAATGAAAGAACACTTGAACACAACACCAATATTTTGGTTATAGGGAAACCCAAATAGGTAAAAACCCCGGTGGGAATTAACACCCACTAATGAACTGCACTAAAGTATAATGATCTTTTTTAGAAGATCTTACAAACCTATTAGGAGTTTATCTTTACAATACAATAAGTACAGTGACCTAGTCAAAGGTCAGAACTTGTTAGGAGTCTTTTATGACTAACCCTATTAGGGGCGACAACACACTATCTGAGAGCTCATTGCTCAAAGGGGTGAAGGCTAAAACCTTCTGAATATCAGATACACACTATATCTAGATCTTGGAAAATTTTGAGGTAGACCTATTGTCTTGATCAATTCCAATGAATAGAATACTCTTTCTTCTTTGTCACATAGACCTCTTCTTGATGGCACAACACTTTGCAACTTCTTCTCTGCTCTTATCTTCTAATTCAGTGCCACACTTCTAGCGATCATAAATGATTGGCTATAAGTATCTTTCCTCTAAATGATATAATTAAGTTAGCCTATTATAACCACCTTGAAATCATAATAGAGAAACAATAACACACTCCAATAAAATCTCAGTCAGCTCTACTAAGCACCCAACGCAAACTAGGACCTGTCCAATTCAATAAGAGTAGACACACGCTACACACTGTCGGCTCTACCAAATTAACTAAAACTTTCTCCTCAAGCTGAATTACTCTATGCACTCTTAACCAAACATTATTAACTCTTCTTTAAACATAAATCCAAGCATACATACTAAAATTATAGGTGCAACTCCTGTACCAATATAATTTGTGTCGGTCCTTTAGGATAAACATAGGAAATTGCAACAGGTGAATAACGACTGCATAACTTCACTTCTACTACATATCAGACTCTACATCCATGAATTTAAAAACACTAACATGTCTCCATCACATATCCAAATGTGCAAGGCTCCATGATAACTGTACAGACAATCACACATAGAACACTGCCTGTAACTCTACTAGGAACACTGCTGACACAAGCTGCTACATAACTATCTGCACTTACAGTTAATCTCTACATCCATGATATCATTATCATAACATGTCCATGCTACATATACTAAAATATCACTACATAAGTCTTCCATGCATGCTACTTACCATATGTTGTCATCAATGACAAACATACAGTCAACACTGGCTTGCTGGAAAATCTCCAACAGGGGTTGGTAGCATAACTCAAGTTGGTAGTTGGGTCACCTATTTTAGACAACAAAATGGAGTAGCCCAAGTCTATATTTCTCTTACATAGGGCTAAAACTCCTACCCAACTAGAATGAGCTAAGGCATATTTTCTTGAGTTCCCTTATCTTACCATCTAACAGTATTCAAAGAAATTATTTTCCTACCCTAACATTTGTATGTTAGGGCTTATGGATACTTTTTTTGATGGGTCTTCATCTATTGATTTCTTATTGAATGCAAAGAACCTAAATTTGGGGGTTCTATATTTATATATTATCTCTTTTTTGTTTATTCATTCTCTCTATCCATTCTTTGTTACTTATTGATTCCTATTCTATTTTTCCTTAAAGAATCACTGTCAAGATTTTAAAACTTCATGCTTCTGTTTTGTATTTGTTTAATAGCATAAATAAATGAAATAGGAGTCTAACATAGTTTCCCATGTTGGGCTTCATTTTTCTTGGTATTTATTTCATTGTACCATACATTGTATTGAACACATTTTTCACACTCATTCATCTTCTTTTCATTGATTCTCCACATCCATTTATCACTATTTTATAGCCATGTTGCATGGTTGTCCTTTTAGGATATGTAATGCCCACCCTAGCATCTTTCTGTGTTAGACTAACAAGTCTATTATTTTGATACTTTGGATTATATGTTTGGACTATTTTATTTCATGATGAGATATTTGAGCATATCTATATATTTGGTTAATCTAGTTTACTTGGAGATATTAAATGATGAATATTTAGAAATGAACTATCTACAAAATGTTTTACACTTGATTTATATTATGATTTTTATAATGGATCTAACCCTACTAACCCCATTATATTTTGATGTTTACACTGGTTGTTGTGAGTGTAGGATGAGGAGAGTCATTCTAAGCTACTCTACAAGAGATCCACATGATGTCGTACTCTCCCTCCTTATTTTCCACTGTCTATTTATATATATGTATATTCATGTTAGTTGGTGATGTAGGATGTAGGTACTAGAAATCGACTCCACCTAGCTACACATGTCTGAGCGTGCCTTCAAAATTCTCGAACTATTATTGTGTGGAAATTTTTCCAAGCTATTCTCAAGGTTACCTATGGACTTAGATTTTTGTTTAGGAGGTTACCCTAGTTGGGGGGTTTGGAATGCAGTTTATGATATTATCTTGTGATTTATGATTCAATGTTTTTTTGAGATTAATGATGTGAGATAGATTTATCCTTGTAAGTATATATATTTATTCTATATATATTGAATGTATGTTATATAGGTATGTGTATATGTGCTCGCACACACATATACCCATGCATATATAAATAATATTATTTATGTGTCTTTAAATTCTTGTGTAAATGGTATTTTAATGATTAAATAAAATGTATTAAATACAAAGTGAAAATAATAACAATAATAATAAAGAAATCTCTTTTTGGTAAAACTAGCTATCTAGGGGGAGTTGAACCCAAGATTGGATTATTAAGGCACCGAGGTAGAATCTATGTACAACTTTTAGGAGATCTTTAGAAAGTTATCATGGTGGAAGCACATTGTGCTCCCTATTCATCTCATCCATGTGTTAAGAAGATGTATTTAGATCTGCGATAGCTATACTTTTGGTTAGGTATGAAGAGGGATATAAAACATTTTGTGGCTAGGTGTCTGGAATGTCAGAAGGTTAAGGCCAAACATCATCTCCCAGTAGGCCTCCTTCAACCAAATTTTATTCCTAAATAGAAATGGAATATAATATTTATGAATTTTATTGTGGGACTCCCAGTCATTTATCATGGCCACAATGGATAAGTTAACTAAGGTAGAAAATTTATTCCTATGCAGCCATCCTATATTGCCACCTTTGTAGCCAGAGTCTTCATGAATGATATAGTTAGGTGGCATGGTGTTCCTAGGAAGGTTATCTTAGATAGGGACCTAGTATTCACTTCAAAGTTCTGGACCTCATTGCAACATTCCTTAGGGACCTAGCTGAATTTCAGTTTGACATATCATCCAAAGACTAATGGTTAGATAGAGAGAGTTAATTAGGCACTTGAGGACATGCTTAGGATGTATGTGATGGATAGAAAAACCCATTGGGAAGATTATTTGTACCTAGTGGAGTTTGCATACAATAATGGCTATCACAGTTCTTTAGGGATGTCACCATTTCAAGCTCTTTATGGTCATCCTTTTCATACCTGTCCGAGTTAGGATCGCTTAGAGGATAGAGTACTACTTGGCCCTAAGATGTTATAGGATATGGAGAAGTGGGTTTAGAGGATCAAAGAACATCTTGTGATAGCTCAGGATGGGTAGAAGAAGTTATGGAAAAGCTTCTAAGTTGGAACCAAGATTTGTGGGTCCATTTGAGATCCTTTAGAGGATAGGACCGGTTTCTTACCAACTCACCCTACCGGCCAGCCTTACATGTGTACATGATTTGTTTCAAGTATCTATTCTTATAGAGTATATTCATAATTTGACTCATGTTTTGGATTGGAAAACTTTATAGATAGAGGATGGGCATCTGGCTTTGGAGCCAGTGCGTATACTCCAGTAGTGGAATTTGAACCTCGGGGGTCATAGCATAAAATAGGTAAGGGTCCAATGGGACCCCAATAATGAGACCTCCACCACTCTGGAGGATGCTAGAAGAATCAGATCCACATATCCATACTTATTTGTAGGCTTCCAAGAGTAAGCCTAATCCTAGGGGCAGAGGATGTAATGCCCACCGTTGCATCATCCTATGGTACACTAATAGTACTATTATTTTGATACTTTGGATTATATGTTTGGAATATTTTATTTCATGATGAGATATTTGAGCATATCTATATATTTGGTTATTCTAGTTTACTTGGAGATATTAAATGATTTAGCATTTAATGATGAATATTTATAAATGAACTATCTCTGAAATGTTTTACACTTGATTTATATTATGATGTTTATAATGGATCTAATATTGCTAACCCCATTATGTTTTGATGTTTACACTAGTTTTTGTGAATATAGGATGAGGAGAGGCAGTCATAGTTACTCCTACAAGAGATCCACACGATGTCGCACTCTCCCTTCTTGTTTGCCACTGTCTATTTATATATGTGTATATGCATGTCAGTTGGTGATGTAGAATGAAGGTACTAGGCATTGACTCCACCTAGATACATAGGTCTGAATGTGCCTTCAAAATCCTTGAACTGTTGTTATGTGGATATTTTACCAAGCTACTCTCAAGGTTACCGGTGGACTTAGATTTATGTTTAGGAGGTTACCTTGGTTGGGGGATTTGGAATGTAGTTTATGATGTTATCTTGTGATTTATGATTTGATGTTGTTCTCATATTAATTATGTGATCTAGATTTATCCTTGTAAGTATATATATATATATATATATATATATATATATATATATATATATATATATATATATATATATATATATATATATATAGACACACACACACACACATATATATATATATATATCTTTTGAATGTATGTTATATAGGTATATGTATATGTGGGTGCACACGCATATAACCATGCATATATAAATAACATTATTTATGTGTCATTAATTGCTTGTGTAAATGGTAATTTAATGATTAAATAAAATGTATTAAATAAAAATTGAAAATAATAACAATAATAATAAAGACAACTCTTTTTGGTAAAACTAGCTATCTAAGGGGAATTGAGCTTGAGACCTCCTAGAAGTTAGGCTAGTTTGATTACAAGTGGGCTATGTATGTTATTTGAAAGGTTATTGTTTATTCTTATTGTTATAGGTTCTTTTGGAGGCCATTTTAATTAAATTTATTAAGAAATTTTATTATGTGTTTACGAGAATGTTGGTTTGATTTTTCTAACCAAGTATGGAAGTTGGAGAAGTTTCTTCCTATAAATAAACTCCTCCAACCATATAGTTGGAGGTTAAATATTTGTGCTTTTGGGAGATTTGGGGATTAGAGTTTTAGGGAGAGATTTTGAAGTTTTTCTGCAAATTGTTTTTGGGAAGTTGATTTTGAGAGTTTTGTGAGGATTGAATATTTTTCTGGTTTGTTTAGGGAAAGGGTTTTTGGATTGTTTGAAGGAATATTGGCTGCTAGAGGGAAGATATCTAGGAGGCTACTAAAGTAGGGCTTGGAGATATGCAGAGTGTGCTCCAGCCATTGGAAGAGGATTCTCCACAGGACCCCAGGTAGGGTCTGAACTAGGATGAATCTCCACTCTTCCCTATGTGTGTGTGTTTATGAATGTGAATTCTATTTTATTGAATTTTTGTATGATATTTTACTATGAATTGAAAGAGGAAATTTATAAATGTTATGTTTTATGTGTGTTCAAACTATGTATCCATGAAGTATTAAGTATGCTTGTATGGTTTTTGTATTGTGAAGTATTTCCTGAAAGTTTAGGAATCCTTTTGGTTATGTATGAGGGTGTATTTTATTTTTATTTAATTGATTATAGAAGTTTAGGAAGATTTAGGAAGGGTTAGGAAGGTTTAGGGAAGGGTTGCAGTCATATTTTTCTATTTTTTGCTTCTTTAGGCTTCCACTATGATTTGTTATTTCTATTTGTTTAACTTGTTTGAAAATTATGTAGTGTTGAGGATGTCTTTTGGATGTTGTACTGAGGTACCTACATTAGGTAGACCTTAGGGAACCTTTCCTAGGCACTCTCCACACCTAAAAATGTTAGTTTCAGGAATTTTTGGGAAGTTTTTGAGTATAGTATCGTATGAGCTTCTGGAATGTCATACGACTTTGTACTCATACCCATATGACACTTAGTGAAATGTCTTATGATAATCACTCAAATTTTGTATGGGTAGTCATACGATGCCATTTGGGGTTTTAGTAGGCTTTAGGGGCTCAAAATTTGTACATTTTGGGCTTAGAACCTCTATAACTTGTTCCTTGTGACTAGGCTGCATTTAGTATCACTTATGAATGTCTATCCATGGTTTTTTTTACATTATAAGATGTTACTTATGTGATTTAAGTAGTTTGTTTATTTTTTTGTTCATAATATAAGGCTAGAACTCGTCTTGGTGGCTAGAGTGCATAGGAGGATTTCCTAGACCTACAAGATGAACCTTTGAAAGTACTTGATGGTTTCATGGCTTGTATGTGTGGGTAGGGGACTAGGTAACCTAGGTGACACCATAGGTGATGGAAACCTAAAGTGGTTTCTATAGAATCCTATGGGTGGGTTAGTAAAAAGTGAAAACTTAATAATGAATTTGGGAATGGGGGGATTCAAAAGATAATGAAAGACACATAATAATGTCTACATAGTCCTATTGGAGTACCATGACCATAGGTAATGGCCAGGGTGGACCCCTATTCAAAAATAATGGATCAGGGTTGCATGGTTGCCAGGGTAGATCCCAAGATATAGGTTATGTGATGACACTCACCTAGAGGGTATACTAGAAACCTAACCCTTGTATTTAGTAAAGTAATATCTTGCTATGTCTTGTATTGTTTCCAAAGTTATGTTTTGTGAAGCCTCAAATTACTTAGGGCCTTGTGAGTATCTATTGGAAAGTTGGCTATACTGGTGTATATGACTTAAGAAAGTGTTGTCAATATGGAAACAAAGTCATATAGTAGTTTGGAGTCAGCACACTTGATGAGAAGATCATAAATTGACTAAGTGTTGAAGACTAGATAGTTTACAGAGCACCTGAAGCTCAGAGCATCAACACATGTGCATATGACCAAGTTATGGTATTTTCCCTAGAATTTAAATTGGTTAGACTATATTTATGCTTAGTCTATGAGTGCATGATCAGATATGCAAGTATGACAAAGTTACAGATAGTTGAAGTTACACAGCTAGTGTGTGCCAGAGAAGAATAGAGTATGCATCTAACTCTTGGCATTTTGATTTGTGGTTATATTATAATGATGTAAAGACTATGCACCTATTGTAATTAGGTTTCTGACATGTAGATATGTTTGTTTGTAAACATGCTTGAGACAATTCACTTGGAAGTGTTGTATGTAATATGTTAAAGGGATGACCTAGTTAATTATTTTGTATGTGCATATAAATATGAGATGCACCCATTGTAATTGGCATGACAGTGGATATAGAGTCAAGATAGGCATAGAAAAAGTATGCAAAGAGCCTATAAGATGTATTAGAACTTTGCAAGAGGTCAAAGCATTAGCACATCAAAGGAACTGATCAGACAAGAAGTGTCAAGCCACAGTTCATTCAGCAGATATAGTGTGTATCTAATATCAAAAGGTTGTAGCCTTCACTCCTTTGAGTAGTGTGCTCTCAAAAAATACATCCTCACCCCTAACATGGTTAATTGTAAAAGAATCCTAACAGGGTCTGACCCTTGACCAGGTCTACTATACTTAATACATTGTAAAGAAACTCCTAACAGGGTTAAGGATCTTCTAACAAGGATCATAATACACTAGTACAAAATATTAGTGGGTGTCAATTCCCACCAGGGTTTTTACCTATTTGGGTTTCCCTATAACCATACTGGTGTTATGTGTTATGCATGTTTATCTTGTTTATGTTTTAGTACTTAAGAACTTAAGATAAGTTTCTGATTAAGTAAAAAGTTATAATTTAGTGAACACTGATTCAACCCCCCCCGTCTTAGTGTTCCCAACAATTGGTATTAGAGCTCTGGTCCTTTGAAAATAAGTTTAACCACTTGAGGAGACCAATGGGTTTAGAACAAGAAATGAATCTGAAGGAGAATCTTAAGGCATCTCTTGAAGACCTAGACAAATTTGATAAAGTAGTTGAGGAACTAAAGATGAAAGTCAGTAGTTATCATAACCTCATTAAGAAATTGAAACAAGACCTAAAGGATTGTACAAGCAATGATTTGGGAAAGATGGTCAAGAAATTAAAAGAGGAGAACTCATCTCTTGAAGATAAGATTGAAGAGTTGGATGAAAAGCTAACAAACAATCAAGAAGTATATGATGAACAAATCAAAGAGAACCTTCAACTGAATGAAGAATTGAGGTAAGCTAACATGGAAATTTTGGAGCTAAAAAATAGCAAAGGATAGTTAGAATTTGAATTGAAAAATGCTAAGGATCATATTGACAAATTTTGCACAAGTAATGATTTGGTAGAATCTCAGTTGTATGCAAGAAAGCTTAAAGGATATACCAATGGTATTGGATATAATGAAGCACATAATCAGATTGATGATATGCGAGCAAAGAAGAAAACACCAGAAGATGCTACAGATGCTAATGATACCGAAAAGGAGACTATAAACAATGTTGAACCATCCAAGGGTGAGCGCAAGCCAGTAGACCAAAATTGTTATGCCTGTAAGAAGCAAGGACACATTACAAGAGACTATAAAGAGGTAAGACCTTTCAATGGCTATTGTTACTCATGCAATGAATTTGGTCATAGACCTATGAATTGTAGAACAAGTTAGAAGAACAAGACTTAGCATAATCAGAGAAGTTAGAGCCGATCAAATATAAGAAGCCCTCAGAATGTTACATGTCAGATTTGTAACTACAAAGGACACTCATCAAGACAATGTAAAATGGTAGCACAGAGGAATGCACTAAGGAATCTAAGGCCTCCAATTATTTATCACTCTTGTAACAAGGCTAGACATATCTCAAAGTTTTGTAGATCAAGGATGCAAGGGCAGGAAATCCCTAAAAATCAAGGAATCTCTATATTGGATACCAAAGGAGAAGTCAAGTTTGTGAAAGAAATAGAAGGTGTGAGCTTGATTTGGCTAGAAGAAAAGAAAGATAAGGTAGATGAGATGGTATTGGATGCATCCCCAGTGGACGCACCCTCTACATCTGGATGAATGACCCTCAAGTTCATAGGGGGAGGTAATTTAGCTCTAGACCCCTGTGCGACTGGTATACTCACTCTCAGAGTATACACCTTTGGACTTAACCTTTTAGAGACATTTAGTGGATGTGTGCAAGGGTTCATCACTTGATTATTAGTAGAATGAAAGTTTGAGATTTTCAAGTGATAGCCTGGTTTACGCAGCAAGCATTAATGGAAAATTTTTCACTTTAAGTACATAGAAAGAATTTTGATCACTCATTACATTCAAATTCAGAGTGACTAAAGAGCAGAAGAGTCTGAGTAGTTGATTATGAAGATTTGCAGATTGATTTGTTAGTAATAAGTAGTGCATTTGATCAATTGTGAAAACCCTAGTTCATCGCATTGATTTAGATCATCTTGGAAACCATTAAGAAAGATATATACAAGTAAGTGATGGCTACTCCTATTGTATTTGATGTTACTAAAAAGAAAAGATATGTATTCAAGAGGCATCCATTCAAATCTAATTTGGATGACCTAGAAGGGGCATTTTCCCACACGCCTATGGGTGTTATGCATGTTGAGGACATTAGGGCATACATTTACTACAAAAAGGAACCAGTAGGACTGGATAGGTTAAGGACGCACATGGAAACTATGTTAAAACTAGATAAGACCTTCATGGATGAGTATGCACAGTGGAAAAATCATCCCATAATTGAGTATGCTATGGCATATGAGTTCTATGAATCTGAATGGATCAAGATTCTTCTTAGCAAGATTCATGATGACTTATTTTGGATAGGAGATGTGATGGTCAAAATTATAGGTGACCTACTTTATGAAATGACAGGCCTCTCTAAGACAGGCACTGTCCTTCCAGCTAGCAGGGATGTCAGAAAACTTGTAGAAAAAACATGCAAGTCAAGGAGTGATAGGCACAGAATGACCATTGATCCTATTGAGTAGGATGACATCAAATTGATGTCCATGATACTTGGATATAGGTTCCAACACATCAGCAGGGTAAACAGTGTGTCTGCGGCCATAATTCTTACAACCATAAGACTTGTGAAGGAGAAAGGAGAGTATAACCTATGTGAGATCTTGTGCACACAGTTAATTGACAACATTAAGGTAATCAAACATGACAAGACCAAAATATTCAGATTTGGGTCTTTAATCATATATATGTACTTCCACATTGTTGGAAAGGTGTCAGATTTATACCTAGATAAATCTATCCCTAAAATGCCATAGATATCTTAAAAAGCATGTACTGAGAGTACATTTAAGGATTACATGACACTAGAGTTGAAAAATTTTAGGGCCAAAATGTAGATGAGATACAGAATCCTAGAAAACATTGTTGAGAAATACAAGGATACAATTTTCTTTATGATTGAGACTGATGTAACTTGTATGGAGGTAGTTGAACCAAGGACTAAGTGGATTCATCCACTTGGATATGAGGTTGAGGAACAAGTCATAGAAGCATATGCACAAGTATTTCTTTCAGCCCCAAAAGACCCTAATGAGCCTAGATGGGGAACCTATGAAGAGAAAACAAGGGAAGTTGATGTAGTCTTGAATAGCGCATCATCAAAAAGGAAAGTTGCCAAGGTTACCTCAAAAATCTTGAGAATTCATGGTGTATCACAAGCAACCTAGACAAAGCTAGGGAAGAGAAAATTGCTTTGGAATTAGAGAGTGCAACCTCAAAGATAGAATCAGATGACCCAAAGGTGAAGAAGATAAAAATTGAGAAAACTGACATTCAGAAGGATAAATCTGATGTTACTCCTTTTGCACCCAAGGAAACTATTGACCTTACTACTCCTCTAGAGTATAAGCCAATAGTAAAGAAGAAGAAAGAGGTTGGCACTAGTCATCCATCCTTGTGAGAGCTAGTTTGGCACAAGAAGGAGAAAGAACATTCAAGCTCCTCCTGAGGTAGGCTTCAGACCTAGTTTGAAAGTATTCAATACAAGAATTATAGGTGAAGGAAGAATTGATCAAGTAGGAAAGTTATATGATAAATACAATGATATTGATAAATCAGAGATACATGGAATGATTATCAAACACATGTTAAAGTTCAAGAAGACAGTCTTAGAACTAAAGACTATAATTCCAAACAATGTATGGGACATTATAGAGTCACTAAAGAAACAAGCCATGGAAGAGGATTTGAGAATAAGAGAAAAGATCTTAGATGAAAGTTTACCAGTCTATTCTCTAGAAGAAAAATCCCAATTGTTAGATCTGGTAAAACCACATCTTAGAACCAAGTCAAGGGCCCTACTCATAATGGACAAAAAATATGAATTGGTTGCAAAGGAGATTGAGAAAGCATTTGAGAAGGTATTCATGAATAGGTACATGTACCCTCCTACTGTGCCCACAGTTCAAGTACCCTCTAAGGAAGTCAAGGTGGTAGAGCCCATAAATGCATCAGTGACAGGTCCCCAATACTCAGTACCTATAGTTGAGATACAAACAGAGGCAGATAAGTCTGCACCAATAACAGAGTCACCAATAGATAGCACCATTATCATTGATAATGTAGAGATAGCCATGGTGGCCATAGATAAAGATCTAGACAAGTTTGAAGAAGCTTTTGTGAGCACACAAGAAGCAAAAATCTTATGTGGTAACAATTCTCCTAAT
This sequence comes from Chamaecyparis obtusa, assembly GCA_027943335.1. NCBI lineage: Eukaryota > Viridiplantae > Streptophyta > Pinopsida > Cupressales > Cupressaceae > Chamaecyparis > Chamaecyparis obtusa. The sequence continues at coordinate 1,566,706 of BSBK01000224.1, read as the reverse complement.
CCACAAGAAGTGCTAATGGAAGAAGAAAAAAAATAAAAAGAAATAGAAAAAAAAGAAAAAGAAATAGAAAAAGTAGAAGAAAAGATAGAAAAAGAAGAAGAAAAGAAAGAAGAAATAGAAAAAGAGAAAAGTGAAATGCAAATAAATGTAAAACAAGAGGTAATTCCATCACCCTCAGTGGCATTATTGTCAAGTTTGACTCTTGACTCAACTAGTTTGGACTCATGGGGAGAAGAAGACCTGATCAAGCTTAGCATCTTAGCCATGGAGAAAGCCAAGCAGAAACAAGTAATGAGGAATCCCTTCCTTGTAGAATCAGTGAATATTTTGAACAACTTGCTACTAGCTGATAGGAAAGTGTCAAAGATACACTCCATTGATGATGTGAGAATAGTTATCTCACAATTCAAGAGTAACTTCTCAAGGCTATAAGAATCTGCATCCCTAGTTGTAGAAGGAAAATACATGAAGAAAAGGTTAAGTGAATTGATCTGCAATTTATCACTTGACCTTAGTTCACTCAAAGTTGGACAAGCCACTTTGAAAGATTTTACAAAAGAAGGAAGGAAAGTCATTGCTGACTGCATGGATCTGGACAAGTTAACTGATGTCCACTTCAAGAAGATATAAGAGGTAGAAGCCATGATAGAGAAGGTAAAGAAATTAGTGAAGGATCCATCTACTAATGTGAACATGTGCAATAATGTCTACCGAGGATAGATAGATAAGATTGAGAAGGCTGAGAAAGAGATGTCAAAAATAAGGGCAAGACAAACACAACTCAAGAATGCTCTTGCACCCTCACTAGACATACTCAACTAGAATATCAAGGACATAGATGCCACCATGATAACATATGATCATGGTCCCTGCATAGATTTGGAGAAGATGGAAAAGATACAGTATGCACTATGCACCCATCTATAGATTGTAAATTCCCTGATCACATTTTGGAAGAAGGAGATCCAAAATTTGAAGATAGCATATTTGGATGTATTTTCACAGTAAGTATATGTAAATATAGTTTTGAAGCACCTTTTTCATTAATGTCAAAGGGGTAGTATGTATATAATATGGGTTATAGATATGTATAGGGGGGATATAAGATAGAAGGTTATGTATAAAGAGATATAAGACACAAGTTTTTTTGTGTTAAGGGACAGTTAGCAACTTGGCAATATTCCTTTGTTGCCATCAATGAAAAAGGGGGAGATTGTTGGAAAGTTGGATATAATAGTGTATATGACTTAAGATAGTGTTGTCATTATGGCAACAAAGTCATATAGTAGTTTGGAGTCAGCGCACTTGATGAGAAGATCAGAAATCGGCTAAGTGTTGAAGACTGGACAGTGTATAGAGCAATTAAAGCTTAGAGCATTAATGCACATGCGTATGATTGAGTTATGGTATGCACCATAGAAGTTAAGTTGGTTAGACTATATTTATACTTATTCTATGAGTGCATGATCAGATATGCAAGTATGACAAAGTTACAGATAGTTGAAGTTACACAGCCAGTGTGTGCCAGAGAAGAATAGAGTATGCAGTTGATTGTTGGCATTTTGATTTGCGGTTATATTATAATGATGTAAAGGCTATGAACCTATTGTAATTAGGTTTTTGACATGTAAATATGTTTTTTTGTAAACATGCTTGAGCCAATTCACCTGGAAGCGTTGTATGTAATATGTTATAGGGTTGACCTCATTAATTATTTTGTATGCGCATATAAATATGAGATGCACCCATTGTAATTGGCATGACAGTGGATATAGAGTCAAGACATGCATAGAAAAAGTATGAAAAGAGTCTATAAGATGTATTAGAGATTTTCAAGAGGTAAAAGCATCAGTGCATCAAAGGAACTAATCAGACAAGTAGTGTCAAGCTACAGTTCATTCAACAGATATAGTGTGTATCTGATATCAGAAGGTTGTAACCTTCACCCCTTTGAGTAGTGTGCTCTCAGAAAATGCATCCTCACCCCTAATAGGGTTAATTTTAAAAGATTCCTAACAAGGTCTGACCCTTGACCAGGTCTACTGTACTTAATACATTGTAAAGCAGCTCCTAACAGGGTTAAGGATTTTCTAACATGGATCATAATACACTAGTATAGAATATTAGTGGGTGTCAATTCCCACTGAGGTTTTTACCTATTTGGGTTTCCCCATAACCATATTGGTGTTATGTGTTATGCATGTTTATCTTGTTTATGTTTTAGTAATTAAGCACTTAAGATAAGTTTTAGATTAAGTTAAAAGTTATAATTCAGTGAACACTGATTCATCCCCCCCTCTTAGTGTTCCCAACAGTATCTTGGTTTTATCTCTTAGCATGGGAGGGTGGAACTGCATTAGTTTCATATGGTTGGGTGGAAAATATCTTTTGAGGTACTTTTTGTGGTTCGTGACTTGGATGCATCTAGTTTTCATGAATTGATAAAGATCTTTCTACTTTGTATCATGTATTATTGAAAGAGAAGATGTAAAGATATTGATGTAAAGCATTTAGGCCTTTCATGTACTTATTATTGTAATTGAATTTATTATCATAAATTGTATTTGAAAAGGATAAGGCAATGTAACTAGGGAGGGATGGTTCTAGGGGTTTTCAAGGGATATTATTTGAAAGTTGAAAGTTGAAATGAAAAGTGTAATGTTGATTTATCTCCTCTATCTCTCCTATGTTGAAATGATAATAAATGTATCCTATGTGAAGGTTAAATGTGAATTGTAAAGGAAGTTATTAAATGTGTAGGAAAAAAATAAGAAATGGAAATGATTTAGGAAGTAAAAGATATAGACAGGAATGAAATATTACTTTCTTTCTCTCTCTCTTATTATGAAATGCAAAAGTAAAATAATGGAATGAAATTCATTTTAATTAAGTAATGAAATTTAATGCTTAATGTTAATAAATGAATTTGAATAGGGAACCTTAAGGAATTCACTTGTGAATGTAATAATGAAATGATGTCATGTTAGAAAAAAAAATTGTTAGTCGCAATTTTAGGTCAAAAGACTTGATTCCTTATGGGTTCCCTGATGGGGACATTATAGGATAAATAATTTTCCCATGAGAACTATCTTCTAAATTGAATTGTTGCACTATTTGAGCATGACATTAATCAATGTCTTTTATATTCTCTTACACAATGTAATCTTACTTTATGCATACACCAATGACCATTATAATCTTTCTCTGTATTCATCACACTTGTCATAGAGCCTCATTATTTAATTTTCCATTCAATAGAAATGCCTTGTTTGCAAGAATATCATAATAGTATATTTTATCTCTATAATTCATGTCATGTTCTATTTAATGGTTTCTATGAACATTTTACTTTACTATCTTGAGAGTCTCTTTTCACTATTTTTGCATCATTGCATTGTGTAACAACATTCATCTCATATTCTTTCCTTGGCTCAACTACTAGCTTTCACTTGATGGATGCAACTTTTTCCCTCTTACTATCATGATGAGCATGCCATCTCCCTACAAATGACCTTTATTCCTTATTACTTTGCAACTATGATTTTTAACAAGAGTTTATGGTTTCCTTTCAATTCAAGAGGTATGCAATTTTTTATTTTACTATTGTTATCCTCATTCCTAAAAAGGTGAAGATATCTTATCTTTAACAAGCACTGATATCTATATTAATTATAGCTAGATCCTTTCTCTTTAAAACATACTATGATCTCTAATAATCATGTATTGTATTGTCATCTCAATGATATGATTATATGTCCTTAGATTAGGCTTTTGACCCTTCATGTTGTCACAAGATAATCAGGAACTACACATGCTTTATAGATGTCTCTATTCTCTAAACATCTTTATGATCACAAATAAGCTATCCCACTTAATGGTGTTTCTTCTACCCCAAATTTGTGTAGGGCCATCTCTTTTTAATTATTTCATTTGCACCTAGTTCCTACTATTCTACATGTTAGTTGATGCTAGCCATGCATGAACATCAGGGAGAAAACCTTGGAGGGATTGCATTGCCTTGTCACTAAATTAGACCTACCAGATGTAGGAAGCTTAGGGGAAACTTACATAAACTTAGTTGATCAGGTACATATTAAGTTTTTTTATAATTTATATTGATCAACTAAACTAATAAATATTAGTTAGTATATTGAAAAGGTATGAATATAGGTTAAAATTTTAGAGCCATTGATAATAACAATATATATAGGAAAACTCATTCCTAATTAGGAAATTATGAACTTAGAAAAATATAACAAATTTATCACTTAAAGACATTAAGTTTCCACAATCCATGCAAATATAATCAATTGCTTTTGGATTCAAGTTTGTGCAATTTTTTTCATCAACATTTTGGATCACACTCCATGATCCATCATTAGGATGTTAGAGTAGAATGATGGATCACAAAGCGTGATTCAAAATGTTCGTGCAAAAAAATTGTGCACAATTGAATCGAAAAGCAATTTGACAAAATTGATTCTTTTATTAACATACATTGATTTTTGGTTTCTCTTATATAATATTATTGAATTATGACTTGTTTCATTTCATTATTTAACTTTCCTAAGTAATATGTGAAAGAATTCTTAGGTCAAATGCATGTTTATCATCGTATAGTAATTATATCTTTACTATACTTGTTTATTTTTAAAAATAAAATTGTATATCTTTGCCACATCCTTCTCATTTCTACAAAATTGACAATACACTAGAGAGAAAATAAAAAAAATGTTCAAAGATATTTTGGACTATGTGATTCTTGGAAAATTATCACACAATCATTTCAATATGATTTTTGAATATATGTTCATACTATGTGGCAAACATGCTTGTAATGTCATTTCAACTACTTCTAGAGTAAAAGGTTCAAATGGTTTGGTCATTAATACAAATTATAAAGTAAGCCCATAAATTTCTTGTTGAGATTTTGTAAAAATGTAATGTCCCCTACTTGGAGGCTATCAATTTTCAATGATTAACATACATTGCTATGTGTCTAAATTAAATTTATTTTAAGAAATGATAAGTTTAATAGTTAGCATATTTAAGCCCAATTCCCTCTTCTCTCTTAAACACACCAACCTTAATGAGGATGGAAGTTTCCGTGTCGCAAGGTGCTTAACACCAATCTTCAAGTAGGCTTCCTCAAGGCATTGGGCTGCATGTTCGTACCTATCTCATGATTTTCTGTCAAGGCATTATAATTATATATCCTTACTCATCTTGGAATTCACCTATCTTGTGAGGATTTACTCCACCTCTCTTGAATGGACCAAAAAATATCCCCTTAAGGGGCTATAGTAAATGATTAATGAATAGACTACACACATTCTGATTTCTTGGTATTATAAATATATGTATTTATATAATATATGTTTATAGTTGAATACAGACCTCACATTCAACCATAGACTTCAACATGGTCATTGCTCATTAGCCGAATTACAATGATGAATATGAATTATTCAATTCACAAATATAAATGAATCGACCTATTGCCTCCTATTTAGATGGGGTGTTTGAATTACTCTTAGAATTTGAGAGCCCAACAACCATAGACCAAGCTCTAAAATGGAGGATTTAAATGCTAAGAAGATGATTGCAATTAAGCTAGAATGGAGATGCGAATTTAATCTAGAATGATAACAATGCAAGATTTAATCTAAGAACTTGAAAAAAATGAGAATGAGAATAAATCTAAGAACACAATAAGAAAACTAATTTAAAGATGAGAATGCATCATTAATCTAAGAATTGAAATTATTCTAATTATGCAATGCAAATATAGTTCAAAATGCCAAAAAGTGAGACCATAAGTCGATAGAAATTCAATGCTCTAAAATTGCCTCCTCTCAATGAAAATGAGAGGTTCTAATATAGAAGATCTCAAAATAGCTTGAAGAGTTTCTTGAAAAGAAATGGTCATCTCTTCATTTTCCTCTATGTACTCTTCAATTGCTTTTAGGAGACCAAGAAATCAGAGAATATTTAATTACCAAATGAAATATTACCTCACAAGTGTGACCTTTCGAATTTCAAATTTAAGTGAGGATATAACACTTTAGACAATTAAATATTAATTTAATTCCTTTGATGTGTTTTAACTAAAGTGGGTGTAATTAATTTAATTAAAGCACTTATGACTTTAGAATTAAATTAATTGATCATAGGGTTTATTTAGCTAATTTATAGTCAATATTTAGGAATTAAATAGTGTGTAATTAATGCAGATTTAGGGTTTTCTGCATTTGACATTAAGTTAATTAAAGTCAATTAGGAGACATAATTGCCTAGTACAATAGGACTTAGATGATGAAGAAAATTGGAAGAAATAGGACTAAATGCACCAAAATTGATAAGGATAGCAATAGACCAATTTTGGGGTATTACATTTTGCCCATATTTGAATTGATGTGCGAACAACGCATTGATTCAAAGAATAGTTTGAAAGCTGAAGTAGAACAAAATGATTGAGATTGATGAGAGATGAGAGTTTCAGGGTTATCCCCAGAATGGAGCTTAGCCCTTGGAAGTCGAGGTTAAAATGCCAAGACACCGATCAAATTAGATTGTCCCCAAAATGAGGCTCAATCCTTAGGAGTCAGGGTTAGGTTGCCTCAATACCCATTGATTAAATGATAGCTGATGAAGATTTGATTAGGGCTATCTTCAGAACAAAGCTTAGCCCTCTGAGACCTAGGTTAGATTGCCCAAATACTGGTCAAAGAGATCTTTCGAGAGCCATCTCCAGAACAAAGCTTGGCTCTCAAGAATTAGGGTTAGATTGCCCCAATACCTAATAGATGTGACAAGATGCAAGGCACAACCTAGTGATGAGATGCCCCAAGTGATGAGGACTTTGGTTTAGATAAGATTGATTTGAGACTGATTCAGAGATTCAATGATGCAATCATCCTGCCCCCTCAGGAGTGAAATTGAAAGATGACACATCATATGATGATTGACAGCAATAGGTTGCAAAGAGAGATAAAATCAGAGATCTAGAAGAATTTAGAATGGATTACAAAAGAATCAAGAAGATTTGGAAGCAATCAAAAGTGATACAAAGGTCCTGTTGACTAGGCTTGACCATAATTGACCAAGATTGACTGGGGTTGACTTTGATGAAAAACTTGAAGAAGCTGAGAAAATGATGGGAAAAGATGATTTTGACAAGAAAGCAACATCAAAAAGTCAACTACATAAGCATCTAATCACGTCGGTCCCAAAATTTTAAAACATGATTTTGAGCTACTTAGGAGTGTCAGATTTTGATTTTGATCACGAAAATGGAATCAGAACAGTTGATTTAGCCAAGGGTGCAATTTTCGCAGAAAATGGAGCACTTTTGAAAATTAGGTCAAAAGCTATATAAGGCATAGAGGGGTCATTTTCAAATCATTATTCACATTTGTCTTTAGTGATGGTGAGAGCTCAGAATGAGATTGAGAGCGTGCTAGTGTGATTACATCGATTTGAGCACTCCCGATGACACAACCGGCCTGCAGAGTATGACGCACCTGTAAGTATTCAATAACCAAGCCTCGCATTCAAATTTTTAATGCTTTGTAGGAGATTTTAGCACATTTTTAACAATTTTAAGCCTTGTTCTTCAATCCTCACATGAGAAAATGGTTTCCTCACACTAGTGCCAATTGCCTCTCGTGCGAGAAAATGCCCAAAGAGGGCTTCCTTGTGTGGGTCACCTCTGCAGGCTCGCGTGAAGTGGTCCTTGGTGCCGCATGAGAAACCCTCCTCAGTGAAGGATTCCTTGCATGCACCGAGATGAAATCTCATGCAGCTACGAAATCTCACGTGAGGATATTTACTTCCTCATGCAGGAAATTGCTGCAATGTTTTGAAGTTTTGCTCAATTTTGCATGAATTTACCGAGCAGATCACTTGAGAGGCATGCTTAGGACATGTGTTTACTTTCAAATTTAGATTTTCATTAAAAACCATCATGATTTAGATACTAATCAAGTGTCATCACTTGCTTTGTAGGTTGATTTCCTAGATATCATGTTCAAATAACATCACCCTATCATAGGGGAGCTAGTGCAATGCTTAGATGATGCAGAGACTGCACACATCGATGGATTGGGCCTATTGTACTTGCGTGATATACCTGACACCTCAGTAAATCATGGTCTACTAGGTGCACTGGTTGAGTGTTTCCACTCGGAGATGAACACATTCCATCTACCATAGGGAGAGATGACCATCACTCCTAAGGATATCTATAGGATCCTCAAAGTACCTTTCTATGACACACGTGTAGAGTATGATGTCCAGCTGAGATCTGACACTTTGCCATTGTGAGACATAATCTAGGATGGTCTGGTGATGGGTCAGATCATCACGTGGGACAAGCTAGTTGGTAGGTATGGATTAGGACACAGGTTAGTGTTCGCACTAGCATGTTTTTTGAGCTATTATCTGATATCAGACTAAGGATAGCATGGTCTAGAGTGTGGTTGGGGATGCATGCTACTGAGGATGTCGAGGGAGCTAGCTATGCATTTTGGATGGGGAGTGTGCATGCTAGCATAGATGTATCATGAGATGCATGAGATCACTTATCAGAGTTTGAGAACCATGGCCGCAGGCATCGTTGTTCGACAGATATGGGCTTGGGAGCATCTCCCTATATGTAGGCTAGTTTTCCATGATACTAGGAAGCCTCTGGAGCCATATATATACAAGTATGCAGGGTCGATGAATCAGCTAGTGCTAGGTAAGATAGAGTAGTGGCTAGCATAGATTGATGATATGGTATCAGTTATATGGTGACCCTAGATAGCCACTAAGGTATGGGATGACACCTGACATGAGCTATCACATATGTTTTGTTCACATCCTTTGATTGGGTGTGCTATCAGCATCATCAAGATATTCCCATTGTCATAGGTCTTGAGGTAGTATGGTAGGCCTCAGGACATATCCTAGGAGTATTGTGCCTATGCATGCTTTGCTGATGAGGCAAAGAAGGTGTGGTAGCTAAGATTAGAATAGGATAGGAGCATGATATAGGCACAAGTACCACCATCCCAGTGGGACTATCTAACAGGTGTGGCCGACATAGGGATGACACTAGTGTACAGGGATCACATATTGGCTCATCCTTATCCTTGATTTATAGATCCTATTGGCATGGGCCAATAGGCACAATAGGTTGTGTAGCTACCACCACAATAGTAGGCACCACAACCACCACCTTAGCAACAATACCAATAGGCACAACAGGCACCCCAAGCACCACCATAGCAGCCACAACAATAGGTGTCTAAGCGGAGGACTAAGAAGACTCCCATTCCTCCTAGGAAGATGGGTTCAGATGCTAGTGCAGGTAGCAATAGGGACCAACAAAGGTCCACTAGATAGAGGACCAATAGTTCATCAGAGCAGCAACCTCCTAACAAGGAGGCATAGGTTAAGGACACGGTCATGTAGGATTAGGCTGCATAGGGACCACCCCTAGGGGGTGTGATAGCACAATTGTAGGAGGCTCTATAGAAGAGTTGAGATAGGGTCTGATAGGTATAGTGGGAGAGGGATGACTTCCACACATAGGTTATCATATAGGAGATCGATAGATCAGAGGACTGCAGAGTAATTGGCTAGAGCTCAGCTGGAGGCTAGATATGAGGCTACATAGGCAGCTTACTATTATGCAACATATGTCAGGGTAGTGCCAGATTTAGGAGAGCAGGTTCCTCCATTCTCAGAGTATGCTGGGGCATGGGCAGCTCCACAAGGACCACCACCATAGGGGCCACCACCACAAGGACCACCTCCATAGCAGTAGGCCATGCCACCTCCTCCACCTCCTCTAGGTGGAAGTGGCTAGATTAGGATTTGAGATATTTGATGATGTATTTGTATCACCATTTTGATAGACTCTACTTGAGTAGCACCCTTTGTATATTGACATTGATCGAGATATCTATGAGCTCATCTCTTTCTTGGTATCATTGTACCTATTTTCACATTGCCTTAGATTTGTATGCTTTATGAGATGTATCCTAAATGATGAATGTATGGATTAGATGAGTAGATATGAGATAAATATGTAATGTTTATGCACATGTTTTATTGATATATGTATGTAATGTGAAATGCAATGAAAGATGTTAGATGGATACTTGCAATGATCTGATGTATTGATGTATACTTGCATCACCATTTTGATAGACTATGCTTGAGTAGCATCCTTTTGTATATTGACATTGATTGATAAATATATATATGAGCTCATTTTTGGTATCATTGTACATGTTTGTACATTGCTTTAGATTTTTATGCTTTATGAGATGTATCTAAACAATGAATGTATGGATTAGATGATTAGATATGACATGAATATGCAAATGTTTATGCACATGTTTTATTGATATATGTATGCAATTCAATGATCGATGTTAGATGGATAAATGCAATGTATGATTTGATTTATGCTTATAATGAATGCACATGTTTATGAATATGTAAATGTATGCATATGAATGTATGGTAATGCACTTTATGGAAATGTATGTGATGTAGTGAATGCAATGAAAATATAATGTATATGGTACTAATCATCTCATGTAGAGTATTACAATGTATGACAGATACTAACCAAAAGAATGTTCGTGAAGATTGAGATCAAGGACCGGACACTTGTGCAGTCAAGGTGAATCCAGAACAAAACATGAGAACCCTCGATGAATGAGGAGAAGACAATGAAGAGAGCACCAAATACCATCACTATGTAAGCCTAGAATGAAAAAGCAAGCCTAAGCTAAATGCAAACCCTAGGACTTGGTTGTTGGACTCATCAAATAGTTATCATCATAGAGTTCTTTTGGTATCGGATGATTTGCAGGATGTTAGACAACCCTCACTAGCATTGAAACCATGAAAATATGAATATGACATTAGTCTTTAGATTTATCGAAATGAGGTGTAAGAATTAAGGCACAAGAAGCTAGAATGACCCGAACACCTATTCCTTTTAATTTAGCAAGTTAACATAAGCATCAAAGCATAGTTTCTAGAATGGCCTAAATGTTCTTTGCATACAAACATGCTAGACACATGAGAGTACCTCTTCTTCTACTAAGTGATTGATAAGAATGCTCTTAGTGACCCTTACGTTCACTTCATAGGATGAGCACCTTGATTGCACTGTAGCAGAAAGAAGTCACCCCAAACAAACAAGGAGAAGAACCAACCTCACCAAAGTTTTTGCATAAAAGGAGTTGAGGTACACATGGCCATCCAACATGAGATGAAGGCTCTCATAGTGGACACCCCTCTTATATGGATCCATTGGATCATTGGAACTAAACCAAAAAGCAAAAAACAAAGAAAAGTTCATGCCCCCTAGCCTTCACATCTCTCGATGAAGAATAGATGTCTTGGAGTTTCTCGAGGAAGAATGATGAAGTGAAAAGAATAAGCACATGAAAAGGAAATCTCAACATGTCTCAAAGAATTATAAATCAAGTTTTCAATTTTAGCAAATTGAAGTTGGATCGAAAGTACATCATGTGAGAAGATCTCAATAGGACAATGATAGTAGATAGACATAGTGAGAACCACCAGTGACTGTTGCAAGAGGGAGTCTCAAGAAGAGACAAAGTTGCTATGAAGTATCAGCAGGCAGACATAGTGAGAACCACTAGTGACTGATACAAGAAAGATCCTCAAGGAGAGATCTTTAGCAAACATTAGTAGGTAGACATAGTGAGAACCACTGGTGACTGATGTGAAAGAGATCTGAATATCTAAGCATCAGTAGGAAGACGCAGTGAGAACCACTAGTGACTAATGTGAGGGAGAATCCTAATAGCTAAGCATCAATAGGAAGACATAGTGAGAACCACTGGTGACTGATGCAAGAAAGATCCTCTAAAAGATAGGACAATGCCCCCTAGACCAGGAAGGTTCCCCCAAGTGTGACCATTTTCAATCCATGTGAAGTCAAGCATAATCTTGAAGATAATTGAGAGCAAGTGCATGAGCGAGAAAACTTAAAGCAGGAAAAACAATAAAGGAAACCAAAGCAGAAAAGTAGGAAAGGAAATGCATAAAGCCAAGGGATGTCATGATAGATAGAGAATTATAGAACAAGAGGCACCTATTTACTAGGTTTTCACCATCTTGGCAAAAATTCTATTTTTTCTACCATGACAACTGTTTACTAGGTTTTCATCAATGACACTTTTTTTTTCTCTTTTTTTTTTTATTTTGTATTTTTTTTATTTTTTGTACTTTTTTCTTTTTCAAATTTTTTTGAATATTATCAAGGTGACTATTTGCCAGGTTTTCACTAGGATAATAGATACATCAAAGTGCTTGTTTACCAAGTTTCTACTAAGATCATTTTTTTAGGACATTTTATAATTTTTAAATTTTTTTTAGAATAGAGTATGTACATAGAATGTTTAGAAGATGTCTCAGCTGTAGAATTTTTTCAGATGCCAAGTCTTGATAGGCTCTTTGAGATGTTCTCCTTTTGTAGTAGAAAGTTGATAAGCACCAGACCCAAACACTACAGTGATAACATATGGACCAAGCTAGTTTGGTTCAAACTTTCCTTTCTGGACCCACTACTATTGATTCTTGGGATTCTCTATCAGGACGAGATCATCCATTTGGAAAAACCTTGGTTTGAATTTCTTGTTATAGCTCTTAAATATTCTCTTTTCATATGCTTGGAGATGATTGAACACTAGTTGCCGAAGTTCATCTAGTAGTTCAAGCTCTTGTAGCCAAGATATTCTAATGTCATCATCAGTAATGAGGCCTCTCAGAGAGACTCACAGAGTAGGAATCTCAACCTCAATAAGAAGCACAACATCTGCTCCATAAACTAAAGAAAAGGGCATGGCCCTTTTTGGTGTTTGTATACTAGTGTGGTAAGCCCATAGAGCAGGATTAATCTAGAGGTGCTAGTCTCATCTAGATTTGTGTACTGTGTGGTACAAGATCTTGAGAATTGTCTTATTAGAAGCTTCTGCATCTTCATTACCCTGGGGATAATAGATAGAAGACCAATGCTAAATAATCTTGAACTTAGTGCATAATTCTTTCGGATCTTTATTCTTGAACTACCCCCCATTGTTAGTGATTATTGATGAGGGTACACCATACCTATAGATGATGAAATTTAGTATAAACATGGCTATAGACTTGCCATCAGCTATGGTGAGAGGCACAACTTCAACCCAATTGGTAAAATAGTCTATAGAAGTAATGATAAATTTGTGTCCCCTTGAAGAAGATGGATGGATCTAACCCACCAAATCAAAGGCTCATTGCTAAAATGGCCAGAAACTGATGAAAGGAATAAGATCCTTGGCGGGAGTGTGAATCAGATTTCCATGGAGTTGGCACTGTTTGTAGGATTTAGCATAGTGTATAGATTCTTTTTCCATGTTTGGCTAGTAGTAACTAGCTCTAATAAGTTTACAAGAAAGTGTCATATTGCTTGAAAGAGAACCATAGATGCCTTTATACACCTTAGCTAATGCATGTTTGGACTCATTGGGCTCTAGACACCTAAGGAGAGTACCATCTAGACCTTACCTAAACAAGTCATTAGCTACAATGACATAGCATGAAGCATTGTGGATAAGGTGGCATTTTTCATTCCATGTAAAAGTATCTGGGATAATTTAATCATAGAGATAAGAGTAAATGTGATGGTAGTAGGATGAATCATGTCCAATGACTGAATAGATCATCCTAGATTCAAGGCTATTGTAGGCCAGGTAGCGTAATGTCTCTACCAGGAATTCATGTCTAAAATCATTTTTTAGAATTTGTAACATGGAAGAAAGAGTAGCCATGACATCAGCTACTTTATTATCTTCTCTTGGAACTTACTAGAAAGTAACACATGCAAATTATTACTTTAGATCATTGACCATCTTTTAGTAAGGCACCAACTTTTCATCTTTTGTTTGATAAATGTCACTGACCTGATTGATAACTAGTTGTGAATCTCCAAAGACTTTTAATTCATCCACATGCCATTCAATAGCCATTTTCAATCCATTGATCAAGGCTTCATACTTAGAAGTGTTGTTTGTGCAAGGAAACAACATTTTGTAGGCTTTCGACAATGAGTACCATTGTGGTGTAATGAACAATGTTCCATCACCTGACCCCTATTAGGTAAATGATCCATCAAACAACATGGTCCATTCCTGATCTGTGAGAAGCATGATAGACTCATCTAGGAGCTTGATGCTGAATGGTTGATAGTCTGTGAGAGGTGCCTCAACCAACTGATCTGTAATTGCTTGTCCTTTGATAGATTTTCTTTCCACATATTCAATGTCAAACTCACTGAGTATCATGACTCATTTAGCTAATCTACTTGTGAGGGCAGCTTTGCTGAGTAAGTATTTTAATAGATTGATTTTGGTAGTGAGCTGTGTAGTGTGAGAAATCATGTAACGCCACAATTTCTAGGAAGAAAATACCACTGCCAAGAAAGCTTTCTCAATAACAAAATAGTTCATTTCATAAGAGACCAGAGTTCTATTGATGTAATAAATGGCTCTTTCTTTATTGTTCTGATCTTCTTGGGCCAATAGAGCACCCAAGGATGTATTTGTAGCTGAGATATAGAGAATAAGTGCTTTCTAGTGAATAGGAGGCATTAATACTAGTGGATTAGCAAGATATTGTTTGATCTATTGAAATCCTTTCTCACATTCTTCATTCCATTCATAAGTCACACCTTTATGCAAAGCCTTGGTGAATGGTTGTGACTTGTCTGCTAACTGTGCGATAAAGCACTGGATAGACTATAACTGACCTTGGAGACCTCTCAATTAGTTGATGTTACATGGTGGAGGCATTTCTATGATAGATTGTACTTTCTTAGGATCTACCTCTATGCCTTTAACAGATATGATGTAACCCAATAGTTTACCAAAAGTAACACCAAATGCACACTTTTTTGGATTAAACCTCAGACTAAATTGTTCCATTTGATCTAGTATAGGACCTAGATCTGCTAGATGTGCTTTCCTTTGCATGCTCTTGGCTAGACTGTCATCCACATAGTCTTCCATTGTTTTGTGCATCATGTCATGAAAAATAGTAGTGACAACCCTTTGATATGTAGTTCTAGCATTTTTAAGGCCGAAGGGCATGACATTCCAACAAAAAGTACCCCAAGCACAAGTGAAAGTTGTCTTTTCTTGATCTTCTAGAGTGATCTTGATTTGATTGTAACTAGAGAAACCATCCATTAGAGAATAAATTTCATAGCCCATAGTCATGTCCACTATCATGTCAACATTAGGCAGTGGAAAATCATCCTTAGGACATGCTTTATTCAAGTCCTAAAAATCTGTGTAGACTCTGATAGATTTGTCATGTTTAGTAACTGGAACAATGTTAGAAATCCACTTTTCATAATCAATAGCTCTTATAAAACCAGCCTTGAGAAGTTTTTCTAACTCTTCTTTGACAAGGAGTGCCACATGTGGATGCATTTTCTGAAGCTTTTGTTTAATAGGCTTAACACTTGGTGCAATGGACAGATGATGCATGATCAAATTTGGATCCAACTTAGGCATATCAAAGTAGGTCCATGCAAAGTTGACTTTCTTGCTTCAAAAGAAATTGGTGAACTCTTCTTTCTCTTCTAGAGATAGAGGCTATGCCAAATGAATAATCTACGGCGCAGCTTGTGTGCCCAAATTCACTGGTAAAGTTGGTTCAATTAGCACTGATGATCTTTCTTGAAAATGCTTTGGAAGCGTATCAAGTATTTCATCCTTGGGTGCCTTAGAGAGGTTTTCACCCTTGGATACATCTTTTATTTTTACTTTTTTAGGCTCTGACATTGCCACAATGTGGTTTTCACCATCAAAGTGCCTATTCTTTTTTATTTTAATTTTATGACTAAGATACTTGATATCAGCTTCAATCATGTTGACACTACTTTCACTAGTGGAGAACATTATAGGTTTGACAACATCAAGGTAACAGGAAAGGGTGTAATCATTTTGGAATGTTAGGACTTCACTAGATGGTGAGGGAGAGTTCCAGTTGATGAGATCGGGATGATGGAGTGAGAGAGGAATGGTGGCTTCAAGTGCGTTCATAGCATAGTCATCGAAAGCATGGATGAACAAGTTGAGACCTAAAGAAATCTCATCCAAAGGTGTGTTCAAATCCCTTCGAGACCTCATGTTGGAAGTAGAGGGTAGGTCAACATTAGTGGGATCACACTCAGTCATCTTAACACTAGACCCTTCACCTATTTCAAGACAATTTTTAAATGTATGCACTGTGTCTATGTCCTTGTTAGAAGTTGCATCAGATAGAGAATTGAACTCATACTCATGTGAGTCGATGATGCTAGATGTAGGAATTCCATCAGCACTTTCTATACCATCTGACTCATTGTCATCTCTTGTAGTATTGACAGCTTGTTGAAGTTGATCTTGTTCAAACTGCTTTTGGAAAAGTAATGTTGTGTATATTTCACCTATATAATTGGGATCAATAGTTTGTGTTTCTAACCACTACTCATAGGTCCATGGGGTGATTGAAGTGGTATCATCAGAATCAGTGTCAACTATACTGACACATGGCACAAAGTCATATGTCTCTACCAAGAGAGTAGCAAGATCAGGAGGAATGGGATAAGGGAAGATCCCCTCATTAGTGTTATCCTCTATATTGTTGTTAGTTGAAGTAGGACTTTCAAGTTCTGGTTGGTGCTCTGATTCTGGTTTTGGTACAAATTTATTAATCCCTAAATGGAATGGGATTTTCTTTAAGCCTAATCTAGTAGTATCTTTTGTCCTTCTCCCTATAGCTTCAATAGGTTCAATCAAACCATTACCATTTACCCCTATAGGACCACTCCCTTTGTAATCGAAGCATTTCATGATTTTGAGACCTTCACAGTTAGGTTCGATCTCACGAGCCAAGATGGTCTTTTCAGATGTGTCCTTTTCTTTGTAAAGCCAAGTTGTAACAGAAATTTCCTCATCTTCATCTTCTAATGGTGTTGAGGCCCGTACAAAGGCACCATCATAGACTATTTCAAGAGAAGCAGCAGAAGATTTATTATTCTCAGAGGGTCTCCTCTATGAATGAGGAGATGGAGGCAAAGCTTCTAATGATAGGAAAGGTTCAATCTGATATCCTCCCATGCCTGTATCTTTGAGTTTCAGAGTCTATTCCATCTCTTTGAGTTTGGCATCATAAAATTATGTGGACTCTCTATTAGCAGGGACAAAGTTGTCAGCAAATTTTGTGAGTGTATTGCAAGAATAGCCCATATTGGCAGGCACTATTACTTCTACCCTATGGAAAGGGAACTTGATACATTAATGATATGTAGATGGAACTTCCTACATTTCATGAATCCATGGTCTTCCCAATAGAATTTTGTATGCAAGGGGAATATCTAGAACTTGACAAGTGACATCCCTCCCAATAGGTCCAACTCGAATAGGTAGCACAACTAGACCTTTGGATTTTCTTTCTTCTTCATCATAGGCTTTGATAGTAATATTTTTGCGAGCATCTATGTGGTCTTCATCATAGCCTAACTAAGCAAGCAAGTTAGTAGAGCAAATATTGAGGCCAGCACCATTGTCAATAAGAACATGATGGACATGCTTTTGGCCAATCATGACTTCTATATGCAAGGGGGCATTATGCAGATGGCTTACAAAATGGTCATCTTCTTCAGAGAAGGACAAGTAATGAGGTGAGGTCAAGTAACCCACCATGGATTGAAATTGATCAAGATTCAAATCTTTTGGGACATTAGCCTCTACAAGGGCTTTATCCAAAATCTACCTATGAGCAAGTGAGATCTTCAACAGCTCAAAGATGGTAATCTGAGCGTTGGTATGTTGTAGCTAGTCTAGAATGTTGTAATTAGCATTAGGAGGTGTGGGAATCAATTTTGTGTTCTTGTTGGTAGGGCCAATAATAGCTTTATCTATGGGTTTCTTAGGTGAAGATGTAGAAGCAAGAGGGTCAAGACCCTTAAGAGTGATCTTAGCATGAGATATGGTCACAAATTTTGTGCAACTTTGAGATTGCTCTGATTTGGAAGAGGGAGACATAGGGCCTCACAAAACAAATAGAGTCTTAGGCCTAGGAGCATCATCACTCCCCTTGATGGTAATCACATCATAGTACTCAACCTCAATAGGTTTGATCATATTGATGACATTTTCATTGGTACTATATGTATAGTTTACTTTATTATTAGCAACTTTGGGCTTCAAAGATTTGCCTTTCTTGTGAGGAGGAAAGGGGTCTTTAAATGCCTGATGATCTAAATTCTTGTTATGAATACTCATAACAATATCACCATTGTCAATAAAGTCTTGGATCTTTTGCTTAAGTTGAATACAACCAGAAGTCTTATGACCCTTATTCGGATGATAATCATAGCAGGTGGTTTCATTCCACCAAGAAGGTCACGGTTGGGGATCATAAGGACACAAATTTTCTAGGGGGTGAGTATTTGATTTTTCAATAGCATCTTGTAAACCACATCGAGGGGTTATCGAAAAGGAGTGAACTCATGTCTGGGCCAAGAGGCCCAAAGTTTGTTCTTGGAAAATCATGAAGGTTGTTGAGTTTCGGTCATAGCATTCTCAGTGGCTTTGGCTGCCTGCATAGTGGAAGTGAGATTGAAAACTGACTTCGATGATTTTGGGGTCACAGTATCAACAACTCAATCATTTACCAAATCTCAGTTCTTGTTGACAACCTTAGCCTTATCCTTTTTTGAAGAAGAAGATCCTTATTTGTTGTCTTTGTGCAAGGTTAACTCTCCTTTCTTGACCATAAATGCCTCTATTCTCACAACTTGCTTAATCATGCTGTCAAAATTAAGGGGACCTTGTAACTATACTTGATACCCAAAATTAGGGGTAAGATTGTCCAAGAAGATGTCAATTTTCTCAGATTCAGGTATTTTGTGAGGATACCTTTGTTGGAGATTTGCCAGCAAGCTAGTGCTAACTGTATGTTTGTCATTGATGACAACATATGGTAAGTAGCATGTGTGGAAGACTTATGCAATGAGATTAGAGTATATGTAGCATGGACATGTTATCAGCATGATATCATGGATGCAGAGGTTAAGTGTGTGTGCAGACAGAGTTGTAGCAACTTGTGTCAACAGTGTTCCTGACAGAGTTATAGGTAGTGTTCTATGTACAGTTGTCTGTAAAGTTGTCATGGAGCCTTGCACCCTTGGATATGTGAAGTAGACATGTTAGTGATGTTACATTCATGAGTGCATAGTTTTTTATGTAGTAGAAGTGTAGTTGTTTAGTTGATGTTCAACAATTGCAGTTTCCTATGTTTGTTCTTTGGAGCCGACAAAGATTTTATTGGTTCTTAAGTTGCACCTATCATTTTGGTATGCCCCCTTGGATTTATTCTTGGAGGAGAGTTACGGATGTTTGGTTAAGAGTGCATGAAGTAATTAAGCTTGGAGAGAAAGTTACAGTTAATTTGGTGGAGCTGACCAGTGTGTAGCGTGTGATTATTATTATTGATTTATATAGGTCCCAGTTTGTAATGTGTACTTAGTGGAGCCGACAGACTTGTTATTGGAGTGTGTTATTGTTTCTTCTTTATGATTTCATGGTGGTTCGAATAGGCTAACTTGATTATATTATTTAGAGGAAAGATATTTATAGCTGGTCATTTGTGATCGCTATAGTGTGGCAATTGAGTTGAGATACTAAGTGCAGAGTAGAGTGTGCAAAGTATTGTGCCATCAAGAAGAGGTCTATGTGACATAGAAAATTATTTGTACTACTCATTGGAATTGATCAAGATAGGAGGTCTACAACATAGTTCACAAAGATCCAGATATAGTGCATATCTGTTACTAAGAAGGTTGCAGCCTTCACCCTTTGAGCAGTGAGCTCTCGGATAGTGCATCCTCACCCTTAACAGGGTTAATTGTAAAGACTCCTAATAGGGTCTGACCTTTAACCAGGTCTACTGTACTTCATTAATTGTAAAGAAAACTCCTAACAGGGCTAAGGATCTTCTAACAAGGATCATTATACACTACTGCAAATTATTAGTGGGTCTCAATTCCCACTGGGGTTTTTACCTATTTGGGTTTCCCTATAACCAAAAGATTGTGTTGTGTTCAAGTGTTATTTCATTGTGTTTATGTTTTAAAGTTTAAGTATACTTAATTGGATAAATAATTGAAACTTGTAGATAAATGATTCACCCACCCCCCCCTCTTAGTTATCTCTTGGGACTATTCCTAACAATTTGTATTAGAGCCAAGTGCCTCGAAGAGAAAGTTTAACAGCTTGAGGTTGATCAGATGGTGTTCTTTAGAAAAGATAGTCCTAAGTTTGATGGAGAAAATTATCTTGATTGGAAGAACAAGATGGTGACACACTTGTAGTGTATAGCTTTTGAAGTTTTTGATGTGACTATCAAAAAATCTCAATATTCCTACTCTTGAAGATCTTGAGAAAGATGATGCTACTAGCAAGAAAAAGGATTTGTTTCATTAGAATGCAATAGCAAAAGAAGCCCTTATTGGTGCACTATCAGATAGTGAATTTTTAGAAGTAAAGAAGATTGACACAGCTCATAAGATATGGAAGCACCTAGAAAACATGTTTGAAGGAGACACACAAGCTAAGAATGCACACAGAAGGACATGAAAGAAAAGATACAAAAAATTGGAGATGTTACCCCAAGAAGACATCATAGCATACAATTAAAGGATCAATGAAGTAGTTTCTGGAATCAGAAATAGTGGTGGAGAGATTTAGGAAGAAGACATTATGGATAAGCTGACATCTACTCTTACATTAGAGTATGCATTGAAGATCAAAATACTTGAGGAGACCATGCAGCTTTCTACAAATTTCAAGAGAGAAACTTTGATAAGAAAGATTATAGCTTTTGAGATTTCAAATCTAAAGATAGAGCCTAAAAGTGAGATAGCCTTCAAAGCATCAATCCATGGTAAGAAATCTTTAACTACTCTAGTAATTTTGATGATGAAGATGAAGAAAAATAAATAGATGATATCATTGCTATGATTTCTAAGAAAGAAAGAAAAGGAAAAGGCAAGTATGAAGGTCAGTTACCTTTCAATTATTTCTCATGTAATAAGGTTGGTGATTTTGCATCTAAATGTCCTATAAGAGTTAAGAAGTTTAGTACTAACTACAAGCCTAAGTATAGAAAAGAATGTTACTATGCTGAAGGAGTTTTAGATGATGATTCAATTGAAGAAGAAATTGGGTTTATAGCACTTGAAGAGGCTGAGAAAATGTTTGAAGAAGATATGAAGAAAGAGGAAGAGCTTGCATTGATCTCACAAGAAGACATAAGAACTGATTGGATCATTGACAGTGGTTGTTCACATCATATGATAGGTGATAAAGATAGATTTGTTCATCTAGACAAGTACAAAGGAGGAATGGTTAGATTTGGGGATAACACTCCCAAACCTATCATTGGTAGAGGAGCTATTACTTTGGATGGGAAGAACAATATAGATGATGTTCTCTATGTTGATGGTTTGTAGCATAACCTTCTCAGTGTTGGGTAGTTTCTTGAAAAAGGTTATTAGTTGGAGTTCAAAGACATCAAGTGTGTCATTAACAACAAGGATGGTGTTATGATTGCATCTGGCTCAAAAACTAAAGGTAATGTTTTTCAGCTTAATTTTGAAGCAAGTTGTTTTGTTGCAAAAGTAGATGATAGTTGGTTATGGCATAAAAGACTTTGTCATATCAATTTTGACAACATAGTGAAGATAAGCAATGTTAAAGTAGTAAGAGATGTACCTAGCATAGAAAAACTAGTTGATACTATATGTAGGGAATGTGTTATGGGAAAGCATGTGAGAAATCCATTCAGAAGCAAGCACAATTCAACAAAGAACAAGTTGGATCTGATTCATACAGACCTATGTGGTCCTACTCAAACAAGATCATACTATGGTGAAAGGTACTTCATTTTGTTTGTAGATGATTATTCTAGAATGATGTGGGTTGCATTCTTGAAATATAAGTTAGAAGCCTTTGATAAGTTCAAGATATTCAAATCTAAGGTTGAGAATGAATCTGGACTTAAGATCAAGTGTCTTAGATCAGATAGAGGAGGAGAATTCACCTCTGACAAATTCTATGAGTACTACAAAGAACATGGCATAAAGAGGTAGTTAAGTGCACCTAGAACACCTCATGCAGAATGGGATTGCATAAAGAAGAAATAGGATTATCCTTGATACAACATGCACCATCATGATAGAAGGAAAAGTGGCACACACCTATTAGAGAGATGCGGTCAACATAGTAGTCTACACAATCAATATAATTCAGTTAAGGCCTATTGTGGATAAGACACCTTATGAAATTTTGTTTGGTAATGTTCCCATAGTAAAATACTTCAAAAATTTTGGAAGCAAGTGCTACATCAAGAGAGATGAAGCAATTGGCAAGTTTGATGCAAGAAGCGATGAAGGTATTTTCCTTGGTTACTCTACTAAAAGAAAATCTTATAGATGTTTTAATTTGAGATTTAAGAAGATCATTGAAAGTTCTCATGTTAAGATCAATGAAAAGTTTATGGTTCAAGAAAGATATCATGACTATGCTCCCATGATTGAAGAAGAACCTAGTCCTACCACTAGTGAAATAGTTGCTGAAGAAATGTTTGATAGTATAGATGTTTTGTTCAATGACCCTAAATTAAGTGAAGAAGAATCTTAGAAGGTAGATGAGACAACATCACCTAAAGTTCCACAATCCACATCTAGGTATCACTCAAAGGCAGACATCATTGGAAATCAGAGCAGTCCAGTTCTAACAAGATCTAAAGCAAAGAATTCAAAAGGAGATGAAGCAGTATGTTTGTTATATCAGATTGAGCCCTTAAGTGTTGAAGATGCATGTAAAGATACTAATTGGTATCATGTAATGAAGGAAGAACTAGATTAGATCATTAAGAATGACACTTGGGAACTTTTCCCAAGACCTAGTGATAAGAATGTAATTGGAACAAAGTGGATATTCAAGAACAAGATGAATGAAGATGGTATAGTAGTAAGAAATAAAGCTAGATTAGTATGTAAAGGATATGCACAAAGAGAAGGCATTGATTATTTAGACACATTTGCACCTATGAGTAGATTAGAAGCAATTAAGTTGTTTCTAGCCTATGCGACTTTCAAGAAGTTCAAGGTTTATCAAATGGATGTTAAATTAGAATTCTTGAATGGAGAGTTGAAGGAAGAAGTGTACAGTGAGAAGCCAAAAGGATTCACCTTATCAGATAGGCCTAATATGTTTTGTAGATTGAAGAAAACACTCTATGGACTTAAGCAAGATCCTAGATCTTGGTATGAGAGACTTGATGGAAATCTAACCAAAATTGGATTCAAGAAAGGAGCAATAGATTGTAATCTATTCATTAGAGATACATCTAAAGGTTTGTTACTTGTGGCTATATTTGTTGATGATATTATCTTTGGTGGAAATGACAAGCTTAGTAAAGAATTTGCTAAGGAAATGCAAAGTGAATTTGAGATGAGCATGATTGGTCCTATCAAATATTTTTTGGGATTGAATGTGCAACAGTAAAAGAAAGGTATTTTCATAAATCAGACCAAGTATGTGAAAGAGATATTGAAAAAGTTCAATATGGATGATTGCAAGCTAGTAAGTACACCTATGATAACTGGTTGCAAGCTTACAAAGGAAGATGATTCACCAGTAGTTGATATTACATGGTACAAGTCTATGATTGGTAAACTTATCTACCTTACTCAATCTAGACCTGATATTTCAAATGCAGTTGGCATAGTTGGGAGATTTGCACCAGAGCCTAAACAAAGTCACCTCATGGCAGTAAAGAGAATATTTAGATATTTGAAGGGCACTATAGATTATGGTCTATGGTATCCTAATTCAAAAAATGTTGATATTCATATGTATATTGATGTAGATTTGGCAAGATGTGTGGATGATGGAAAAAGTACATCTGGAGGAGTAGTGTTTCTTGGTGATAGATTGGTCACTTGGACGAGCAAGAAGTAGAATTGTATATCTTAGTCAACAGAAGAAGCAGAATATGTTGCAGTAGGATTGAATTATTCTACAATAGTTTGGATTAAGTAGATGATTAAGTACTTTGGTATTTAGATTGATTATCCTATTGTTATTGATTGTGATAACACTAGCACTATCAATATGTCAAAGAACCCTGTGATGCACGCAAAGACAAAGCACATTGAGATCAAGTATCACTTTTTGAGAGAAAAAGTAGCAGAGAAAGAAGTCATGTTGGGCTATGTGAGTACAAAGGAGAAGCTAGCATATATATTCACAAAGCCTTTTCTAAAGGATACTTTTGAGTATCTTAGGGAGAAGTTGGGAGTAATTCCCTTCCCTGATTCTAATTAGAGAATATGGAGAGAGCATCAGTCCTCAATGAATGATGGAGGGTTGACTAATCTACTTCTAGAGTAGTACCGAAGCTTAAATGTTTGGCACCCTTTGCCATTGATGTCAAAGGGGGAGTATATAGTAATGAAAAACTAATAAAAAGAGGAAGTAGTATATAGTCATGAAAATAGAAG
The DNA here is from genome assembly GCA_027943335.1 of Chamaecyparis obtusa. Taxonomy (NCBI): domain Eukaryota; kingdom Viridiplantae; phylum Streptophyta; class Pinopsida; order Cupressales; family Cupressaceae; genus Chamaecyparis; species Chamaecyparis obtusa. The sequence continues at coordinate 1,542,075 of BSBK01000224.1, read as the reverse complement.
AAAAAGAAAGAGCAGCAGAAATAGGAAGTATTCTTGGAAGCAATTCAGTTGAGGAAATGGAGAATGTTAGAAGATATTGAAAAAAATGGAGGATTCATCCTTGGGGGAGTTTTGATGAGGAAATGGAGAATGTTATGAAATAATTGTAATTTTGGATTGGTGGTGTTTTTCATTCCATATGTTGCCATCAATGCCAAAGGGGGAGATTGTTGGAGATTTGCTAGCAAGCCAGTGCTGACTGTATGTTTGTCATTGATGACAACATATGGTAATTAGCATGCATGTAAGACTTATGTAATGAGATTAGACTATATGTAGCATGGACATGTTATCATCATGATATCATGGATGCAGAGGTTAAGTGTGTGCACAGATAGAGTTGTAGCAACTTGTGTTAGCAGTGTTCCTAACAGAGTTATAGGCATTGTTCTATGTGTAGTTGCCCGTACAGTTGTCATGGAGCCTTGCACCCTTGGATAAGTAAATTAGACATGTTAGTGATGTTACATTCATGAGCACATAGTCTATTATGTAGTAGAAGTGTAGTTGTTCAGTTGATGTTAAGCAGTTGCAGTTTCCTGTGTTCGTTCTATGGAGCCGACAAAGATTTTATTGGTTCTTAAGTTGCGCCTATCATTTCAGTATACACCCTTGGATTTATGCTTGGAGGAGAGTTAAGGATGTTTGGTTAAGAGAACATGAATTAATTAATCTTGGAGAGAAAGTTACAATTAATTTGGTGGAGCCGACCAATGTGTAGCATGTGATTATTATTATTGATTTATACAGGTCCCAGTTTGTAATGTGTGCTTAGTAGAGCTGAAAAACTTGTTATTGGAGCATGTTATTGTTTCTTCTTTATGATTTAAAGGTGGTTCTAACAGGTTGAATTGATTATATTATTTAGAGGAAAGATATTTATAGTTGGTCATTTGTGATTTCTATAGTGTGGCAATTGAGTTGAGATACTAAGTGCAGAGCAGAGTGTGTGAAGTATTGTGCCATCAAGAAGAGGTCTATGTGACATAGAAGATTCATTGTACTACTCATTGGAACTAATAAGGACAATAGGTATACAACATAGTTCACGGAGATCTAGATATAGTGCATATCTATTACTAAGAAGGTTGTAGCCTTTTCCCTTTGAGCAGTGAGCTCTCAGATAGTTTGTCCTCACCCTTAAAAGGGTTAATTGTAAAAGACTCCTAATAGGGTCCAACCTTTAATGAGGTCTATTGTACTTCATGAATTGTAAAGACAACTCGTAACAAGGTTAAGGATCTTCTAACAAGGATCATTATACACTAGTGTATATTATTAGTGGGTGTCAATTCCCACTAGGGTTTTTACCTATTTGGGTTTCCCCATAACCAAAAGATTGTGTTGTGTTCAAGTGTTCTTTCATTTTGTTTATGTTTTAAAGTTTAAGTATACTTAATTGGATAAATAATTGAAACTTGTAGATAACTGATTCACCCCCCCCTCTCAGTTATCTCTTGGGACTATTCCTAACAACCTTGTACAAAGTTGTCTCCATCTCTAGAGAAATACCAAGAAAGGCTCCCCTTATCATTGCTTGAGATTATAGAGGTCTCAGATATTGACACGATGTTGGATGTTGTGCAAGTAATGCTGGAGGAAAAGATTAGTGATCTCATCAAAAGATTTAATGCTTGTGGGCAGTCGAGAGAACCACTCCATGGAAGGTCCACCCAAACTTCAGGGAAAGAGATGCATCAAATATGTTTGATCATGAATGAACTCCATGGAAAATGCACCAAATTCTCTCACATGATCCTGAGGATTAGTGGTACCCAAATATTTGTCATACTTGGGGAGTTCCACACCTTTGGGAAAAGGTGGCATGTGAAGACTCTTATCGAAAGGAAAAAGGAAAATGATCTCCATTGTGAATTGTTGTGTTGTCTTGTCCTTATCCTTCACAAGTTGGCTAATTTGGTCTTCCATACTTTGGACCAACTTTTGCAATTTGGCAGTCTCTGTTTCTTCTTCCTTAGCCACAAGTGTCTCTACTTTGTAGTATGGGGCTAACTTGGCCCCTTGCTTGGCCAATTGAAGAAAGTATTTCTCCTTTTCTTCCACAAGGAGGATTTCCATCATTTTGATAAGACTCTTATTAGCTTTCACAACATCTATGTTGTGCTGGGTTATTGTATCATCATCATTACTAAGAATCTCAAAGATACTTTGGGACTGATACATATGCTGATCATTGTGAGACTGATCTTGATCTTTGTAATTGTGAGGCTAATAATGGCCTTTTTTGTAAGATTGGTCATGGCCTTTGCTATATTCACCTTGCTCATGGTATTCCATCTTGTCAATGTGTGATTTCTTAGCATGCACAGGCTCAATGTAAGTATGTGTAGTAAGTCGAGAGTTCATGGCCAAGGTAACCTTCGATACATCAAAGGGGTTGGGCTCAACATTTTGTAGCTCTCCAAACAATGGGTTATCTTGTTCGTTAATCACCCAATTAGGTTTTTTGTGAAATAAGGAATTATACTATTCTTTAAATAGCCAATCAAGATCATTTTGAAATGAATTATACCACATTTTGAACACTGGAGCCTAATTTGGATTAGTATCTATGGGAAATGTACGCCTGGAAAAAGGTTGATTGATAGGAGATGGGGATTGAGACCAGTTCTTTGGCAGTATATACAGTGAGGAGGAACATGAAGATCCTCCACAACATTTAGATTGAGCTTTAGATTAAGGATGACCTCTTCCTAGATCATGAGATTTACCCCTACCTATTCTGGTATCACGTATGGGGAAGGTGTTTCCACTTCTATTTTGGACACACATAGATGAAGATGAAATGAGAGAGGACCTAGGATCACACTCAAAACTCTGTCTCTAGGATAACAAAAGGAGATAAAAAGTGAGATGCACCTAGCATGAATCATCAAAAATGAGGCTAGAACAACCAAGGGGTGACTATCATGTCACAAGGTACAAAATCATAGTAGGAAAAGACATAAAAGAGAGAGACAAAGTGAGTTTAATCAGTAATCATTTGGTTCTCAGCCCAAAAAAATCTAGTTTCAGATTGTAGATAGTAGGAGAACTGGCAGATAGACCTCAGAAAAAAACTAGATTAGATAAAAAGTCAATCAAATGATGGGAATTAGCTCACTATTTTTGAAAATAAGGTATAGTCTTGCGCAAGGAAATGAAATCTCAGGTGAAGAACTGTTGCACTGCGTGTGAGGAAATGCACATAAAAGAAAAATCTCACATGGGAAAAGGACAAAGTTCAATAGATTAACCCAATTTTGAGACAAAATTAGGTTTTGAGATGCAACGTAAGAAGTTCCTAGACAAAGAATTTAGTGTTCAGATAGGTTTTAGACAGTTTTGAATCAGCAAATCTTAGTTTTGAATGTTCCAAGCAATCATTTACATGCATATAATTTTGACCCAACAATCAATGGTGAAACAATCAGTAGTCACAAACAATTTGACCAAGGACAAATCAATTCAAAAGAACATAGGATTCTTGACAAGTTTTGATCATGAAGGATAGTTTAAGACTCAAAAGTAGACACTCAATTATCCTTACAAAAAAAATTGTAGAGAAGACAAAATTTGTGCCTCACTGCTTATGTGCATGCGTTCACCTCACACAACCATGTCACCCACTAGAGGGCACCCATTTTTTTGGTGTTTCCAAGGACTCAATAATATATGTTCAAAGGTTACCCTTGAAGCAGGGGCCAATGTCATATACCACCTTCAAACATCTAGGTGCATTCCTATGGTGAGAATCTAGGGGAGAGATTCTTCCCCCTCCCTGCGCAAAGATTATGTCTCCTTTTAGAGGTGAACCAGGTAGGAATCTAACTAAGAGAGTGTTTAGTGGGCTTCCATTCACACTAACCTTTGATTTCCCTAATATAGGGCTTGGGCCTCACAGCCACACCGACACCTGAAAGTCATACACCCCCACAAGCAGGGCTCAGAGCGACACCACTCAGTACAATAGATAGAGCTTTCTCAAGATGATAGTTAGAATCATGAGAAAGAATTTTACATGGCTTTGGAGTCTTTAGAATCAACAAAGAATACTTTATTATAGTGAGGTGGAATCACCGAAAATAGGTGTGTACTCACTTGGGTTGTTCCCAGAGGTTCAACTTCCGGAAGGCCCTCTAAAGGTGACACAAACTTGGCTTGGATCCAAGGGTCAGATTTTATGATTCTCTCAAAGAGAGAAGAGCATAATTCTCTACCTTTTCACCTTACCCAAACATGCAAGACATATCCATCACTAAGCTAACTCCTCTTCAACCAAGCCACAAGCTTTTGGGTTTCTGATTCTCTCAAAGAGAGAAGTGCATAATCCCCTAATAGATGGACATGCTAAAGACTTGTTACCTTTCCTTACTTCCTCAAGTATCTATCATGCTAGCAATGTCTAGGTCTCAGATTCATCTATGGGCATCACTTCCATGTAATGAAGAGCCTATTCCCCTATTTTGCTATCAAGATCCTTAAGAAATTTTAACAAGGCCCTAATTATACTATGTGGATAAAAATAGTGAACAAGCAGAATGTTTTTGAATGTCTTCAACAACTGTCTTGCAAGAAAACTATTAGCAAGTTATGTCTTCTTCAAGCACCTTGAAACCCATTGTTATGCTGTCAGAAAAATAGAGATATGAAAAATAACAACAAATAATGATTTGTCAGAAAATAGTGCAGGAAATATGAAGAAACTATTTTTTTTTTTGAAAACTGATGGCAAGTCTCATGCAAGGTAGTGCAACGCTCTGTGTGAGAAAGTACTATGATGCACATGAGAAAGTGCTATTGACAGAAAACCTTTGCACAACAAAATACTATGATTCGCACAAGAAAGTGCGACTGAAAAAAAAACCTTCACGCAACATAGTCAAAAAGCTCATGCAAGATTTTGTACTTAGTTGTACGGACTGTATGGATAGAGCTTTAAATTCTTGTTAGAAAAACTTTGAGAATGAGGTCAGAAATTAATTTTCTACCCCACAGTCGGTGCCAGAATGTTTAGAGTCGAATACATACCTCACATTCAACCATAGACTTGAACATGGTCATTGCTCATTAGCTGAATTATGAAAATGAATATGAATTATTCAATTCACAAATATAAATGAATCAACCTATTGCCTCCTATTTAGATGGGGTGTTTGAATTACTCTCAAAATTTGAGATCCCAACAACCATAGAACAAGCTCTAAAATGGAGGATTTAAATGCTAAGAAGATGATTGCAATTAAGCTAGAATGGAGATGCGAATTTAATCTAGAATGATAACAATGCAAAATTTAATCTAAGAACTTGAAATGAGAATGATAATTAATCTAAGAACACAATAAGAAAACTAATTTAAAGATTAGAATGCATCATTAAGCTAAGAATGCAAATTATTCTAATTATGCAATGCAATTATAGTTCAAAATGCCAAAAAGTGAGACCATAATTTGACCGAAATTCGATGCTCTAAAATTGCCTCCTCTCAATGAAAATGAGAGGTTCTAATATAGAAGATCCCAAAAAAAGCTTGAAGAGTTTCTTGAAAAGAAACAGTCATCTCTTCATTTTCCTCTAAGGACTCTTCAATTGCTTTTAGGAGACCAAGAAATCGGAGAATATTTAATTACCAAATGAAATATTACCTCACAAGTGTGACCTTTCAAATTTCAAATTTAAGTGAAGATATAACACTTTAGATAATTAAATATTAATTTAATTCCTTTGATGTGTTTTAGCTAAAGGGGGTGTAATTAATTTAATTAAAGCACTTAGGACTTTGGAATTAAATTAATTGATCATAAGTTTTATTTGGCTAATTTATAGTTGATATTTAGGAATTAAATATAGTGCGTAATTAATGCAGATTTAGGGTTTTCTGCATTTGACATTAAGCTAATTAAATTCAATTAGAAGATAGAATTTCCTAGTAAAATACGACCTAGATGATGAAGAAAATTGGAAGAAATAGGACTAAATGTGCCAAAATTGATAAGGATAGCAATAGACCAATTTTGGGGTATTACAATATATATCCATATTAATCTAATAATTATTATTATGATATGTGTGTGTGCACGTGCACATGCATGCATATCTTGATAAAACCTTAATTGTAATAGATTGAACTCTCTATTTATAATATTAATATCCTATGCATTATCCCTGATATATATGAATATGACACACTTTACAACACTTTATAACACACTTTATATTATGTCAAGGAAGAAGTATGACTTATTAAGGTGGTGAACCATATCAGGAGAATTGCTAGAAAAATAATTTTGGCTACTAAATATTATATCTAAATTCTATTATTGGTGAGAGAGAGAGAGAGAGAGAGACCTTAGAACACATTAGATCCATTAAGTGTGTCCTAAGGGGTTCTAGGACCCCTTAGAACACATTACGACCTCTTATGACACACTTTATGGTTCCAATTTTTCCTAGTGAGTTGCAATGGATAGTAAAGGATCCTAATTGGTCCTAAGAGGTGTTAAGACCAATTACGATACATTCAAACACATTAGAACCATAAAGTGTGTTGTAAGTGAATTCCAAGATAGGTGAACTCTCTCTCTCTCTCTCTCTCTCTCTCTCTCTCTCTCTCTCTCTCTATTATGATTTATTTGTATATTACATATGTTAACAAATTGATATGTTCTCTTTGTTGAGAAAATTTCCTCTTAAATTTCTATATTACAGTCTTGTTTAATTTTATCACATTCAAATATTGTAATTGATGTAGGTTTTCATTGCAATTTATCTAAATTTTCATTAACATTTCCTGATGTATTTTCCTAGCACATATAATATCTTTCGTTGATGCATATATAGTTGGAGAGGGCATTTGTCATATATTCTGTATTAGAGTCCTATTTGATTTTATCACATTCAAATATTATAATTGATGTAGGTTTTCATTACAATTTATCTAAATTTTCATTAACATTTTCTGATGTATTTTGCTAGCACATATAATATCTTTCGTTGATGCATATATAGTTGGAGAGGGCATTTGTCATATATTTTGTATTACAATCCTATTTGATTTTTTCACATTCAAATATTATAATTGATGTAGGTTTTCATTGTAATTTATCCAAATTTTCATTAATGTTTCTTGATGTATTTTTCTAGCACATATAATATCTTTCGTTGATGCATATATAGTTGGAGAGGGCATTTGTCATATATTCTATATTACAATACTGTTTGATTTTATCAGATTCAAATATTATAATTGATGTAGTTTTTAATGCAATTTATCTAAATTTTCATTAACATTTCCTGATGTATTTTTCTAACACATATAATATCTTTTGTTGATGCATATATAGCTGGAGAGGGCATTTGTCATATATTTTGTATTACAATCTTGTTTGATTTTATCACATTCAAATATTATAATTGATGTAGTTTTCATTGCAATTTATCTAAATTTTTATTAACATTTCCTAATGTATTTTTCTAACACATATAATATCTTTCGTTGATGCATATATAGTTGGAGAGGGAATTTGTCATATATTTTCTTTTCATAAGTTAAGTATAGGAAGTGGCCTGATTTATTGGTTTGATTTTGTGTTTTACAGTGTCATATATATAAATAAACACTATGTTAACACTGCCATATGAAGTACAATATAAGTTTCTATATATTAATTAATAAGTCTTCTTATTAAAATATTTATATTTTAAAATTATACTCTGCATTACTCTTCACAATTTTAATGCATTGAAGCGACTATTACTTACATTCAAAATTTACAATCACAAATCACATATTTTATAACATAGTAGTTTTATTTTTATTTTATAATATTATTGTATTAGATAGAAAAAAATTATCTAACATTTTTTAAATGTTTGTATTTATATTTACAACAATAATAACAAATTATTTTTTAATTAATCTTTTTAGTATTTGTAGTTATATTAATAAATATTATATATTTAATAATATTATTGTATTTAATTATTTATTTTATTAACAAATTCTTTTAATACATCAGTCAACTCACCTAATGTAATTACTAACATTTTTTATCTCTTGATGGATACAAATTTTGAGATATGTGATGATATGGTAGAGAAGATTTGAAGTGAGATAAAAAATTTATAGTGTGTAGATATTGATTATTCTTAATCTAGGTTGATGTAGAGAAGAATGCCAAAAGTGGGGTGGAATATCTCCATTCTATTTGATTTTTGGACAGCTAAAAAACTCCAAGGAATCACCATGTTTAATTATAAGGATAATCGATTTGTCTTATTGTTATTTTTAAAGGGATGTCACCTATTTTGTGTTACAGTGCATTTTAAAACAATGTCACATATTTTATTTCATCATGCATTTTAAAACTAGAAAATGTGATGCAAGAGCATCTCGGGTTCTTGGAAATCTTGTGTCACCAAAAAAACAAGTTTGAGTTATTAGTTCTACTCGGTAGCTACTCAATTCCTTCATTGACCGAGTTAGTTCAGTTATTTCTTGGTTCCTTCTTTAACTGAGTTTCTCGGTTGGTTTGACGAGTTATTTCTTGGTGCTCGATAACCTTTCTTGCCAAGTGGTTTATTTTGATTTCCTATTGAGGCTTACTTGTGCAGTGAATTTTGGTTGTGGAGTTAATATTGGTATAAATCATTGGGAAGCATGTGGACCTAGATCTAGTCATTCCTTTCTCCAATGATGGATCTAAAGGCTAACTTGTTTTGTAGGCTCTTGTATAAATGTAGGAGTTGGTTATAGTTTTAGGATGATCAATTTGTAGGTAGCGAAGTTAGTAGATAGGAAATAGAAAGTTGGATCCCCACATGTATGAGACTTTTGTATTTTATCTTTGAATGTACTTGGTTGTAACTAAGAAGGCCTTATAGCCCGACATGTATGAATCCATTGTTGAATAATATATGAAGTTTTTCTACATTTCTCTTTTCTCTATTGTTTAATTTTCCTCTGTGTGTGGTTTTTGCAAGGGGGTTGAGATTAAGGTGTACCTTTGGCCCTTCATCCTTCCCTCTCTTGCTTTAGGTGGTATCAAAGCAAGGTTGAGTTTGGATCTAGATTTACGAATCTAGGTCAAGGGTTCCTTCTTGTAAAACCCTAGTTGGATTTTGTTGTGGGGTGGATGATTGAAATATGATGTGCAATTGTAGAGGGTTTCAAGATAGTTTATGGAAGGTGAGATGCAGATCTAGGATTGGCAGATATGCTAAGGAAGATTGTTGCTAGGTTAGAAGTTGTTGAAATAGCCCAATGTTGAGGAAGACATCTTGAAGATGTTAGTGATGAAGAAATTGAAGATGAACAAGGTGAAGTTGAACCTGCACCTGTGATGGATCAAGGTGAGGAAATACTTTTGAAGGCATTAAAAAATTTGAAGTCTACACCACATTTCAATCCTCCTGAATATAGTGGAAAGCTGGATTCAGATAAATTGATGGATTGGATCACTGGGATGGAGAAGTATTTTGAGTATGAAAATGTTCCCAAGGAAAAGAAGGTGAAGATTACAAGCACTAAGTTGAAAATTCATGCATCCTTATGGTGGGAGCATCTACAATTGGACATAAAAAGGAAAGGCAAAGACAAAATCAAGGTATGGAATAAAATGGTGAATAAGGTGAAAGCCAAGTTCTTACCTTGTGATTATCAGATTAACCTAGTTAGGAGAATGCAAAGTTTGAGGCTGAAATATAGCTCGATAAAAGAATATACCAAGGAATTCTATAGGTTAAATATCATATCTGGACATGTTGAAGATGAATTGGAAAGAATTTCTAGGTACCTAAATGGGTTGAGAATTTATATCCAAGAGGAAATTAGTTTGGTAAATTTGGAAAGTATTGAAGAAGCTTATTAGTTTTACCTTAAAGCTAAGGAGAAATTGAACAAGAGACATGAGAAAAGACAAAGAGGAATAGGTAGATCTTATGGCAAAAATGATAGAGCTAATCAAGACAAAAAAAAATCCAGATAAAGGCAAGACTGAGTGAAAAGGTGAAAATTCTTCTAGAGGAAGAGGTAGTAACTACCAAGGTTGTTATAATAGAGGTGGATTCCAAGGAACTTGTTACAATTATGGAGAAGAAGGACATAGATCATTTGAGTGTACACATGCAAGTAATAAGTTTAGTAATAGTAGAAATGCTTTGGTGCAAGAAGACTCATTGAATGGCCTAGAGAAGGAAAAGAAGTTGACGGTTAGGAGAGCACTTTGGAGTGAAAGTAATAAGGATGATCCATTAAGGAAAAGTTTATTCAAGACTAGATGTAGAGTTTCTAATGAAGTGTGGAAGGTAATCATTGATAGTGTAAGTTCAAAGAACTTGGCATTTGAGGAAATGGTTACAAAGTTGTAGTTGGAAAGGTTATATGAATTTGAAAATAGGAAAGTACTATGATAAGGTGTTATGTGATATCATGCCTATGGATTGTTGTCATATTTTGTTGGGTATACCTTGGCAATATGATAGACATGCTATATATGATGGAAGATTACATAAATATACCATTTGGGCTGATTGGAGAAATAAAATCTTGTTTCCCTTGATTGAAGAATCTATTGGTAGTGTTTGTACATCTGTGAAAGTTTATTTGATGGAAGGAAGAAATTTTGTTAAGGATTTGAAGAGGAATGATGTGTGTTTTGCTGTGATTCCTAACAAACTGAGTGAGGCAACAATGGATAACATTCCTAAAGAGGTTGATAAGATACTCACTGAGTATAGAGAGATAATTTCTAATAATGTACCTGATGGTTTTCCATTGAAGAGAAGCATTGATCATTGTATGGATTTGATTCCAGGAGCTAGTTTACCGAATAAGGCACCACATTGGTTAACACCTATCGAAAATCAAGAATTGAACTGAAAAATCTAAGAATTGTTACAGAAAGGATTGATCCAAGAAAGTTTGAGTACATGTGCAATATGAGTTGTATTGGAACCTAAGAAGAATGGATAATGGTGAATGTGTATCGATTCTAGAGAAATCAACAAGATAACAATGAAAATTAGGTTTCCTATAACAAGAATGTATGGCATAATGGATAGTCTGACTAGAGAAAATAATTTTAACAAAATTGATTTGAAAAGTGGATATCATCAGATCAGAATTAGAGAAGGTGATGAATGGAAGACTAATTTTAAGACAAGAGAAGGTTTGTATGAGTGGCTAGTTATGCCTTTTGGTTTAACTAATGCGATGAGTACTTTTATGAGATTCATGAATGAGGTTTTGAAGAAATTATTGGGTAAATTTGTGATTGTATACCTAGATGACATTATGATATTTAGTAAGACCAAAGAAGAACATTTGTTTCATATTGAGAAAGTATTGCAGAGATTGAAAGAAGAGAAGTTATTAATTAATTTGAAAAAGTATTCCTTCATGAAAGAGGAGATTGTGTATTTGAGATTTGTGATTTCAGCTGATGGTTTGAAGATGGATCATGAAAAGGTTGAAGCTATTTTGAATTGGCCTACACTTGAAGATGCTAGTGAGGTAAGATCATTTCATCATTTAGCAAGTTTTTACTGAAAGTTCATCATAATTTTTTGTTTAATTTGTAATGCTATGACTGAGACTATGAGGGGAGACAAAAGAGAATTCAAGTGGACACATGGAGCTGATAAAAGTTTGGAGACTCTGAAGCAGAAGGTTGCTAAATTTCCTATGTTATCTTTACCTAATTTCAATAAGGTATTTCAAGTTGAATGTGATGCAAGTGGTAGTGCAATAGGAGCTATGTTGAGTCAAGAAGGTAAACCTGTTGCTTTATTTAGTGAGAAATTGAATGATGCAAAAAAGAAATATTTTGTGTATGATCAAGAGATCTATTATATTGTTCAAGCCCTAAAGAAATGGAGAAATTATTTGATACTGAGTGAATTTGTGTTGTATACAGATCATAATGCTTCACAATATTTGGGTAGTCAGAATAAGTTGAATCAGAGACATATGAAATGGATTGAATATTTGTAGAGTTATACATTTGTGATAAAGCATAAGACTGGAGTCACTAATTGAGTTGTCGATGAATTGAGTAGAAGAATATCTTTGATGACTGAAATGAGAATTAAAGTTCTTGGTTTTGAAGACATGAAATATTTTTATGAAACTGACCCTAATTTTTCTGAGTCATGGAGGAAGTGTAGAGTACCTATTCAAGATCTAACGAGTACTAAATGGGAAGACTATTTCATTCAAGAAGGTATGTTGTTTAAAGGTATTTAGTTATGTGTACCGAGAGGATGAATGAGAGGTAATTTGATAAAAGAGAAACATATTAGTGGTTTGGCTGGACATTTTGGCATTGACAAGACATTGAATTTGTTTAAGGAGAAATACTTTTGGCCATAGTTGTATAAGGATGTTTAGAAATTTGTGAAAATTTGTGGAGTTTGTCAAGTTGAAAAAGGAGTAAGTCAGAATATTGGATTGTATACACCAATATTTGTTCCTGAGAAACCTTGGATTGATATCAGCATGGATTTTGTTCTTGGCTTACCAAAGGTAGTGAGAGGTAATGATTCTATATTTGTTATTGTGGATAGATTTTCAAAGATGGAACATTTTATACCTTGTAAGAAGACATCAGATATGGTACATATAATAGATCTTTTCTTTAAGGAGATTGTCAGATTGCATGGATTACCGAGAAGTATCATATTTGACTGAGACAACTTAAGTTTGTTGGATATTTTTGGAAGACTCTTTGGAAAAATCTAGGTACCGAGTTGAAGTATAGTTCTAAATTTTACCCACAGACTAATGGATAGACAGAGTTGTAAATAGAATTTTGGGTAATCTTTTGATATGTTTAGTTGGAGATAAACTGAGTAATTGGGATTCTATGTTAGCATAAGAAGAGTTTGCATACAATAATTTAGTAAATAGGAGTACTGGAAAAATACCTTTTGAGAGTGTTAATGGCATGCAACCAAGAGGTATATCATATTTGAAGGATATTGCTTGCTAATAAAAGAGAAGTTCTAAAGGAGAGGAGTTTTTTGAGTTCATGAAGACATTGCATGAGGAAGTGAGACATAAGTTGGAGAATAGTAATCAGAAATATAAGGATAGAGTAGATAGATTAAGGAGACATAAGATTTTTGTAGTTGGTGATGAAGTAATGTTTCATTTGAAGAAAGGTAGATTTCTTGTTGGAACATATGAGAAGTCAAAAATGAAGAAATTTGGTCCTTGCAAGATATTGAGGAGATTTGATAGTTGAAATGATTATGAGATTGAGTTACTTGATGACATAGATATATCACTCATATTCAACATTGAATTGTATTAGTATCATGAGCCTGATGAAGATATGATAGTACTGAATTATTATCCTAAGAAGTAGACATGAACAAGTCGAGAAGATTTTGGAACAAAGAGTTGGAAGAAGCACAAGAGGAAAAGAGTACATGGAGTATCTAGTAAAATGGAAGAATGGACTGATTGAATATAGTTCATGGATTTCACAATCTAAGTTGGATTTAGCTTGGGTTGTACCTACTTCATGATTAAGAGAATCATTTCAAACAACCCCAGGCATTTGATGTAGGAGCATCTCGGGTTCTTGGAAATCCTGTGTAAGCAAAAAAATAAATTTTAGTTGTTAGTTCTTCTTGATACCTACTTGGTTCCTTCATTGACCAAGTTGGCTCAGTTCTTGCTTGGTTCCTATGTGCTAAAATGTTGACACACTTCTATGAGTCATTGTATCCAATATTTCTCAAGAATGAGCTCTCAAAGGGTGATTCATAGCTCTCTATTCATGGAGTGCAAGGGTTTGTAATGGAGGCCCTCAGATTAGACCTAGTTTGTGCCCATGCAAGTACACCATAAAATGAGAGATTCAAAGAGGAAACGAAAGAATGCTAGCCTCCATGATCATCAAGTATGCATGCAAATGAAAATGGAAACTAAGCTATATGATAACAATGCATAAAAACAAACTAATCTATCAAAAGAAATGATTATGCAAGATTATTCTATGAAAGGAAAAATGAATCTAATCTAACATGAAAGTTAAAAATTAATCTAAATGGATTTCCATGGAGGCATGAGAGAAGAAGACAAGAAGAGAGAAGTTTCAATATCCAAGCTCAGGTGCTTAGATTCTCCTCCAAAATTGCTCTTCAAACCTCCAGCATAACAGTAGCATAAAATCTCTATCAAATGAGGAGAGGGCTCCTTATAAAGGAAAGTGTGGAGGGAAACACATCCTCAAGAGCAATGTGGGATAAATCCGTAAAGAGGCAAAAAGAGGAAAGAAGGCCCACCACTTGGAAAGTGTAGAGGAAAAAGGGTTTTTATTTATTTTTATTTCCTTTTTCGTCATAAAGAGAGCTTTAAGTGGGATATTTTATTTATTTACAAGAGGGATTTTCTTTTAATTAAATAAGCTAAGATTATTTAATTAAAAGAGAGGTATTAATTAATAAGATAAAATCATTTAATCAAAAGAGATTTTCCTTTAATTAAACAAGATTATTTTATTTAAGAGATACTTTCTTTTGACTAAATAAGATTATTTTATTTAATAAAAAGAAATATCTTCTTTTAATTAAATAAAATTATTGATGAAATGATCAAACCTTAGGAAATATTAAAATATTTGAATTAATTACAATTTGATCAAGAAAATTGATTTGAATTGAAAATATTGCAAGGCATTGATTCAGGAAATTGATAAATTGGTTCCATCATTTGATAAATTGAAGAATGGGTGCCCAAAGTCTAGGTGACCATTTTAGGGTGCATACATTTTCCCCTTGTGTGTGTATGCTTAACACCTTCATGAAATTAGGATGATTAAAGACAATTTAAAGAAAATACTATACTAATTTAACTAAGAAATTGAAATCAACATCCATGACATCTCATGGTTCTCTAACTAGAATTGGTAAGTGAAGCTCTCAGCCTATTCTCCACTAGTGACAATCTAGAATGAGAAAATTTAAATGCTAAAATGCTTAATCTAGCTCAACTAATGCTCAATTTAACAAAAAAAACTTTAAATGCTCTCAATTATTATGCTCCAATTCCTAGTAAAAATTGGCTATAATAATGATGCTTTGCACTCAAAAATTCTAAGATTATAATACTCATAAAATGCCTCCTATTTATAGTAAAATCCCAAAGGTAGGGGGTGGAGTGAAGTAATCATGAATTAACTTTGGTTAAGTCAAAAAATTTGCAGTTTTTTTAAATGGGGGGACAATTTAGGGGACAACCATTTAAATGGTCTCAAAGCTTTGGACACTTTAAACAATTTGAGTGATTTATGTCTTTTTGTCCTCAATTTTTATTGGTTTCTCACTTTTGTTGAAATATATTATGATTAATTAAATTCTTTCAATTAATTAAATTAGCCATGTAAGGGAATAGGTTCATTTTGATTTTTGATTTAAAAACTATACAACTAATTGATTAAAATCAATTATATAGTGTTTTTGACCCTTTTAAGCTTGTATTTAATTATTTGATGTCATTATTTAATTTTTCTTTTGATTTAATTGATTTTGTCCCTTTTGAATAATAATTGTCCATTTTGATGAAAATTGAAGCCTTTTGCTAAGATTTTGCATTTTTGATAATTTTAATCACTTGTCCATTTTTTAGTGTCTACAAATGCCCCTCTTTGAATTGATGTGCGAAGAACATTTATTCAAAGATTCTTAGTCCTGATTCATTGATTTAGGTCATGATTTACTGATTTGATTGCTACTTGATTGCTTCCTTATATGATATGAAACCTGATATGATGTTGATTTGCCTCCTGATATGATATGCCTCTGATTTTGGAAATTTGATATGAAATTGATTGATACATCCTGATTTGATATGCCCCACTGATAAAACATTTTGATGCCCTAGATTTGATGTGATGTTAATTTGATACTATGATGCCCCCCAGAAATAAAACATATGGATGGCTTGATTTGAAAACCATGATTGATTAATCCAATATGTTTTCATTTTTTAAAAACATTAATGATTTTCTATGATGCATAATTTGCCCTGTTTGATTGATATGTTGATTAATTTGGTGTTTCTGAATGAATGATTGAATGTCCAAGATAGATAGGTCTATTTTAGTTAAGAGAAACAAGTTATTAGGATATTATAATAATAGTACCAATGAATGTGATTTGTCAATCTAATAGGATAGTAAAACTGATATGGGATACTGATCAGTGTGAAAACTAATTGATAGGATTGATAGGATTGATAAACTGATACTTCGCTCTCAAGACATAGAGACACGAACAAATGATGATAGGTTTGATTTCTTTGATAGGATTGATTGATGTAAAATGATTCACTCATATAGAATACTGATATGATTCCCTTGATTTGCAAAACAAGCACATTTTTGTAAGTTATATATACAGACATTTGCTTCTTGGACACTTGATTTATGTCAGGAGTTGACCCAGCCAGAGTACAAGTTATTGAGATGATTGATTATGGATCTCCTTCAGCTTGTTGATATTGTATCATGTTTCAGTTATTGATCATGACTTTGATGTATCACTTTGATGACATTGTTGTATCTTTGATTTATATAAATTTTATGGACCTTTGATGTTATGGATACTTATTATGATTTATGGACTTTCCTTGTTTAATTGAACCCCCCATTTTATGATGGATCAAGATTTTGATTAAATGAACCCCCTTTTCCCTTGGAAAAATACTACAAACAAATGCACTTAATCTATCATGAAAATGCAATGCAATGCAACTAATTGTCACTAGCTTTTAGCAAATAAATGCCATAGAGAAACATTTTCATCATTGAGCATTGTTGGGACCAGAAAACAAGTACAACCATCACTGACCACATCATGATGATATGAATATCATTTTTATCTCATTTGGTAACCTTTTAGGAACTAGTACAACCCTCACTAGTCGAATAACCAACTATGGGAGTATGAATACAGGTTTCATTGGATTCAATGTTGCACAAACAAACAAAGGTTAAACCTCCACTTTATATGAAAGTCCTCGATGGTTCTTTGATGACCATGTCATTAGATGAATTCATGTAAGTTGTTGGATCTTCCTCAAGACAGTCACTCAAAGGCAAGAAAAATATCATGTCTCCATCATCGCCAAGCGAGTTGAAACATCATCGATTAGCTAATAAGACAAGATAAAAAGCCAATAAAGATTTATCAAAAAGAACTTCAATTGTTTTCCAATGTATCAAGATTTTCAAAAAGAACTTCCAAACATTCTGATCATTTAAGTGATGTCAATTTTTAATCCCAAATAATAAAGTCAATGAAGGTTCAAGGATCAAGTTGTAGGATAAAAAATACTTGGTTGTGAACAATGATATTCATCAAAGGTGTTGGAAATTTGGCTAATGTGGATGCATAGATGTTATCATTATGGAAACATATGATCTCTAGTGAGAGCGCAGAATCTGGAATGCAAGTATGCAAAGTTGAAGAAAGAAATTGTCTAAGTTTGGATACAGTGATCCTGACAGAGCACCTGATGAAGATTTAGTTGGTGACGTCCACTGGAGAAATATTTTTGTTTGTGTAGTTAACTAAAGATTCTATAGAGTATGAGGATACCCCATCTCAGTGTGCATAAACTTTGGAGGAGTACGGACAAAGTTATTCAAAGTTTACCGAAGATAGTTTTTGCAGACAGAGCAGTTTTGGAGACAGTTTTAGTGAAAGAGTTAAGGGATTATTTTTGCTTGTCAAAATAATGACTTAACATTATGAATGGATGACATCCTAGATGTTTACTCTTGGATAAATATTTTGGAAGTTGACCATGTAAAGTTATTAGCTTTAATAACTCATATATTAGGCATACTTGAAATGTAATGAAATATAGAAGTGATATGTAAAAAGAAAGAAAAGATAACTTGCGATAGTTGTATATTGTGATAGCAGCAAAGGCTATTGATGAAAATTTGTAACTAGTACCATATTATAGTCAGAAACATTTTGTATTACCTGTTTGGGCAGTGAGCTCAGCTGGTGATCAGGTTTTGTAATCTAACTCCTAACAAGGTTAAGGCTTCTAACAAGGCCTAAAGTCTTTTAACCGGGATAGATCTACTATATATTGTAAATTGACTCCTAACAGGGTCCAATATCCCTAATAAGATACTTTTGATTAGTGATCTTTGTGGGTACCATCCCCACCGGGTTTTTCCCTTGGCCAAGGTTTCCTCGTGAACATATGATGTGTTATGAGTTCTTTCTATTTACTGCTATGTTTGTTAATCAACTTGATAATCTTTGTATGCACTAAAGTAATTTGTTATATCCATAAGTGGGCAAAAGAAAAAGTTTGTGAAATACTGATTCACCCCCCATCTCAGTATTTCCTATTTCTAACAAAAGGTTCAATAAAATATCTCTCTTCTGAAGTTCTGATAAATCTCTCTGATATGTGACTAAAAATATCACTATTGAATCCATTTGAGTTTAATGCATTGCTTCATGTGAATTGATGCCAGTTTGTTGAAATTCGCTGATTAAGATCAAATGCCCCAATTGGATAGAAAAAAATGTTGGACTTGGGAAAACTTCCAAAATATTACCAGCTCTCAAAAAAGATCACATTGGTTTTCCCCCAATGTCTAGCAAGATATATGACATGAAGGATGGATTTCCAAGCTGATGAATTAGAGATGGAAAGGTCATGATGGATGAAGAATGTGAATGTGACCCATAGGACCATCTCCTCAATATTACCCAAGCTAAGGAAAAATGATATAGCAATGTGAAGCATGTTTTTGGATAAGCCATGGAAGCCAATGATGTCATGCTAGATAGCCTATAGGATAATGATCTACTATCATGGAAATGAGCAATCCAAAAGAGTGGACATGTCAAGAAGTTTTTTGATAACAAATTTTGAGGAAGATGTGGATAAGATAATGTTAGGATTAACAAGGGAGAAATAACAATTATGTGCAAATATAACCAATATCAGAAAACAATAAAACACATAGAAGAGAACACAAAACACAAAGATTTAATGTGGTTCACCCAATCCCTGGGCTATATCCACCAATGAGTCCAATATTATTATTATCCAATGATTACAACCTGATTACAATCTATAATCCCTTATAGCTCAATTCTATTCCAAGTACTAAAATCATACAATATAATGAAATCCCCAACCCTAAGCCAATATAACAAGGCTTATGTCAGTTAATAAGTTAACCCTAAAATACTTGATGAGTCAACCTGAGAAAAGGCTTGACGAGTCAACCTAGGGAAATGTTTGACGTGTCAACTCAAAAATGCTTGATGAGTTAACCCCAAAATTGTTTTTCAGGGTGATGCCCCAAACCCCATGATGAATGAAAAGTGTACAGTACTTTCCTAGATAGTACTTTCATGATCAGTCACCACAAGCTAACAATCTCCCACTTGGGGACTGATCAAACTCTACACCAAACAACAATCTCTCACTTGGAGAATGATCTTGTAGCTAAACCGCTACCCTGTGAGGCTCCCACTAGATCCAACCACCTTGGACTCAACTGTCCCTTTATTTTGTTCAGTCTAGTAGAACAACTAAAGTTGAACAGGAGTTCAACTTCTCCCTTGTTACTACCTTTGTAAACATATCTATTGGATTATCATTTGTATGTATCTTTTCCAGCTTTAACTTCCCATCATCCAAAGCTAACAAAATGAAATGGTACCACAACTATATGTGTTTTGTCTTTGAGTGCAAAGAAAAATTCTTCACAAGATGAATGGCACTTTGGCTATCTATATGTAGAAAATTATCCTTCTATGGATGTCCCAATTCTTCCATGAAGAATTGAAGCCATATCATCTCCTTGGCTACCTTTGTAGCAGCAACATACTCTGCCTCTATAGTGGATAAAGCAACCACCTTTTGTAGTTGAGAAATCCAACTCACTGCTATCCCACCAATAGTAAATACATAACCTGTAGTACTCCTCCTGCTATCTATATCTCCTTCCAAATCTAAGTCAACATAGCCTTGTATAGTAGGAGTAGAACCCCCAAAGTGTAAACACTTACTACATGTACCTCTCAAATATCTGAGAATCCATTTGACTGCATTCCAATGCTAAATACCAGGGTTACTCATATATTGGCTAACAAATCCCACTGCATGTGCAATATCTGGCCTAGTACATACCATAGCATACATTAAGCTCCCTACAGCTGAAGCATAAGGTACCTTAGACATTTTAGTCTCTTCTTTTGGTGTCTTGGGATACATATCCTTAGTCAATTTCAAATGACTAGGCAAAGGTGTGCTGACAGCTTTGGCATTCTCCATAGAGAAACATTGCAACACCTTCTTAATATAATCAACCTTTGATAGATACAATTTCCTATTTTTCCTATCTCTGCAAATTTTCATACCAAGGATTTGTTTTTCTGCCCCCAAATCCTTCATAGCAAATGAATGTGCTAACTATTGTTTCAACCCCTTAATGTGATCCATGTTAGACCTAGCTACAAGCATATCATCAACATATAAACATAAAATAATGTAGCTATTATCATCCAACCTCTTAAAATAAACACAATGGTCAAAATGACACCGACTATATCCATGCTCATTCATAAAAGTGTCAAATTTAATATACCATTTCCGAGGTGCTTGCTTCAAGCCATATAAACTTTTTTGCAATCTGCACACCAAATTCTCCTTACCCTTGACCTCAAATCCTTGTGGCTGGACCATATATATTTCTTCATCCAAATCACCATGAAGAAAAGTTGTTTTAACATCAAGCTGCTCTAAATGCAAATCTTTAGTAGCCACAATACTTAAAATAGTATGGATAGAAGTCATTTTAACAACTGGGGAAAATATCTCATCAAAATCAATACCATGTTTCTATGCAAATCCTTTTACGACTAATCTGGCTTTAAATCTTTTCATACCTCCATCCTCTTCTTTTATCCTATAAACCCATTTATTCTATAAAGCCCTTCTACCTACAGGTAACTTACATAAATCCCATGTTTGATTTTTCAGCAAAGAGTCCATTTCATCTGTCATTGTAGACTCCCACTGAAGCTTTGTATCCACCTGCACAACTTCATTATAACATTCAAGTTCACCATCATCTGTTAACAAAATAGAATACAAAGATGGAAAAAATCTTTCTGGAGGTCTACTTAGCCTTGTTGACTATCTAACATTCACTGGGGTGTGTGGTATTTGTTGTTGTTGTTGTGGAGCATAAGGAACTACTGGAACATGAACTTGTGGAGTATCATCCAGTACTACATAGTCATTTTCTTTCTTCTCATGCTGCTGCAATAGATCTTTGTACAATACTTTCTCATTGAATATGACATCCCCACTTCTTACAATTTTATGATTTTCAAAATCCCAAAGCCTATAACCAAATTCATCAATGCCATATCCAACAAATACACATTTCTTTGACTTAGCTTCTAGCTTGGTTCTATTTTCAAAATCTATAAGTGCAAAAGCTTCACAACCAAAGGTTTTGAGAAAAGAATAACTCACCTTCTTACCACTCCATGCTTCCTTTGGAATACCATAGTCCAAAGGAGTAGAGGGGCCTCTATTGATTAAATAAACAATAGTGTTCACAACCTCTACCCACATATTTTTGGGCAGCCTAGCATGCAACCTCATACTCCTTGCACGCTCCATCATTGTCCTATTCATGTGTTCGACCACTACATTTTCTTGTGGAGTCCTTGGTATAGTTTTTTGACTATGAATACCATTAGAGGAACAATATTCTTCAAATTCTATTCTATAATACTCACCACCATTATCAGACCTGAGACATTTTAGCTTTTTACCAGTCTCATTCTCAACCAGGCATTTCCATTTCTTAAAAGTTTGAAATACATTAGATTTCTGTCTAAGGAAATAAATCCATACTTTTCTTGTTGCATCATCTATAAATGTACCATAATACAGAGAGCTACCAAGAGAAGATACCTGAGCTGGTCCCCATACATCTATATGCACAAGCTCTAATCTTTCATTTTTATTTTCCTTCCCACTCTTAACAAAACTAACTCTCTTTTGTTTTCCATAAACATAACTTTCACAGAAATCCATATTGACACATTTCAGACCAGGTAAAACTTTCTTTAAATGAAGTAATTTCATACCTTTTTCACTCATGTGCCCGAGTCTATTATGCTACAGTGCTATGTTAGAATCTATAGCAATGGTTTGATGTTCTTCCTGCTCAACTGCAACCACTATTCTTGAACATTCATTATCTTCTGAAACAATTAAAGTAGAAGGAACGGTATGACCTATACAAAGATATAAGGTGCCTACTTTCACACCTTTTGCTACTACTAAGGAACCTTTTGAAACCTTCCAATTTCTATCATTAAAAGTAACTATGCAACCCTCATCACCCAATTGCCCTACTAAAATTAAATTCCTACTCAGCCTTGGAACATGTCTTACCTCTTGTAGTAGCCAATGATTCCCATTCTGTAACTTAATCTTAATTTTCCCCTTTCCAACTATCTAACAAGGTTCATTATCTCCCAAAATCCCCTTGGACATAATCAAGAAAGTAACATCTATGGGGTGTAGCATGAAATGAAGCCCCAGAATCTAAAACCCATGAATTATCAATACTTTCTAAGGAAAGAATCAAAGCATCCTCTTTAGATTTTTTACTTACCACATTTGCCTCCTTGTTTCCATCATGTTTGTCTCCTTGATCTTTCTTCCGAGACCAACAATCTTTCTTCTTATGACCTAGTTTTCCATAGTACCAACAATCATTAGGTCCTTTGGATTTTGACCTCTTTCCCTTTGATTTTCCTCTTGATTTCCCATGATTTCTAGAGTTGTTTCCTCTCTCATTGATTCTACTCCTGCTTTGTGCATTTAAGGCGCTTCTTGATGTGGATCCACCTGAGCTTTTCCTATGAATTTAATCACTTAGAATAACACCAATAACATCATCATATTTTAGGGTATTAGAACCAGAAACCAAATTACTAACAGCCATTACCAAGCCATTCTAGCTTTCTGGCAAAGAACAACAAATCAAGAGAGCCCTAATATCTTCATCAAAAGTAATTTTAACTGAGGCTAATTGAATTGTAACTATATTAAACTCATTCAAATGATCAACAAATGATCCACCTTCTACCATTTTCATATTAAATAAATGCTTCATAAGAAATACCTTGTTTAAAGCTGAAGGCTTTTCATACAACTTTGCTAGGGTTTCCATCAGAGTTTGAGCTGTCGTTGCTCTAGTAATATTGAATGCCACCAATTGTGCCAGGCATAGATGAATACTCCCTAGTGCCTTCCTATCCAAAATATCCCATTCTTACTAAGACATTGATGCCTCTTTCTTGGCTATTACCTCTAATGGTTTCCATAGATCCTTCTGATAGAGATAATCCCCCATTTTCATCTTCCATAACTAGAAGTTTTGCCCATTAAACTTATCAACCTTCAGCCTACCCTCATCTGCCATTTCTCCCACTTAACCAAGAGACTCTCCCATTGACTCATGAGACCTGCTTTAGAGAATAGATGAAAGAATGAATGAAATAACCTCACTCTGATACCACTTGTTAGGATTAACAAAGCAGAAATAACAATTATGTGCAAATATAACCAATATCAAAAAATAATAAAACACACAAAAGAGAACACAAAACATAAAGATTTAATGTGGTTCACCCAATCCCTGGGCTATGTCCACCAACAGTGAGTCCAATATTATTATTATCTAGTGATTACAACCTAATTACAATTTGTAATCCCTTACAACTCAATTCTACCACAAGTACTAAAATCATACATCATAATGAAATCCCTAACCCTAAGCCAATATAACAAGGCTTGTGTCAGTTAACAAGTTAACCCTAAAATACTTGATGAGACAACCTAAGAAAAGGCTTGAAGAGTCAACCTAGGGAAATGTTTAACGTGTCAACTCAAAAATGCTTGACGAGTTAACCCCCCAAAAAAATTTTAGGGCGATGCCTAGAACCCCATGATGAATGAAAAGTGTACAGTACTTTCCTAGATAGTACTTTCCTGATCAGTCACCATAAGCTAACAGATAACACAATCAGGATAAAGGGGTGATGAAGGATATGAAGGGATGTTTTGGGATTATGGAAAGACTATTGAGGAATAATGAATGTGAATTTTGGATAAGTAAGATCATGATAGGGTAACATGGATGCACCAAGTAAATAAGATGATGGAAAGGATAACAGATGTCAAGATACTTAATGCTCATGGATGTGTTCACCCTTGTCAAGATGAAAGGTGAGAGAGAGAATATGGGTGTAAGTAAGATAAATGATAGAAAGATGAAGGATAGAATGGATGAAACTTGCCCCCAAGTGTAGAGTGCAAGAAGGAGGAATTATGCATGATGCCTGTTTGCCAGGTTTTCCTCATGGTACTTGTCTAAGGTGCCATAAGAAGTGATTTTCACCATATGATAGATTTATTTCTCTTTACTTTTTCTACCAAGGTGCCTATTGCTAGGTTTTCACCAAGGCACTTTTTCTCTTTTTTATGTATTTTTTGTATTTTTCAATATTTTCCCAACATCAGGATCTTTGGACAATGCTTTTTTGAAAGATATGCTATAATAAACTAGGGGTATGACTAGGATAATCAAAGATATTGATAAGGCAATGACAAAGGATAGATATGGAAGATAAAGGTAGGTAGTGGTAAAGGTTTTATGCCATAGATTGGATAAGAGGAATGGAAATATGGAAAGTAGGTGTTGGAAAATGAATGTGAGGATAAGAAGAAGGTATGTTGAAGATGGAAATGTTGGCAAGATCAACTTTGACACACACTTTGAAGAGTGGTGGAATGATGGAGGAACAATATATGGAGGTAAGGATTTTTTTGAGGTAGTGGATTTTGGGATATAGGAACCCAAACTAGACTTGGAAAGTGGAAGATGTGTGGAAGGAGATTGAATGGAAGCCTTTGGAAGCTTGAATGTCAATTTTGATACTTCTTTTGTGTGCAAGTCTTTCAAAAGTGACTTGGGAATCCACATAGTCTTTGATTTTTCTTTTTACTTGGTGGACCTTTGCGGCCTTTTGGATATTTCATTTTTCTTTGTGAACCTTTGTGGTTTTTTAGTTATTTCATTTTTCTTTTCATTCACATGTCGATTAGATGGGACATTGTGATTTTTATGCACATATGGATTCTTGGATTTATGATTTTTATGTTGCACATCAAAATTACTTCCAAAAGACTTAGGAATTGTGGATGAATAAGCATAATATGGAGGGTTCATATGGATTGGTGTTTGGACATTCTTCAAGTATGTGTGCCTTCATTGATCTTGATACATGGTAGGGTAAGTGAATGAAGAGCTAGGGATGATAGGAATGGTTGATGGAGGAATATATGGACCTAATATGGATGGCAGGAATGAAGACTTTTGTTTTGGGACATAGGAACCCAAAATGGATTTGGAGGATAGTGAAGGCATATGGTTTCGTTTGAATGGAGGAATATAAGGTGTGCAAGGGATATCAACATCTTTGGAAGGAGCTGCATTGCCAAAATTCTCATCTTTAAGATTTATCTTTATACCAATAGGCTCATGAGTAGCTTTGATAGGAAAAAATTTGATAGGATCAATTGAAGCTTGAAGGAATTTATTATCATGCAAGGGATTTGGAAGAATGATGGTTTCTTGAGCTGAACATGGAGAAATATGACAAGGAAATGATGGGATACTTTGATCTTGACAAGGATCTTTGAATGGTGTAGAGAGGGTATTTTGCTCTTGATTTTCAATATGCTCATTGGAAATTGTGGAAGGGATATCTTGATCTTGCTTGGAAAGTGGAGAAAATATGGAACGTAGAAGGGTACTTTGCTCTTGGAATGGAAGGATATCATCTTGGAAGACATGAAAGGATGCAAGGGGATCATCACAAGGTTCTATGGATGTGGGACCTTCATCAAATATGGGAGCTGATTGTATATAATCTTGATCTTGATCTTTATTGATATTTGTTTCTTTTCTCTTTGGATTATCCTCTTGACATGGAGCCACTTCTAAGGACAAGGTAGATGTTTGGATATGTGTGGGGGACATTTGGAGGAATGACGTAGGATCCTTTTGAAGGGGTATAATAGGAATTGAAGTACATGAAGCTTTGGGGTCCAAGATCTTTGAAGCATGGAAACAATCTGTAGAAATATGTAAGTTAGCTTGGGTTTCTTTTAGAGGTAGCCCTTGAGGGTAAACATAGTCAACTTGGAAAGTGTCATCATTAGGCTGACTCTTTGATGGAGGAATTTTGGATAGTTGTGGAGTGATAGGAGATGAATGAAAGATGAAAGGAGTACCAGCTATTGGAGAAGCCTTGCTAGATAGAGGTTCATGAGATGGACAAAGGATGAAAGGTGTACAAGCCATGGGAGAAACCTTGCTAGGTAGAGGTTCATGAGATGGACAAAGGATGGAAGGTGTACAAGCTATGGGAGAAACCTTGCTAGGTAGAGGTTCATGCATTAGATCTTGCTTGAGAGTGGTATTTTTCTCATCATACTCTTTATTATCTTGATCACCAACAGGATAATCATGAAATTTCCCTTGATCCAAGATAGGTTTGTTGCTCTTAAATGCTTCTTTTTGTGAGCAAGATGAAGATACAGATGGTTCATCATCATAAAGAAAAAGACACATTGATCTTAATGATGACTTTTTAGATGATGTATCTTTTTGTTTTTCCTAATTTTTCCTCAAGGTTGATGTGTCAAAATCATGAGGAAGCTTAGCTCCTGCTTGAGATAATTTTATGAAATATGCTTCTTTATCTCTCTTCAAGACTAATTGCAATGTTTCCATAAATATGGGATCTTGGATTTCTTCTGAAACTTCATCTTTAGACACTTCATCATTTTGATTGCAATGGAGATTTTGATCTTGATTTTGATAAGTATGCTCCATAATAGGATTGATTCGTTTCTCAAATAGACTCATCATTATAAATGTTTTTCAATAATATGATCTATTTGTTGCACTGATAAGGAATATCTTTGAAAAGGGTATCCAAAAATGATTTTAAAATCTTTCCAAACCCTTGGGAAATGTCCATTGTTTTCCCTTCTTTGTTTCTGGGTGTCACTCTGCATGTGTGTAGGCGGCATTTCTTTCTTCGTAGGCGTGATTTAACTTTTTCTAGGCGTCACTTAAAATATCATAGGTGTCATTTTACCTCTCATAGGCATCATTTTAAAAGTCATAGGCATAACTTAAAATATCATAGGCATCATTTTACCTCTCATAGGCATCATTTTAAAATTCATAGGCATGACTTCACTATTTGTACACAGTGTTTCTCTTTGCATAGGCATCACTTCATAGACCAGGATGTAAATTTTTAAAATTTTAAGATCAGATCTAAATATTCTTTCTTTGAAAATGAAATACAAACGCAACACACATGTCAAATTTGCATTATGTCCCTAAAACCACACTAAATGTGTATGTTCTTGGTCATTTTTCACAAGTATGAACAAGAATAACTTCCAAGCAGTCTACCTATAGTCAAATTTGGCTTTTAACATTTTTGGCTCTACAAGGTAGCATACTACTACGCAAGGTTTTAATCAACACCTCCATTCTAAATTGTGCCAAGTCTTTTTACCCACTTGTGGGCTTCCCACATGCATAGAAGTGCAATTTTGCGCAATCTCAAGAGACTACTAGAGGAAGTGAAGAAACTTGCACACCACCTAGTCACTCTTCTTTTAAGAAGAAATGTATTTTTATTAGAGTGGGTTGGATAGTACCACAACAAAGGCGGTTGTCTCCCACTTGGGTTGTTCCCTCTCATTGGCCTCATTAAGGCAATTTCTCAGGAGGTAGGCCCTTTAGTGCTCTATCTTAACTAGCATGTATAGAAAAGCAAGAAATTGAACTTAGTCCAACAAGTTTGGGAATTTGGTTCACTTAAAAAGTGAAGAGCATATCCTTATTGTTGTTCTTTGTTCACAACACTTTAAACAATGATTTTTCTTTTTCAATCTCTTGACAAGGAGATTCTTATAATTGAAGTGTTTGGTTAATTCCTTATTTCTATTCAGCTAGATCTAATGAAAGCCACAATTTAAGCAAATGCAAGCTTGATTTGATGAATACCTCTCTTTTGTAGCTAGCAAAGGCTAGGTGCTTTTATGAGATTTTTGGCTCTTTTAATTTTTTTTTACTCACCTAGTGGTGATCGTTCCCACTCCCTCCTCTAACAAATTAGTCCAACACAACCATCCAAAGTGAGGGAAATCAAAAGGAACTTAATTCAAAGTACAATTAAGTGTTCTCACAAGATTTTTTCAATGAAAGTTTCAACAACTTAATGAAAGAAAATTTAATTCAAAGTAAGGAATTTCTTCTTGTAAGCATCTAACACTTTAATGTAATGAGCATACAACTTTTCTTCTAATCCCAAAATTTCTAAAATTGAAACACAATGAATCTCTTTTTGACATTTTATTTGGATTCTTACCTCTTTACTTTCTTGAGTGATTCTACTTTTTGGTTTCTATACCTTTCTGTGCTTTCTCATCTGCAGGAAAAACACAGACAGAGAGTAAGAAAATATAATTTAATGATTTGACAAAAATTTTAAGCAAAAAAATATTAGACATCATTAGTTAGCTAATACACATCATTTAAATGCTACTACACGTCATTTAAATTCTGGTACACATCATTTAAATGCTGCTACACATCATTTAAATTTTGGTACGCATCATTTAAATGCTGCTACACATCATTTAAATGCTTGTACGTGTCATTTAAATGTTAGTATGCATCATTTAAATGCTAGCAGGCATCACAAAATCTATAAATTGCATCGTAAAGGTGATCATAGGTAGCAAAAGATAGAAAATAGGTGTTAATTCTCAGATCTTAGGCATCACTTTACAATCTTAGGCATGACACTTTATCCCAAAGGCGTGACACTTTATCTCATAGGCATCACACTTTATTTGTAGGTGGCCAGAGAGAAATAAAGACAGAATAGAAGTTATTGTACAGGTGTCAATTAACAACTTGTAGGCATCATCAAAATGACCGTAGGCATCACTGAATCCTTCATAGGCATCATTTCTCCTATTTTCTACAAAATACATAGAAAAGTGACGACAAAGAGACACAAAATTTGATGAAATTGATAAAAATGAGGCTTAAAGCCCCACGGTGGGTGCCATTTGTGTATGTATGCTTAACAACTTCATGAAATTAGGATGATTAAAGACAATTTAAAGCAAATACTATACTAATTTAACTAAGAAATTGAAATCAACATCCATGACATCTCATGGTTCTCTAACTAGAATTGGTAAGTGAAGCTCTCAGCCTATTCTCCACTAGTGACAATCTAGAATGAGAAAATTTAAATCCCACAATGCTTAATCTAGCTCAACTAATGCTCAATTTAACAAAGAAAACTTTAAATGCTCTCAATTATTATGCTCCAATTCCTAGTAAAAATTGGCTATAATAATGATGCTTTGCACTCAAAAATTCTAAGATTATAATGCTCATAAAATGCCTCCTATTTATAGTAAAATCCCAAAGGTAGGGGGTGGAGTGAAGTAATCATGAATTAACTTTGGTTAAGTCAAAAACTTTGCAATGTTCTCAAATGGGGGGACAATTTAGGGGACAACCATTTAAATGGTCTCAAAGCTTTGGACACTTTAAACAATTTGAGTGATTTATGTCTTTTTGTCCTCAATTTTTATTGGTTGCTCACTTTTGTTGAAACATATTATGATTAATTAAATTCTTTCAATTAATTAAATTAGCCATGTAAGGGAATAGGTTCATTTTGATTTTTGATTTAAAAACTATACAACTAATTGATTAAAATCAATTATATAGTGTTTTTGACCCTTTTAAGCTTGTATTTAATTATTTGATGTCATTATTTAATTTTTCTTTTGATTTAATTGATTTTGTTCCTTTTGAATAATAATTGTCCATTTTGAATTTGATTTGATCCATTTTGATGAAAATTGAAGCCTTTTGCTAAGATTTTGCATTTTTGATGATTTTAATAACTTGTCCATTTTTTAGTGTCTAAACCCCTCTTTGACTAATGTGTGATCTTTATGGGAACACATGTAGTCAAAGAATGAAGTTGAAGTGTGAGATCAATTTGGGATCACAAATCAACCTAGATGTGTGATCAATGGATGGGAACACATCAGGACAAAGATAAGATGATTGAAAAAGACAAGGCCAACACCCCTATAAATAGGTAATTGTCATGTCTCAGATAAGAGATACGAATCTCAAGCAAGGTTTAATTGATAGGATTGATAAAGTTGAATCAAGGATTGAAGTTTGATAGGTACTGCCCCCTCATGATTGAAATTAAAATGAGATAGAGGAGAAACAACAAATTGATAAATTTAATCAAATCAAACAAAAGACAAGGTTCTTGATGTAAGATAAAAGATATAAGGATAATAGAACCAAGGTAGATCATTAAGCATGAAAGATTATGCCCCAAGGTTGAAGTAGAAGAAAAGAAGTGAGGTGAAAGCGAATGGGAGATAGAAGTTTGGAAGAGGTGGAACAAAATCTGCCTTAAGAAAGAGAATGCCCCAAAATCAATCAACTATTTAAGATAGGAAATTTTGATTGAGATCACAAAAAAAGATAAGGAAATGAAGATCAGAATGTGGTCACAGTTGATTAGAAGTCTAAAACAAAGATGAAGGAAAACCCTCTCAAACTCATAATGCAGCCTAAAAATGCAAATTAACATGAAGTCTAAAAATGCAAGCTACATGAAAATGCAAAGCTGTACTTGCAATAGAGAAATTGTAACATAGGATTTTGTGTTCATCATTCATTAGAGAATGTTAAGGAACTTATTTTCATCATTGGGCCATTATTAACGAACATTGCAAAATCACACAATCTCACTAGTCACAAGCACAACTTTGAAGATATGAATGTGATTTATATCAGATTGGAATGTGGAAAGATTCTAACATAAGCATCAGAGACATAAAGGTCAACATGACTTTGATGTTAGCTTACCCAATTTAATGTAGCAAAACCATGCTCGCATCAAGGCATAGATGCTAGGATGACCATAAGAATGGTTGTGCAAGAACTGTCAAGGATGATGTCTTAAATCTCCTAAATATTTCAAGGGAACAACAAGAGACACTCTATAGTTTCAAGACCACACCCACAAGTGGAAAGAAAATAAAAACATGCCTCATGTCCCAAGTCCTCTAGCTATGCATCTCAGAGAGACTTATTAGACAAGGACACTCAATGAGAATCAGTAACAGTTAGCACACAAAGAAAATATCATGACATATCTCAAGCATTAAGTGTTGTATTTAAAAATTTAATTGTTAACTGATACTAATTTTTGAGGATAAGGATCAAATGCTTGCAAGAAGGTAAGATCACATGACAAAACTGGATAAGACCAAACTGATAAGTGTTGAAAAACACTCGATGTTAAGGGCTATATTAAAAAATGCAGTTGGGGTGGTGTTGAAAAACACCATTTGTGAGGTGTCCTAAAGACTAACGCATCCAAGAGACCAAAGCTAACACAGTTATGCCCCCTAGACAAAGATAGACCAATTCCAAACCAAGACAACAAGGACAAGGCATGATAGAGAAAGGCTAAGTGTTGAGGATGCGTGCTAAGAAATAGTGGTGCAAAGGCCTCAAGTAGAGCCCATTTCCAGGTTTTCACCACTTGGATTTTTTTATTTTTTTTTCTTTTAGGACTTTTTATAATTTTTTTGTATTTTTTCTACCAAGGTGCTTGTTTCCAGGTTTTCATCAAGGCACTTTTTCTATTTTATTAGAATTTTGAGAATATATAATTTTTTTGGAGATACATCAAACCGTCTATTGCTAGGTTTTCACTAAGATGATCATTTTTCAAGACATTTTTCAAATTTTTTTTTTTAAATTTTCGGGATCAATAAGTATGTACAAAGGATGCCCCCAGATAGAATGGGCATCATGGATAGAACTTCTTTAGGTGCAAGACATTGATAGGATCAGGGAATTTCTCTCCCTCTTCAGTAGATAATAAATAAGCACCTATCCCAAAAGCTATTGTAATTGTTATACACTACGTTTGCACCCTTGTTTCAAGCTCTCTTAGTCTTGATAACTTAGTATAACATGGGAATCATCTCTAGGTTGTGGGACCTATGCTAACTGAGATGAGACCTCTAGGTTCTAGGTTGGTTCCTCTTGGATAATCACATTAATTTGCTTCTTGATAGGAAAAGTAAAACCTTTGAGGGAAAGGGATAGAAGGAATTCTTGAAAGGGAAATGACTAAAAGAAAACTACCTACTAGGTGATACACTGAAATGAAGGGTTTGGATCTCAGTATAGAGGATGAAAATAATGAACAACTCAGATGTAGGAGATCACAACTCACTAAATAGGCCTGCATAAATATTTCATAGAAGGGTCTGCAATAGAAAGAGGCTATTCAGGGAAAGAAATAATTTCACAAACAATAGCATTCTTAAGAATTTAGACACAATCTACAACCTACAGACAAACATTCACCTCTGCAACATGGTATAGGAATGAGACAAATTGTCAGGGGGTTGAGGTATACCCACAAGAGCATTCAAATCAAATCACCCTTAATAATACACAAATTGCAGAAAGAGAGAGGGATCAGGAACCCTAAGATATCACTCAAAACATACATATACTTTGATTCAATAAGAGATAATCCAGGCAAGGAAGCATAGGGACATGGAGAATTGTCAGAAAATACCTATGCAATGTTTGAATTATCAATGAAAGAATACAACTATAGAAGCTAGAGGGCTGAGAAAATGCCACAGATAACTCTTAAGAAAGATGAATTTCTTTTACAATTGTGTAACTCTGAGCCCTAAAGCTCTCAAAAAACAATATATACATCTCCTATTTTGCACACAGGCAGGAGTCAAAACCTAACTAGGGTTACAAAGATCTTCATAAAATAATCCAACCCTAATCCTATCAAGTCTAATCATAAATAAAACTCTGCAAAATCATAGCCGATCAAATATTTCTTTGAGTGCCCATCCCTGTACTATGCCCACCTATAGATAAGCAACCTGGATCCATCAACCCTTTTGCATAAAAGTCTCACCATGAATGCTCAGAATGGTACTTCTTAGGGACAAGAATCGACTAAAGATGGCCTGCTCAGACTTATCTCATCATCTCTCTCAAATGCAATCATCTTGAGACATAAATTTTCTAGCTACCCACGACTGCATTTGGCTCGCTAGATCAAACGTTGGCAAAAAACCCTCTTAGAGACATTTGAATTTGAATAATAATGGCTAACAAGTCCAAATTTAAAATGTAGCCATCGATGCACATCTTTACCAGTAGATCGGGTGACTCAGATCAGCTTTGAAATAGTCGTGAAACCCTTTTTGAAAATTCAATGTCCACATCAACATGTTGTGACCAATGAGACATGAACATGTCGGCACACCTATTAGTTTGGACCCACCTCGAGCCTTTCCTCCTTTAAGTTATTTGGCGACTGTGCGAATAAAGAATTCTAAGTCATGAGCTCCTTCTCTTAACCTTAGTTTGGTCAAGTGATTCAGTGAACAAGGTGTTTCGATGAATCACTGAGTCTTTTAACTATCCCTGCTTACATTATGAGAATGCACAAAATCCTTTAGTCACCGAGTCACAGACACATCACCTTTTCATTCACTCTCGACTGCTCCATTAGCAGACACCTCAACCTCCTTCTGACATTGAAGCCACTAAGACTTTAGATTCACATCCAATGGTGGGTGCATGATCTCATGCCTCAGGAATATTCCTTCAGAACATGCACCAGCCATTGATCACCTTTTAACTGGGACCCCATTGATACATGGGTCCACCTGGAAGTCTCTGTCAACAAACGGCCACCAATCACGAATCGGTAAGTTAGCACACTTGGCAACATGGTCCCACAGTTTTGTTATCCTTTCCGCCGATGAGAATCATTCACATCAGCATGACTTGGCACAGACCCACCTTGATGGAACCTAAACACCTGGAAAATTTGATGGTCGGCGCATGATCGCATACCCTCAAAATATTCCTTCAGAACATGCGCCAGCTGTAGATCTTTATCCTTCTGACATCTTGGCTGATACTTTGACACAGCCCCACTGACATGTCCTAGTTCATCGCTATGTGGACCAATCACGTTCAAGCACATCAGTAGACAAGGACCCAGCCACAAGATTCTGACATGTTTACATATCACAAACCTTTGGCCAATCAGAAACCTCCACATAGGACGATGTGGCGATGGACCCACCTAGAAAATGGAGCGCTACATACTTGGAAGATCTAATGGTTGTCACAAGATCGCAAGCCTCTAACAGATCCTTTGCAAACTTACGACGACCGTCAGATCCTATAGAACTAGGACCCTCACATAAAATGACCACTGGAGAACTTAGCGATCACACAACTGAGGAAAAGATAACTATTTCACTGGGTCGCAAGATGTTGAGACTTAGCTACCAGGGATTAAGAGATTACACAAATAGCTCATTCGCTGAATCACCGAATAGGAAAGATAACCATAGAGAAACTTAGGGAACTAGAAACTAGGCCAATAGGAATAAAGTGCACATGGGTAATAAGGAAACTTAAGTGGCCGATAAAGTAACTCGAAAATAGAATGAAGGCTAGGGTCACTTAGGGTTTTTGGGTATAACAGCTAATTTTATGAAATTTTAAACTGCAGACCAGGGGATAGAAAGAATTGCAGAGGCTAGGAAACCATACATGAATTCATGAAAATTTTAGGGATGTTTGGTAGGGGTAAAATAGAGACTCTAGGATAGAGTTAGCCAAATTTGCATGCACAAGAAAATTAGGGTAACATTTTCATGATTTCTGCTAGATGTCAGCCTACTAGACATGAAAAACCACTAGCCTTGACATAATTCATTGGGCATGGGGTCATACTGAGGAACACAAAACTTTGACAAAGGGACAAAACTTAAACCAGAAAGACAAACTTGTGCATAGGCACTTCTTGGAAAATAGGAAACTAACCTAGGAAAATAGGGAAAGAAAACAAAAACATATTTACAAGAATTTACAGAGAGGGATTAACCTCAAAGCAGGGCTTCAAGTGGAATCCATTCATTGATATAAGCAAGGCATCTCCTTCAAGAGTTGATAGTTACATCTCCAACCTTGAAATTTCTGACACTGACTCTTTTATCAAAGTTCTTTTTCTAAATCTGATGGAACTCCATATCTTTCATGGATTTATCTCTGACTTCCTCCAACTCCATGAGCTGAGCATACCTAATCTGTAAGTGATCTCATTCCTCAAATAGAGCATATTGAGTGGCTAAGTCTAGAGCTGGTAATTTAGTGGAAATGGACAACTTAGCCTCTCTGCCATATACTAGCATATAAGGAGAATTCCCAATAATCTTCTTTGGAGTAATTTTGTCTAACCATAAGGCAGATTTCAATTTAGTATGCCAATCTCTTTGATTATCTTGCAAAGTCTTCTTGATTATCCTAATCAAGTTCTTGTTTGTTGATTCTACTAAGCCATTTCCTTGAGGATAATAATTTGAACTTGTATTCAGATAAATGCCATTTTTGTTTGCCCATTCTGAGACTTTGAGGCCTGTGAATGCCAATGCATTATCTGATACAATAGATTCTGGAGTGCCAAATCTATGGATTATATCATCATAGAAACTTAATACAACACTCTCATTTGATTCCTTTAAAGCAACTGCCTCTGTCCATCTAGTGAAATAATCAGTTGCAGTGATTATCCACTTGTGTCCTACACTAGATGGAGGATTGATCATACCAATAAAGTCTAAACCCCACTTCATGAAAGGTTGCTCTACTCTGATTGGCTATAGGGGAAAGGCTGCAAGCCTTTCTTTTCCTACAAACATAGCACATTTGATGCATTTTCTCACATACTCATGACTATCCTTAAAGATAGATGGCCAATAGTATCTAGCCCTCATGATTTTAAAAGTAGTAGTCCTAGGAGAAAAGTGACCTCCAGAAGGTCCATCATGAAATTCAAATAGGACATCAGCTATCTTTTTTGAATCAATGCATCTTAAAAGGACACCACTATGATCCTTTCTAAAAAGAACTTCATTTATCAGCACAAAAGGAATAGATTGTAATCTATAATACCTTCTTTTTGCTGAATCCAAACCTGCAGGACATTGTCTTGTCTTCAAGTAATGAATCATATTAGGCAACCAACCTGATGCCTCAGCATGTTCTTTTGTAGAATGCACAACCAAAGATGCATCCATTTGCTCTGATTTTTTTGAACTTTCATCTTTTGCCAAATGCTCACACAGACCTCTTCCTCTAACCAACTTGGTGGTTTGAATATCAATATCATACTCCATCACCTTGGTGATCCAACTAGCTCTTTTCTCATTTAGGTCCTTGGAAAGCAAAAATTCTTTGACACTTGGATGAGTAACTTTCAAATGTACCTTGCTATGATTCAATAGATATCTAAACTTTTTAAGGCTCTTCACCACAGCAAGTACATGTTTCTCTACAAAAGAGTATCTTTGTTCATACTCTTCTAAACCTTTGCTAAAGAAAGTAATAGGTTGCTCCAATCCATCTAAATTTTCTTGAGTCAACATTGCAGATATAGCATCATGACCCCCATAAGCATAAAGGATAAAATCCTTTTTAAAATTTGGGTTTAACAGGGCAGGAGCTTCTGTTAAGGCTTCTTTGATAGCTTGGAAATTGGCTTTTCCTTCTTTAGTCCAGCTGAAAGTTGAACTCTTGTTCAACATGTTTGTCAAAGGCTTCAATAAATCTGCAATATTAGTCAAGAAATGCCTGACAAAATTAATCTTTCCTATGAAAGATTGGAGACTTTTCTTATGATGTGGCAATGGTAATTCTAGGATGGCTGCAATTCTCTTAGGATCCACTATAATTCCTTCTTTGGATACTACATATCCCAATAGTTTTCCCTCATAAATTGCAAACACACATTTCTTGGGATTAAGAGATATCCCAAATTCACTACACCTTTCAAAAATTTTCCCCAAATGTTTGATGTGATCTGCTGCATGTTTAGAATAGACAGTTATGTCATCCAAGTAGACTAGTACAAACTTGTACATGAGGCTTTTAAAGGCCATATCCATTGCCTTTTGAAAAGTAGCACCTGCATTTGACAGACCAAAGAGAATCTTCTGATAAGCCATGGTTCCCCACTTGGTTGTAAATGCAATCTTATATTGATCCTCTTCATTTACAAAGATCTGATTGTATCCTGAATAGCCATCCAATAATGAAAATCTCTCAGATCCAGAGACACATTGTAAGATTCTCTCCATGGAGGGTAATGGATGGCAGTCTTTTAAAGAAGCCCTATTAAGATCCCTGAAGTCAACACATAACCTCAACTCCCCATTCTTCTTCCTGACAGGAACAAGGTTGGAAACCTAACTAGTATGCTTAATGGGGTAGATGATACAACTTTCTATCAATTTGAGCACCTCTTTATGCATAAGTGGCTCAAGCTTGGGATTAACAGGCCTTTTCTTTTGCCTTACTGGTTTGGCATTAGGCTCTAATTCAATGGTGTGTTGAGCAAGGGTAGGATCAAAAACTTTAAGGTCTTCATATTGCCATGCAAAAATATCACTGAATTCTTTAAATAACTAAGTGTAAGCTTGCTTTTCCAATTCAGTGTTCACCTTTCCAAATTGTAAGCTCTTACCTTGTTCCAACTCTAATTCAACACAATGTTCTTGTTGAACTACCAGGCCAGCTTTGTTCTTCTTAACTTTGTCATCCTTGTTGAAGATAGTCTCTAAGGTGACAAGACCTCTAGGAATCTTATTAGATTTAAGCTGTATCACTTGATCACCATAGTTCTGTGATAACCTCTCTTGATTATGCTCTGAAAAGACATCTTCTTCAAACAAGAACTGTAGAATTTGTTCATCATTGTCAAAAACCTGCCAATTGACATCATTATCAGGAATAGAGGGTCTAACAATCACTTTGATATGCTATTGATCTATTTCTTTTGAAAGGCTATTTGGAATATCATACTGGGATCCAACAACAGCTAATCTATCTGCATTTTGATTTAGCTTCCTAGGGATATCAACAATATTGAAAGCACAAAAGTCTTCAATTTCATCCCAAACTCTATGTTTCTATGCTTTCAAAGTGTCATTTTGGTTGCACTTATCCCTCTTACTTGGCTGACAACTAACTCACTGTCACCATAAACTTTTAAGGCCTTAAGCCCTCTTTTTCTAGCCCACTCCAGTCCATTCACAAGGCTTTCATACTCTGTGGTGTTGCTAGTATAGGAGAAACTGAATCTAAAAGTAGTGTATGTGGTATACACTAACATAATACCACATGGTTCTAGTGGTGGTGCTATGTTAGTGTCCCCAAAAGGAGAAAGTTCTCCTTTTGGGGACACTAACATAGCACCACCACCAGAACCATGTCTGCTTCTAGCTCCATCAAAAAATAGTTCCCAAACTTGATTATTCTAATCCTCTGAATCAGTGTCCTTGAGAAGGTTGGACTCTACAACATCACTCTCTTGTATCAAATAGTTTCCCAAACTAGCATTCCAAATGACATGTTCTGATTCTCTTTCATCTAGGAAAATATCTGGGATATTTTCTATTTTGGTGCTTGCTTCACTAATGGTTTGGAAATCACTACTATCAAATATGGGGTAGTTTACATTGATGGTATTGGACACATAAGGTTCTATATGGTGTGCTACCAATTCCTTTGATTTAATGGTAACCTTGGTACCATATCTTGTGTGAAAGAGCATGTGAGACTAGTCAGAAGAAAGATAACCTCTTATCTTGGTTGTAAACTCCCTTGATAAACATATGGAAAATAATGCACGGAGATCTATGATATATATATCAAGGAGGATGGAGAAATTAGGACTAGCATGAAGGATCAAATTGGTATCCCTGGCCACACCTATAGTATTGACTAAGGATCCATCAAGCTGTGTAACCTTCTTTTGAAAGGGTTCATATTTTAGTCCTAATTGGTCAGCTACTTTCTTGGGCATTACAGTGCTAGTAGCTCCACTATCTACCATGCAATTATGCACTAAAATTTTTCCAATGATTAAAGATGCATAAAAGGGAGGTGGCTTTGAATTCCTACCTTGCATGACATTGGCCTTGGAGTTGCTACTTGGAACCTCCTTTTCTTGATTAGTGTTAACCAACACTGGCTTTGCAGCTTCTTTTACAGGTTGAGGAGTTGCCACTTCAGTCATAGCTTTCTTCAAAATTTCAGACTTCCCTGGAATAGCTAAAGAGTCCCACATAGACATGGTGACATTCACCTTCTTCATGTTGTCTAAAATATTGAAAGGTGTCATAGTGTGTACTCTCTATTGTGATTTCACCATGATGGGCTCCACTACTTTAAAATGTTGGCCTTCCTTGCTTGTGATGACAGGAACCTCCTTAGGTGTGATGGGGTTAGTTGGTTGCACTAGTTTTGTAGATGTAGTGGCTTTAGTACCAAAATCCACTCTCTCCATGTCTTGAGATCTTCTTTTTGCTCTTGTGTAGGCAACGAAAATAGCTTCATCATTGACTCCATTGAAGTCTAGTTGCTCCCAATTGAAAAGAGTAGTCTCATTTTCTTATGGTTCTTGCTGAGGAATTGATCCACTGGATGAAGCCTCTGATTGAGCTTGTGAGGCATTTTGAACCATTAGAGCTTGATTCATCCATCCATTTGAACATGTAGCCTGATTATGAGGCTGATTACAAGGAAAACACCATTCATTTTCCATAGCCATATTATTTTGACTAGGAACCATATCCCTAACTAGATTTGTAGAATTAAGAGGTGTAGGGTTGTCTGGTTGGAATGGTCTCTGATTAAAATTTTGTCTTTGTCCTTGATAGCCTCCTTGGTATGGTGGCCTATTTTGTTGATAAGGTTGTCCTTGATTCTGATATTGTTGATTAGGACCTTGGCCTTGTTGCTGAAAGGGTGGTCTGATTCCTTGACCTTGCCTCTTTAGATTTGTGACCTCTTTAGTCAAGGTCTACAAAAAATTTGTCATTTCTTTCTTACTACTTTCTTGACTATTCTTTATCTCTTGCAGCTCTTGAGAGAAACTTGTTGTTAGCTCTTGACCACTAGTACAAGCTTGAGGTGCTAATATGGTGGGAATAGGGGTAAATGGGGGTACCTGTGCAGGTGCAATGGGTTGAAGGCTAGGAAATATGGGCATGGGTGGCCTTCTAGCTATCATGCCTACTTGGATTAAATAGTTTTCAGCCCTGACAACTATGTCAAAAGCTTGGGGTAAAGAAGTACCACCCATAGACTAGATCATGATAGAAATTTGACCATTTAGACTTTGCAAATAGTATAGAAAAGCATGGTCAGTTGATGGTCTCACTGAGACTAGGATTCTATTCCATGTCTTGAGGAAACTACTATTATAATCTGTCATTTGTTCTTGAGGGTCTCTTTTTATGGTTGTCAACTGTTCAACTAGAGACAAGTTATTTGATTTATCCTCAAAATTCTTACTTAAGGCATCCCCTAATGCATCCCATGAATTGATAGAACCAACTATTAGAGTCCTAAACCATTCAAGAGCCTTACCTTTTAGAGAGGCTGCTAATAACTTTATGGCCACATCTTCTTGAGCTATGTTGTGTATGCTACAGATGGTGGTCACATCTCTTATGTGCTCAAAAGTAGTTGTTTACCCTTCACCTATGAAATCAGGCAAGCTCTTCAATGCCACTAAGGGCACATCATGATGTACAGAAAAAGTTAATGGAATCCCCTAGTTGAAAGGTGCAAAAGCATACTGTCTATCCATTGTAGGAGTTGTGGTTTGAAGATTAAAAACTATGTGAGTTGTATTTGGTGTTGGATTTGAATCTTCTTCTAGATCTCTGGTTAGAGATCTTCCTCTTCTTCTGGAATGAAAGACCAAAGGTCTCCTTCCTAAAGTATTAGGTGGTGTAGACTAAACTCTCCTTGCAAGGGATGTTCTTTGAGTTGACCTACCCTTATAGCTTCTTTTTGAGGGAAACTTTAAAAATTCTATAGGCTTTGAGCTCATAGTCTCAATCTTTCTCATAAACTTTGAACAAATTAGCTTGGGTCTATGAAATTAGTGGAGTCACCAGATATACTTGATAGAACAACTTCTAAAAGTGTGTAATATGCAATCTATATATCAGAGATAACATAACTTCAAATAATGAACTTCTTTATCTATCCCATCGGGCGTGCCGAAATCGTTATACACTGGCACCAAGGTGGGGTATCCTTGAGCTTAAGTCTATATTGATAGTCCTTGTGTATTGAAATTCTTTAATCCTTTTGTAGATGAACCAACAAGAGCACCTTTGGACTTCAATTTGATCTTTGGTCCCACCGGGCATGCCAGAATTGTTATACACTACATTTGCACCCTTGTTTCAAGCTCTCTTAGTCCTGATAACTTAGTATAACATGGGAATCATCTCCAGGTTGTGGGACCTATGCTAACTGAGATGAGACCTCCAGGTTCTAGGCTGGTTCCTCTTGGATAATCACCTTAATTTACTTCTTGATAGGAAAAGTAAAACCTTTGAGGGAAAGGGATAGAAGGAATGCTTGAAAGGGAAATTACTGAAAGCAAACTACCTACTAGGTGATACACTGAAATGAAGGGTTTGGATCTTAGTATAGAGGATGAAAATAATGAACAACTCAGGTCTAGGAGATCACAACTCACTAAATAGGCCTGCATAAATATTTCATACAAGGGTCTGCAATAGAAAGAGACTATTCAGGGAAAGAAATAATTTCACAAACAATAGCATTGCTAAGAATTTAGACACAATCTACAACCTACAGACAAACATTCACCTCTGCAACTTGGTATAGGAATGAGATAGATTTTCAGGGGGTTGAGGTATACCCACAAGAGCATTCAAATCAAATCACCCACAATAATACACAAAATTGTAGAAAGAGAGAGGGATTAGGAACCCTAAGATATCACTCAAAACATACATATACTTCAATTCAATAAGAGATAATCCAAGCAAGGAAGCATAGGAACATGGAGAATTGTCACAAAATACCTCTGCAATGTTTGAATTATCAATGAAA
Organism: Chamaecyparis obtusa; assembly: GCA_027943335.1. Classification (NCBI taxonomy): domain Eukaryota; kingdom Viridiplantae; phylum Streptophyta; class Pinopsida; order Cupressales; family Cupressaceae; genus Chamaecyparis; species Chamaecyparis obtusa. The sequence continues at coordinate 1,499,791 of BSBK01000224.1, read as the reverse complement.
GAATACAACTATAGAAGCTAGAGGGAAAAGAAAATGCCACAAATAACTCTTAAGAAAGATGAATTTCTTTTACAATTGTGTAACTCTGAGCCCTAAAGCTCTCAAAAAAAAATATATACATCTCCTATTTTGCACGTAGGCAGGAGTCAAAACCTAACTAGGGTTACAAAGATCTTCATAAAATAATCCAACCCTAATCCTGTCAAGTCTGATCATAAATACAACTCTGTAAAATCATAGCTGATCAGATATTTCTTTGAGTGCCCATCCCTATACTATGCCCACCTGCGGATAGACAACCTAGATCCATCAACCCTTTTGCACAAAATTCTTTCCATGAATGCTCAGAATGGTATATCTCAGGGACAAGAATCGACTGAAGATAGCCTGCTTAGCCTTATCTCATCATCCCTCTCAACTGCAATCATCCTGAGACATCAATTTTCTAGCTACCCACAGCTGCATTTGGCTTGCTGGATCAAATGCTGGAAAAAAACCTTCTCAGAGACATTTGAATTTAAATAATAACAGCTAATAGGTCCAAATTTGAAACACAACCGTCGATGCACATCTTTCTCGGTAGATTGGGTGGCTCAGATCAGCTTTGAAATAGATGCGAAACCATTTTTGAAAAGTCAATGTCCACATCAGCATGTCACGACTAATGAGACAGGAACATGTCAGCACACTTGTTAGTTTGGACCCACCTCGAGCCTTTCCTCTTTTAAGTTATTTGGCGACTCTGCGACTAAAGAATTCTAAGTCGGAAGATCCTTCTCTTAACCTCAGTTTGGTCAAGTGATTCAGTGAATAAGGCATTTCAATAAATTTCTGAGTCTTTTAACTATCCCTGGTTACATTCTAAGAATGCGCAAAATCCTTTAGTCACCGAGTCACAGAATACCCTTTAAGACCTGGGCCCATTTTCCACATGTCACCTTTTCATTCACTCTCGACTGCTCCGTTAGTAGACACCTTGACCTCCTTCTGACATCAGACCCACTAAGACTTTATATTCATATCCAATGAAGGGTGCATGATCTCATGCCTCAGGAATATTCCTTTAGAACATGCACTAGTCGTAGATCACCTTTTGACTGGGACCCCACTGACATTCGTGTCCACCTAGAACTCTCTATCAGCAAATGGCCACCAATCACAAACTAGTAAGTTAGCACACCTGGCAACACGGTCCCACAATTTTGTTATCCTTTTCACCAATGAGAATCATTCATGTTAGCATGACTTGGCATGGACCCACCTTTACAGAACCTGAACACCTAGAAAATCTGACGGTCGGCACATGATCGCATACCCTCAAAAGATTCCTTCAGAACATGCGCCAGCCATAGATCTTTATCATTCTGATATCTCGACTGATACTTTGACATGGCCCCACTAACATGTCCTAGTTCATCGCTATGTGGACCAATCACATTCAATAACATCAATAGACAAGGACCCACCCACAATATTTTGACATGTTTATGCATCATAAACCTTCGGCCAATCAGAAATCTCCACATATGATGACATTATGATGGAGCCACCTAGAAAATGGAGCACTGCATACCTGGAAGATCTAACAATTGTCACAAGATCACAAGCCTCTGACAGATCCTTTGTGAACTTACGATGACCATCAGATCCTGTAGAACTACGACCCTCGCATAAAATGACCACCAGAGAACTTAGCGATCATGTGACTAAGGAAAAGATAACTATTTCACTAGGTCGCAAGATGTTTAGACTTAACTACCGGGGATTAAGAGATTACATGAATAGCTCATTCACCGAATCACAAAATAGGAAAGATAACCACTGGGAAACTTAGGGAACTGGTGACTAGGCCAATAGGAATAAAGTGCACATGGGTAATAAGGAAACTTAAGTGGTCAATAAATTAACTTGAAAATAGAATGAAGGCTAGGGTCAGTTAGGGTTTTTGGGTATAACGGCTACTTTTATGAAATTTTAAATCGCAGACCAAGGGATAGAAAGAATTGCAGAGGCCAGGAAACTAGACATGAATTTGTGAAAATTTTAGGGATGTTTGGTAGGGGTAAAATAGAGACTCTAGGATAGAGTTAGCCAAATTTGCATGCACAAGAAAATTAGGGTAACAATAATGATGTAAGGTCCAAGCCAATTAGGTTAAAATTTTCCTTTTTGATCTATATGTTATTGATTCTTAGGATTTTCACATAGGACAAGATCACCTACATGGAATTCTCTAGGGTTAACCTTTTTGTTGAAGGCTTTGGACATGCACTTTTGATAAACCCTCATATGGTCAAATGATGCTTAACATTTCTCATCTAGAAGTTCTAACTCTTGAAGTCTCATGGCATGATAGTCTTCATCTGTAACTAGACCTTTGAGGGAAACTCTAAGTGAAGGAATATCAACCTCTAATGGTAACACTACTTTAGCACCATATGTAAGGGAAAAAGGAGTAACCCCAGTAAGAATACAAATACTCATTCTATAGGCCCACAAAGCCAGATTTATCTGTAAGTGCCAATCTCTACCATTCTTACAAACTATTCTGTGAAGGATCTTAAGAATGATTTTGTTTGTTGCCTCTGCTTGACCATTTCCCTGTGGGAAGTAAATGGAGGACCAATGTTGTTTAATATTGAATTTCTGGTAGATTTTTTTAAGGTCCTTATTTTTGAACTGACCTCCATTGTTAGTGATAATCTTAGAAGGCACTCTATATCGACAGATGATATGGTTCAGAATGAATAGAGAAATTGTCTTGCTCGAGGAAACAGAAAGTGGGACAACTTCTACTCATTTAGTGAAGTAATCAGTAGTAGTGATGATAAACTTGTGTCCACCTGATGAGTTGGGATGTATTTTCCCAACAAGATCAAAGGCCCAGTGCTGAAATGGCCAATGAGATATCGAAGGAATGAGCTCCCTACCTAGAGCATGTATCAAATGACCATGTTTTTGATATTTTTCAAATGACTTTTCAAAAGATACTGCATCAATATGCATTGTAGGCCAATCGTACCCCACCCTAAGAAACCTTTAGGCCATGAAAGACCATTGGAATGTCCCCCATAGATGCCCTCATGGATATCAACTAACGCTTGATCAGATTCTTCCTTTTCTAAGCACCTAAGAAATGTTCCATCTAGACCCAACCTGTACAAATCACCAGAGATAAGGGAATGGCAAGAGGCATTTCGGGTAAGGTTTCTTCATTCAGATCGGTTAAAAGTTTCAGGAATAATTCCATCATGAAGGTATGAGTAAATGGCACCATATTAGGATGACTCATGACTGACAAGGGTACAAATAACATGGCTTTCTTGGGAGTCATAGATAGGATAATGTAGCTCTTCCACCAGGAATGCAAATTTGGATTCATGCTACTCTAACTAAAGAAGTGAAGCAAGTGTAGCCATAGCATTAGTTTCTTTATTTTATGCTCTAGGGATTTGCTGAAGCATAACAAATGTGAAATATTGTTTCAAGGAATCAACCATTTTCTTATAGGGTACCTGTTTCTCATCCTTTTTTTGATATTCTTCATTGACTTGGTTGATTATCAGCTGTGAATCCCCATAGATGTGTAATTCTATGATTTCCCATTCTATAGCCATCTTGAGTCCATTTTTTAAAGTTTCATACTCAACAATGTTGTTTGTACATGGGAATAATAACTTATAAGACTTAGGAATCATGTACCCATGAGGAGAGACAAACAACATACCAACTCCTGAACCATTTCACATAAAAGATCCATCAAAAAACATCTTCCATGATCTTTCAGTCATAAACATGAGATGCTCATCAGGGAAGTCAACTTGAATAGGTGCATTATCTTGAATTGGGAAAGTAGCCAATTGATCTGCTATGGCTTGTCCTTTGATTGCTTTACGCTCAATGTACTCTATGTCAAATTTTGAAAGAATCATCATCCATTTAGCAAGTCTACCTGTGAGGGCAGCCTTACCAAGAAAATACTTGAGTGGATCAATTTTGGCTATGAGGTGCACTCTGTGCACAAGCATGTAATGTCATAACTTTTGAGAAGCAAACACAACTACAAGGAAAGCTTTCTCAATACTAGTGTAGTTAACCTCATATGAAACAAGAGTATAGCTAATGTAGTATATGGCTCTCTTTTTCCCATGTTCATCATGTTGAGCTAATAATGTCCCCAAGGAAGATTCAGTCACTAAAACATACAAAATAAGAGGCTTTCCTGGGATAGGAGGAATTAAAATGGGAGGATTTGCCAAGTATTTCTTGATTTGATCTATGCTCTTTTGAAAATCCTCATTCCAAACACATTTGACTCCCTTGTGTAAGTTCTTATAGAAAGGTTGAGCTCTATCTGCCAACTGTGAAATGAACCTCCTTATAGATTGAAGACATCCTTGAAGACTCCTCATTTGACTAATGTTTTTAGGAGGTGGCATGTCTATGATGGCTTGGACTTTTTCAGGGTCCACCTCTATTCCTTTTGATGAAATGATGAATCCTAGTAATTTTCCAAAGGTGACACCAAATGCACACTTTTTAGGATTTAACCTTAGTTGAAACTGTTCCATGCAATCTAGGATGACTTCTAAATCTTCTAAGTGTGTGTCTCTTTTCTTAGATTTGGCCAAGGTGTCATCCACATAATCTTCCATGTTTTTATGCATCATGTCATGAAAAATGGTTTTCATAGCTCATTGATAGGTAGCTCCTACATTTTTTAATCTAAAAGGCATAACGTTCCAACAATAGGTACCCCATGCACAAGTGAATGCAGTATTTTCTTGATCTTTAGGAGCTATCTTAATCTGATTGTATCCAAAAAAACCATCCATCAAGGAATAAATCTCATAACCCGCAGTCATATCCACTATCATATCTATATTAGGTAGTGGAAAATCATCCTTTAGGCATTCTCTATTGACATCTCTAAAATTTGTGAAGATTCAAATGAATTTATCATGTTTGGATACTGGTACAATATTTGATATCCATTCAACATAGTCAATAGCTCTTATGAATCCTGCACCAAGGAGTTTCTCTAATTCTACTTTGACTAGAAGAGATATGTGAGGATACATCTCTCTTAATTTCTATTTGACTGGTTTTACACCTGGAGCTATGGACAAGTGATGCATGATAAGATTAGTGTCCAACCCTAGCATATCTGAATAAGTCCATGTAAAATTGATCTTCTTTCTCTATAAGAACTTAGTGTAGGCTTCTTTTTCTTGAGGTGACAAGGACTGAGCCAAGTGCACAATCTATGGAGCCTCATCTGTACCCACATTGACTGCTTGTATTGGTTCAACAAGAACTGAAGATCTATCTTGAAAGTAGCTAGGGAGATGATCAAGTACCTCATACTTAGGTGCCTCACAGAGGTTTTCACCCCTGAATATGTCATTTCTTTTTACTTTTTTTGGTTCTGACACCACCACATAGTGATTTTTGCCATCAAAACACCTTTTATTTTTATTTTATTTTCTTTTTATTTTGTGACTAAGGTACTTGATGTCTAGCTCTATCATGCTAGTAGCTAGTTCACTGGTGGAAGAGACTACGGGCTCAATGACATTTAGGTAATAGGTTATCTCATAGTCATTTTGGAATCTTAAGAGCTCAGGTTCTTGATAGCATTCAGACCAATCAATGAGATTAGGGTGAGAAAGAGGTAAATCAATGGTAGGCTCAAGGTTGTGAATGTGAATGACATCATTTCTAGTGGCCGAAAAGTCAAAGTCCGTCAAGTATCCTTCTAAGCTACCCAAATTAGGATTCATCCTAAAGTGAAGAATCATCCACTAGGGAAACACGTGGGTCTCAATCCTCTATTCCTACACATTACTCATCAGCTACCTCAGGTTGAGAACTATAAGTGTGGATGACATCAATATCCATGTCAACTATGGAAGAATTGGAGAGAGATTCTCATTTGCACTCATGTGAATATCTGTCTGAATCTCGACTGGGATGTTTACACCATGAATGTTTGGGACATCTTGAGGTGGAAGCTCTAATGTCACCAAGGGTAACACCTTCTTGCACAATATGCTTGCATTGATGTTATTTGATGGGATCTTCTACACCTAATTCATCCTGTTCTAGGCTTGCAACGGTTGCTTGAATGGCTAGATTTTCTGAATTTCCCCAAAGGAGATTGGTAGAAGGAATCCAATATTCACACATATCTTGCTAATTTTTCAAATTTGATATGTACTCAGGTTCATCTTCACTATCAGACTCATCAAGGATAGGATTAGTTTTCTTTCTATAATTCAAAAATCATAGGCCAACCGTCTTCTTAGACTTGCATCCAAAAAGATCATGATCAAGATGTTCAGCTCTAGCATACAACCTATGACTAAGAGATTCATGTCTAGGATAGCCCATCTATTTGACAAAAGTATATCCTCTTCCAGAAGCCTTAGGAGAGGGAGAAAAATTCTCATTGTGCACATATTTCTCTTCTTTATAAATCCAATCTTTAACAACCACCTCTTCTGTCTCATCTCTTGTGAAGGCTTACCATAAGACCTAGGTGAAATTGGTAGTGTTGCAAAGGAGTTGAGTTGATACCCCCCCCATGCCAAGATCTAATGTTTGGAACTTGTCTTTACATTCAGCTAATGTTGCATTGAAGTCCTCTACTTCTCTATTAAGGGGAACATGAGTGTTTTTTGAGATTGAGTTAATAGATAAAGTATCATCCCCAGGTATGCAAATTTATACTCCATTTTAGGGGAACTTAACACACTGATGATAGGTAGACGACACTACTTTCATATCATGAATCCATGGTCTACCAAGTAAAATGTTGTATGAAAGGGGACCGACATCAACAATTTGAAATATAATGTTCTTATCAATAGGGCCAATCCTAATAGGAAGGATGGCCAACCCCTTGGAACTTCTTTCCACCTCATCATAGGCTTTGATAGTGATCTTGTTTTTGGTATCTATCACTTTTTCAGAATAACCCAATGTCTTTAAAAGACTCAAAGAAAAAATATTAAGCCCAACACCCCCATCTATCAACACATGCCTAACATGGGTTTTATGGATCATGACTTCAATATGAAGGGTGAGATTGTGTGGGTGGCTCAAGGCTTTATCATCATCCTCCAAAAAGGTAAGGTAGTGAGGGCTGGCAATATGATTAACCATATTTTGGAATTGATCAACATCTAAGTTATTAGGGACATTTGCTATGCACAAAGCATCTTCAAGGACTTTCTTGTGTCTCAGGGACAACTCTAAGAGCTCCAAGATCAAAATATGAGCTGGGGTTCTTTGCAACTGATCGACAAGATTATAGCTTGGCTTAGGATTAATTGTTGGTTTTGGGATGGCATTCTTAGATACCACTTGCTTTGGTTTACTAGGTTGACTTGAACTGGGTCCCCTAATGACAATGGAGCCTTGACTTCATGTGATAGTATTGATAGCTTGCGATGACATTCTAGAGTTAGGACCCCTTAGCACCACAATAGGTTCTTCATCAAAGATAGGAGGAGAGTCCATGTATATATCATAACCATAGGGATCTCTAATCCCCATCATGTTAACATTTTCTTCCACAACTTCAAGTATGTTGACAACATTCTCTATAGCTATGTAAGTGTAATTGATCTCAACTTTGCCATTGTTAGGTTTAGAGGTTTCCCCCTTTTCATACTTGGGAAAAGGTTCTTTGAATGCATTATGATTAGCATCAGTGTTCAATCCATCCACCTTAAGTTTTCCATTCTCAATGAGATCTTGGATGATATGCTTGAGTTTCCAACAATTTTCAGTAGTATGTCCAATTCCATTATGAAACTTGCAAAAGGCTTTCTCATCCCACCAATGTGGCTTAACATCAGGTATGTAATTCTTTGTGGGATCTTGAGGATGCACAAGATTTTTGGCAATGAGCATTTTGAAAACATCCTCATATGAATCACCAAGTTTTGCAAACTAACGCCTCTCTTTCTTAGGCTTATCTTGGTATCTTGGCTTGCTCTCTTGTTGATGAGAGGTATTGAGTTTCATAGCTTGAAAAATACTAGATAAGTGAAGAACAACTTGATCTTTAGGTTGAGAGGAGTCTATAACTCCATCATTGACTAATTGTTTGTTCCTATTCCAATGTGAGTTTTTCCCTTTATCCTTTTTAGAGTTGTTATTTTGACCATTGTTGTTGTTGTTTCCATGTTTGGTCAAAATTCCTTGCTCTCTCAAAACATCCTCAATCCTACATGCGGTTTCGATCATAGTGTCAAAGGAATAAAAGACCATCTTCCTAACTTCATCCCACATTTTGAGAACCAAACTACTAACAAGGATGTCAATTTGCTCATCTTCATGAATGATCCTAGAGTAACAAGAGCATTGTCATCTCCATATTTGCAAGAAAGTGACAAAGGATTCCCCTTGATTGTTCTTTAAGTTACATAAGTCCAACATGGTGATAGATCTCAAAAGATTGTATGAAAAGTGTTGGACAAATCTATGAACAAGCTCTTTGAAAGTCTTAACAGGGGGAGTTATGTTGGTGAGCCATTCCATTGCTTGACCCTTGAGACTCCTTGGGAATAGTCTCATGAGATATGAATCATCTTGATAAAACTCAAAGCTCATAATGTATAATTGGTGCACATGACCATGTGGATCTCCATTACTATCATACTTGTCATATTGAGGGATTTTAACCTTTTTAGGGAAATCCTTCATGCTCACACTCTTGTCAAAAGGATTGGGAAAAATTGAGTCAAGTGAGAATGAACTCTTGGGTGCCAATATCCTTTCCATCATACTCTTCATTTTTTTGATCTCTTCTTCTTGAGATGGACTTTGCTTCTTGATCTTCTTATCCACATCGAAGTTGTAGGGAAATCTAGCACCCTTTTTGATCAAGCTCTCTAGGAACTTGTCTTTGTTTTTATCTAAGTATCTCTCCACATACTGCTAGAAGAGTGGTTCTTGTTGCATCTTCATGAAGTCTTGGGTATTGAGGTCAAAATTTGAGTTACTACTCGCATATTGTGAACCATGGTGAGCACATTGTGAGGGTTTTCTTGAGCTCCTAGGAGGTGTTTGTCTCCTTTAATGAGCATGTTGTGAAGTCCTTCTCCCTCCAGGGCTAGCAGATCTTGAAGGTGTTTTTGAACGCCTTCCACTTCATGGAGTCTTGGAAAAAGTGGATGGAGGAGAGTTTTTTCCATTTTTTACACCTCTATTGTTGAATTGGGTATTAAGTTGTTGGGACAAAAGTATATCTTTCTCTTCTTGAGAGGTTTTCCTTTCTAACTCTAATAAAGGTTATCTCTCCACCTCTAAGAGTCTAAACTTTTCTTCCTTTGTAGCATGTTCATCTAGAAAGTCTTTCTTTTCACACTCAATTATTTTGAGCCTTTCACTTGTATATCTTGAAGTTGTTTGGAGTGGTGAACTTGGCCTTGAATGCTTAAACAAGTCATTGGTATATGCTGCATTCACATGAGTATCACAAGGTTCATCATCTTGGCCTTCGTGTTGTGACTGTTCCTCTTGGTGAGCTTGTCTCTTATACCTTTCAGCCCTTTGATGTGCATCCAAATACCTAGTATTGATGAGGCATGAATCTGGTTGATTGTCATGAGAGGATTTACCAAACAGAATGTTATCTCTATGTCTTTCAAATATATCATCAAGATTTTGATCCATTGCCTCCCTCTCCCGTCGAGTCATTATGTAACTCATATCCATATTTGAGAGAGAGGATGCTAAGGGTGTACTCAACTCACTAAGGTTATTCTTAGGATCAAATTTCTAACTTGTTCCTAGGTAATTGATCAAATATAGGTTCTTTTCCCTTACATTTTTAGCAAGTTTGAACTAGGGGTAATTAGTTAAAGACAAATTGAGGTCACTTTCCTTGATTTACTTGATATCTTGCTATAACTGACATGAAAGAAAAAGTACTAGGTAATAAGACAACCCTAAGAAATGTTGGTACCAAACTAGGATAGTAAAAGCACTCACTTGTCCAAAGGAGAGGTGATAAGATATAATTTTTTTGCAAGAGACATAAACCAACACTGCCATAGAGGTGCCTAACAATCGGGTGAATACCCTAACACATATGGATCAGGAGGATGATTTACCCAAGCTATATTGATTGAATTTTCATTTGGATGGAAGTGAATGGACAAGAGATTACTAAAACTCTCCACGCATGCTATCAAAGAATCCAAAGGTTAATCTTCTCAACAAGGACAGTTTCTAGCTCACCGATTTTGAACAAGGAAACTTGTGAACTCAAAGATCACTAATTCAAGAGGTCAAAACACAAGAATCCCAAGTGTAAACAAGCTTTTGACAGCTGGGTAAGTGACCTGATCTGACCTAGATTGACCAAGGAAGATTGGAAATAGCTCACTATTTTAGCAAATTTGGGGACAGTCTCATGTGAGAGAATGTGGTCCCGCACAAGGAAACACTAGGAGTCACACAAATAAGTGTTATTTCACACGAGAAAATGCTGGACTAGATTGCAAAAAGACTGGCAGGGTTTCTGATAGGATTGTAGCTAAACTTCATGCAAGGAAATGAAATCCTACACAATAAAGTGCTCGGCCCCGTGTGAGAGAATGAAAGATCAATGAGAAAAAATAGAACCAGGCAGGGAAATAGGATTAGACTACTGGACAACAAGTTTGTAAACTCAGGAACTCAGTTTTTTTTTTCATTTTAAATGATCAACTAAATGCATTAACAAATTTCTATCATTAATCAGGCACATAAAATAGCAACCAGGGAGTTCAAGCAAGCAAATGTCTTCAAACAATGAGAAAGGTACAAAGAAACCTTGCGCATGAACAAGAATAGTGTTGTAGTATTATACTCCCTAAAAGATTCTATTTGTGCATGTTATCTAAATGTTTTTTCATTCATGCACATAGTCTTAGAAAAGAAAAAGTTGGTTGCACTATGGTTCTTAGTAATGTTCAACTCTGTAACTTTTGTAATTTCAAGAGGGTGAACTCTAATCTAGGTGCACTGGAGTTTTGACACATTTTGATAATTTAATCAATCGGAGATGCTATGGAGATCTAACAGCCCAACAAGAAACTACACCTATGGATATTTCTTCCACAAGGACATTTATATAGTGGTTGTTGCTACAATGACAAAAATGGCTATTAGTGCTTGAGGTTTCGTCCACATGGTTTACCCAATAAAGGGAATATCCACTATGGTTAACCCTCTCTAACAAGATGACTCACAAAAAGAAAGGACCACATGGGGACTTGGTTTAGATTCAAGGATCTGAGTTTCTGATACTACCCAAAAAGGGAGTAGAGCATAATCCTCTAGCCTCTTCACTTCACCCAAACATAGAAAATAGATTCATTGACATGCTAAGATTGAAGCCACCTCACCAAGGTTCATATGTCAACAACAATGTCTACCAATCTCTCTAAATAGATCCAAGAGAGAACATATCGATCAATGTTGAGGACTAAACCAAGTAAGACCGTGAGATAGCAGCAATATCCTCCCTACCTACAAGGGGTTCTATTGTCAAGAAGAGCTTGGCAAGAAACCCGCTCTCTCAAGAATGCCACTAATAGTGTTCATTGAACCTACTTACTATATGAAACATTTATGCAAGAAAATGAATCTATGTTCTTTTTAGAGCCCCAAAATTGAAGTGTGATGTATGAAAGCGGTAAGCACTCAAGCTAGGTACATGAGATATTCATTTGATTGCCAAAATCTAAGTGTTATAGAGATGCAATAAAATACCTTAGATCCAAAGAAATGTGAGACCACTAGTATGTTGTCTTAGAAAAATAGAAACAAGAAAATCCACAACCTAAAAAATAGGAAAACAAAGAACAAGTATGAATCTACAAATTTAGGTCTCTAGTGTAAGACTATCGTGTGAGAAAATACACAGGTTCACATGAGAAAGTGTTAGAATAACTGAGAGAGGGGTGAATCAGTTATCTAGTGTCCCTAAATCAAAATGTATAATTCAAAACAAATTCTTCAATTTCTGCTACTCGGTAAACATAAAATACTTTCACAGTCTGTGCTTTTACCAATTATCAGTTTAAAACTTATAATAGTTACCGATCAAATCCAATATGTAACGTGAAAAGTATGATAACAAACAAATATCACAATCAACACATAACATAGGAGATTTAATGTGGAAACCCTGTAAAGGGAAAAACCACTTGGGACCGACAACCCAAAATTATTCACTCTCCTGAAGTGAGGTCAGTGAAGACCCAACCCTATTAAAGGTTTACAAACACACTATTAGGTGTGACCTTGTTAGAGGATTTTAGACTAGAAGTTATTGTCCAACCAGCATTCACTAAGGGGTTGATAGGATAACAATGTTCATTCTATGAATGACACATCATAAGACTTTCTTAGTCCACTCGGTTAAGAGATTTTGACTATGTACAATGGTTAAATATGTAATAGTAGATGATCTACCTTAATACAACTTCAATTGTAGATTACAGATCAATATTCAGCTCATACAAATCTTTTTGATCAATATTACACTTCAAATTCAATAATGTATCAACTTACTATCCATCGGTAATTACTCTTTGTAGCTCAGTATTTGTTCTGTAGCTTGGTTCTTACTAACCAGTATGATCAGAATGCATGAAAGCTTGTTCATGCGATAATCCTATAGTATCTTCTTCTTCCAGCATTTTCACTATGAAATTTCCAGTCTCTTATATAGATGAGTAAATCATTTCCTTTTTGTCCATCAAATTTTACTCCTTAATCACATTCATTGATTTTGCCACTTCAAGCTTCCTCGGCTAATGTATTAATAACATGTTTCAATCTGTTCCATTAGATCTTCCTTTAATTATGTTAGCTGTCAATATTTATAACAAACAATATCTGTTACCAATGAAATTGGGGTACTTTATAGCTCATCAATCTTATTGGCTAAACTAATCATTTAATTCATTTTGTTCTACTCGGTTAACAAAGAAATGCATTGGTGAACACAAGCTTGGTTAACACTGCTCTTGATATACACTACACTCTGTCGGTGTATATGGAAATGCTCCATTTACCGACAACACTGCTTTGTGTCTTTCAGCTCTATTCTTCATCATAGATGAATGCAACATAATAAAGTCAATATCATAAGGTCATAGACTCATCAACAAGTTACTCAATGTGTTCCTTATCCTTATCTATCATGTACATCTTCCTCATGTAGATTTCTCTGTTCTTCATCTCTTTCACCTTTCTTTAGATGTTTCAATATAGTAACTTACAAGATAAGTGTTGTCAAACTAGTTGACATCAATGACAACATAATACTAATTTAATCATATTACATATCTAATACGCAACTGCTCAGTGATCTTTAATCACATATTCTTCAATCAGATTCCAAATTAGTTGTAGTTCATCAATCTCTCCCTTTGGCATTGATGGCAACTCAAGTAATATGAAATGTACCATACACATACCAAACATGTATTCTACAACTTTGTGAACAAATTTTGTACAAGCTCTCCCTAGTTTAATATGTTTAATCACTACGTTACTAAACATTTGTAATGCTGTAATGCCAATCATCAGATATGCTCTTTTAGTGGAATACCCCAGAAATATCCCTTAATCTCCTTTTGAATCAAATTTTCCATTTCTCTCATCTTTCAAAATAAATCATTTACTTCCAAAAATCATGAAATAACTTATAGTAGGTTTGTGTCCAAGCCATAGCTCATAAGGTGTTTAGTTGGCATCCTTCTTCAGTTGTACTTGATTAAGAACATATACAGCTATACTGACAGCTTCCCTCCAATATGTCTAAGCAACATTCTCCTGTATCATCAATGTTATAGCACAGTTGATTATTGACCTGTTCCTTCTTTAAGCAATGCCATTTTGCTAAGGTGTCCTCGGTGCAGAAACCTATCTTTTAATACCATGCTCATTACAAAAATTAGTAAATTCATCCAAGATAAATTCACCTCCTCTATCAGATCTTAAGCATTTTATTTCTTTACCAGTCTCTTTGTCTACCTTAGCTTTATACCATTTAAACATCTTAAAAGCTTTGAATTTGTCTTTCGAGAACATAACAGTCATCAATCTAGTATAATCATCAACAAAAAAAAAAGTATCTATCACCATAACAACTCTGAGTTCTCATAAGACCACATAGGTCGGTATGAACCAACTCAAGTATCTTCTTTGTTGAGTAGTCTTTGCTTTTGAAACTAGACTTAGTCATCTTAATCTTCTCTTTTTACTAATCTTGATCATGTTGTCAAAGTTCACATGGCATAACCTTTTGTGCCACAACCATGCATCTTCATCCTTTATTAACAAACAAGAAGACTGATCCATATCAAGATAGAATAGATTACCTCTAGATTGTGTACCAATTCTGATAAGTTTTCCTTCATCATCATAAATCTTCACCTTTTTGATCTCAAAAGCTAGTCGGTGGCCTGAATTGTTTAGCTGAGCTACACTTAACAAATTATAGTTTAGTCCATCTACCCAGTATGCATTTTCACATTTTATTCTGTCATTGATCATCAATGAACCTTTACCTCTTACCATACAAGGTGCATCATTTCCCATTCTCATAGATCCTCCATTGTATTCATTAAGTTGATCAAATTTTTCAACATCACCAGTCATATGATGTGTACTGCCATTGTTTATGATCCATGTATCATTTTTGCTTACTTTAGAGATTAGTGATATCTCTTCATGTTTCTCTTCTTACAAATAAAAATTCTATATCATCATCAGAATTAGAGTCAGTTTCAATGTCTTTAGCTATGTAACATACCTTTTTTCCTTTATCATCTTAGTTGTCTCTATTGTTGTGTCGATAGCCTCTGTTGACTCTTCTCCCATAGCTTCCTTCAAACAGGTCTTTGGATCTATCATCATCTTTCTTCTATGGACATCTAGCAATGATGTGACCAACTTCTTTACAATTAAAGCATGCCAAAGGTAGCTTACCTCTATACCTTCCTTTTCCTTTGGGAAATCTTTTGGCCATAAGAGCTTCAAGCTCATCAAGTTCATCATCGGTATTGCCATCACTATCATTATTCTTATTATTCCTGCTAGACTTCCCAATGTTCAAAGAAGACATGAAAGTGGACTCAACAAAAGGAACAAAACTATTATCAAAGTTATTTAATTCAAAGGTTGTAAGTTTACCAATCAGAGTGTCAAGAGTAAAGTTGGATGTAGCTCTTGTTTCATGAATTGTAGAGATTCTGATTGCATAAACTGGAAGCAAAGTTTTGAGAATCTTGCTTGTCACTATTTCATCATCAATAACTCCATTTGATGCTCTAATAGCATGTACTACCTCTTTTAGTCTATTTGAGTACTGCACAATGTTCTCACCTTCTTTCATCCTCATATCATTGAATCTACCTCTCAAGCTTTCAGCTCGGGCTCTTTTGACATTCAAATCTCCACTATATATTAGAGTTATCTTGTCCCACATGGTTTTGGTAGTATTTTATCCCTTAATGTCTTCAAATTCAGCATTGGTATAGGCAACAACAAGTACCATCATAGTAATATTGTTTTCATGCCTGTCTCTTAGTTGATCAAGGGTCAAGGGACCAGTGGTTGGTTGTATGTAGCCATTCTCCATCAGATCTAGTGTAGAATTCCCAATTCTGGATATGTGTAGCTTCATCTGGCTTTGCCATACTACAAAGTTCTCTTTGTTCAGGTTTGGTACTTCCCTCTTATACATCTTGAGACCTTTGTACTTAAGTCCTTAAAACTCTATTCTAAGCAACCACAACTCTGATACCAATTGTTAGAATAACTAAGAGGGGGGTGAATTAGTTATCCAGTGTCCCTAAATCAAAATGTATAATTCAAAACAAATTCTTCAATTTCTGCTACTCAGTAAACATAAAATACTTTCACTGTCTATGTTTTTACCGATTATCAGTCTAAAACTTATAATAGTTACTGATCAAATCTAATATGTAACATGCAAAGTATGTGTTAGCACCTACAAAATTTTTCATGGCTATATAGTTTCTCTCTGGTCTTTGCAAATGTTTTCTATGTCTTTGGTTTGAAACCCTAGGTCTAAATTCATAATTATAGCCATTGGATGGAGAAAACCCTAATTATCTTGGCCTTGTTCTATTCCTTCGTTACTTTTTTGGGTCACTTGATCCCCTTTTTTCATGTTACCTTTTTCCCTCTTGGTGTTCACTAAATCGCTTAACAATGTTTCATGTCTCTTTATCATTCAGAAAACTAGTGAATGTTGCGAGCTCTTGTCATGTTTTATGTCAATCGCGTGTTCTCCAGATTCCTAACCGTTCAATCATTTCATTCAGTGAATGGGTGAGTGCAGTGTTTGCATATTCTCCATCTCCTAGCAATTAGTGGCTTAACGTTTGGTGACCCGGTGAGTGGTTTCTTATCTCCTTAGTTGCGTAATCACTAGATATACCAAGGTTCAAGATGAATTAGGCTATGGTGCACTAGTAAATTTCACCTTAAATTTCAATGAGAATTAGTCAAATTTTCTACAACGATTGGTCGAATAGGCGACTAAAACTGTCGTCAATCTTTTTTCATCAAATTTTCTACATGGTAAATAATAGTTGCAATTTTGACCCCATAAGTGGTCAAATTATTGACTGCAACAATCCCTTGGAAATGGAAGAATTAGACATCATTCAATTGGTGTGATGGTCGAAATTGAGACCATTTTGTCATCCAATTATCCACCCCAATTCATCGAATGTTTAGCATCCTGGTCAAATTTAGTCCATTTTGTCGTCGAATTATCCACCCAAATTCATCGAATGGACCGTCGAACATATAGTGTCCTGGTGAAATTTAGGACTATGTAAAGGATGAAATTTTGACCAATACTAAGTTTTGTTTATAAAAAAATGTGACACCATTTTCAATACATTCCTACTTTTAGTTGAATATATTGCTTCTCTATAATTAGTACGCATATATGAATCTATGAAGCTTTGATTTAGCTATTTTCTTCTATTTAGCACAATTATATTGAACAAAGCATTTTCATTGTACTGTATATTCACAGCCTCAAGAAAAATCAAACTGACTAAGAAAGCTGCATTTACCTACAGATTTGTGTGCTTGTCTGAGTTTGATATGAAGATCTGCGTATCAAACTCAAACAAGCACACAAATCTATAAGTAAATGTTGATTAAATATTTTATTTTTAATAGTAGTTTAAAAGGCTATTTAAATGTTTTGACAGTTTGATAAGAACAAAATTGGTATTCAAATATAAATTATTGAGCTTCTCTTTGTTTCAATAATAGTTTAACATTCTCTACTTAACAGGGCCAACAACGTGAAGGTGGAAGCTCATCTGGCCCCTCCTAGGATCCTCTTATGACCCTTTAAAACACTTGAAGACCTCTAAGATGTATTCTTAGGGATTGTAAAGGGTCATAAGGGGCCCTGGGACACAAAAACTGAGAAACATAAATGTAGGCATCATGGTCACAATGTTTTGGAAACACAACATAATTGAGTGGTATACCCAGATGATGCAATGCAACCACTACTCCTGTAGTTCTAAGTTGACACTGCGGGATCCAAAAACCAAAGATAAGGAATCTATATATGGTTTTTGGATCCACAGTGTCAACTTAGAATTGTAGGAGTAGTGGTTGTGTTGCATTTTCTGGGTATAGCATTCAATTATGTTGTGTCTCCAAACATTTGGGACAATGATGCCTACATTTATGTTTCTCAGCTATTGTGATACCTACATTTATGTTTTGTAGCTATCATGTTTATTTGCATGTTCTTTGTGTTTGGCTTCTCTCCCTCACATTGAAAATAAGATTTTTCCCACTCTGAATCAAGAATGCACATGCAACACAAGCAGAATATGCACGGATAGCAGGTGGAGTTGAAAAAACACAACACGTTTACATTTTCACGATGGTCTATAACTTAAAATACACAATTAAAGACCTCTATCAAAAATGCAACCCTATTGTGTTTTTCAACTCCACCTGATATCCTATGTATATGAATTGAGATTGCATATTGAACTAGGCTTTTCTTTCTGCATTGCCTAAAACCAAGAGACTGTCATAGTTAACATCTAAATGGTGCATCTCATCATCACAACTAGTCCACCTTAAACAATTGAATATGTTTTCTTATATTATATATTCATTAATCAAAATTCAAATAGAAAATGTATACCTTGAGTACTACAATTCACATTAGAATCAATGCCTCCATCGTGCTCAGCCGGTGCAGTATCAATATCGGAAGGCTACATTCCAATGTAAATAATAGATTTAGATGATGATATTGTAGAAATGCCTAATTCACAGTCTATCATTTGTTCTCTAAAACACTAAATTAGAGATTTCTGTGATATCCTCATCTGTATCTACAGCTATTGCCTTTGTTGTTGTAGGTGCTTTTCCCCTATTTGATATTTATCTTCAGGTGTCCACACTTGTTCTATTGGTTGTTGCCATCTTCTCTTTGAGCTTCTCTTTGTTTTGAGAATAGTTTAACATTCTCTAAGAAACATAATTGTAGGCATCATGGTCACATTTTGTTGGAGACAATGTAATTGAGTGGTATACCCAGACGATGGAGAGAAACTTCTACACCTCCAGATCCAAGTTGTTATCCATCCCATAGTGTCAACTTGGAATTAGAGGTGCAGAAATTTCTATCCGTGTAGGTATACAGCTCAATTATGTTGTCTCCAAAAAAATGTGACCATGATGCCTACAATTATTTTTTGAGAATAGTTTAATTAACATTCTCTAATTAACAGGGCCAACCACGTGAAGGTGGAAGCTCATCTCGCCCCTCCTAGGAGCCTCTTATGACCCTTTACGACATTTTAAGACCTCTAAGATGTATTCTTAGAGGTTGTAAAGGGTCATAAAGGGTCTTGGGACACAACAATTAAGAAACATAAATGTAGGCATCATGGTCACAATGTTTTGGAAACACAACATAATTGAGTGGTATACCCAGATGATGCAACACAACCACTACTCTTGTAGTTCTAAGTTGACATTGCAGGATCCAAAAACCAAATATAAGGATTCTATATATGGTTTTTGGATCCACAGTGTTAAATTAGAACTATAGGAGTAGTGGTTGTGTTGCATTTTCTAGGTATAGCATTCAATTATGTTGTGTCTCCAAACAATTGGGACCATGATGCCTACATTTATGTTTCTCAGCTGTTGTGATACCTACATTTATGTTTTGTAGCTGTCATGTTTATTTGCATGTTCTTTTTGTTTGGCTTCTCTCCCTCGCATCGAAAATAAGATTTTTCCCACTCTGAATCAAGAATGCGTGTGCAACACAAGTAGAATATGCATGGATAGTAGGTGGAGTTGAAAAAACACAACACGTTTACATTTTTGCGATGGTCTATAACTTAAAATACACAATTCAAGACCTCTATAAAAAATGCAACCCTATTGTGTTTTTCAACTCCACCTGATATCCGTGCATATTCTGCAAGATTGCATATTGAACTAGGCTTCTCCTTCTGCATTGCCTGAAACCAAGAGACTATCATAGTTAACATCTAAATGGCACGTCTCATCATCACAACTAATCCACCTTAAACAATTGAATATGTTTGCTTGTATTAAATATTCATTAATCAAAATTTGAATAGAAAATGTATACCTTGAGTACTACAATTCACATTAGAATTGATGCCTCCATCATGCTCGGCCGGTGCAATATCAATATCCACAGGCTGCATTCCAATGTAAATAATAGATTTAGATGACAATATCATAGAAACGCCTAATTCACAGTCCATCGTTTGTTCTCTAAAACACTAAATTAGGGATTTCTACGATATCCTCATCTGTATCTATAGCTATTGCCTATGTTGTTACAGGTGCTTTTCCCCTATTTGATATTTATCTTCAGGTGTCCACACTCATTCTGTTGGTTGTTGCCAGCTTCTCTTTGTTTCAAGAATAGTTTAACATTCTCTGAGAAACATAATTGTAGGCATCATGGTCACATTTTTTTGGAGACAATGTAATTGAGTGGTATACCTAGACGATGGAGAGGAACTTTTGCACCTCTAGTTCCAAGTTTTTCTCCATCCCATAGTGTCAACTTGGAATAGTTTCATCCCTGATGTGACCATGATGCCTACAATTATGTTTCAAGAATAATTTAATTAACATTCTCTACTTAACAGGGCCAACCACATGAAGGTGGAAGCTCATCCGGCCCCTCCTAGGAGCCTGTTATGACCCTTTACAACATTTTAAGACCTCTAAGATGTATTCTTAAAGGTCGTAAATGGTCGTAAAGGGTCATAAGGGGTGTTGGGACACAATAGCTAAGAAACATAATTGTAGGCATCATGATCACATTTTTTTGGAGACAACATAATTGAGTGGTATACCCAGATGATGAAGATCAACTTCTACTCCTCCAGTTCCAAGTTGACAATGCAGGATCCCAAGACCATAGATAATGAATAAATTGAGAGAGCAGAGGAGGGCCATAACAACAAAAATAATATAGGACAAACCTCAAGTTAAATGAGGCAACTGCAAACATTTTAATAGAATTTTATTAAAATGTTTACAGTTGCCTCATTTAACTTGAGGTTTGTCCTGTATTATTTTGGTCATTATGGCCCTCCTCTGCTCTCTCAATTTATTCCTTATCTATGGTCTTTGGATCCCGCAGTGTCAACTTGGAATCAGAGGAGCAGAAGTTTCTCTCCATCATCTAGGTATACAACTCAATTATGTTGTCTCCAAAAAATTGTGACCATGATGCCTACAATTATGTTTCTTAGCTATTGTGAAATCTACATTTATGTTTCTCAGTTGTCGTGTTTATGTGTATGTTTTTTATGTGTTTGGGAAGACATCTTTCTAGCCTGAGCCTAGATCCTTTGGCAATTAGCTTAATAATAATGTAGATGACAGATGAGCAATTAGCTTCCCAAGAAAAATCCTATAAATGAACTATATGTACCCTAATTCGTGTGCCCTTTGTATGTACCCAAATGATATATTTGAAACAACAAGAGTAAGGCTAAATTCACCCTTGTTGTTTCAAATATATCATTTAGGTATGCACAAAAGGCATAGGAATTGGGGTACACGTAGTTCATTTACAAGATTTTTCTTGGGAAGCTAATTGCTCAGCTCTCATTTGCTTCATTTATAATCAAGCTAATTGTTGAAGGATCCAAGCCCAGGCTAGAAAGACATCTTCCCATTCTATTTAAGCCATATTCCTTGTTCTTGTCAAACTTCCTTGGTATGGTAGGCCTGCTCTCTGTAGTACTCTTCTTTAGCGAGACTTGATACCACGCTGCGCTCAAACTTCAGCAAGACTTCATACCATGCACATTCGTAGATTACGTTCAATGCATTATTTACATTCGTAAATCAGCATTGCGTACAAATCTACGGACGGTGCATGGTATGAAGCCATGCTTAAGCTTGAAAATGATAGTTAATCCATAGTCAAGGTCAAGGAACAAATGGAACAACCAAGAAAACACTATATGTTAAATCATGTGATTGATAGCAGATTGGGGCTCACCCGAGCCATAAACATGAAGAATTATTCTAAAAAAATATGTGAACAATATATATGTGCACTTGAGGAAAAGAGAAGTTATGTCATATCAATATTAAAATATTAGTTACAATATTAAAATACTAAACTAACTAATTCTTGAGTTCATCTCTGCAGATGGTCGCAACAAATTAGATATGTGATTACAATACAGAGAAGGCATTGTAAAAATATAATTTTGGAATTTGCCCTAGCCTGACATGTTTTGCACTCAAATCCTTCATCATGGATAAGTGGAGATGGGTGGATAGATGCAGATGAGTTGTCATCGACCCAACTAAAGTATCCGCAACCATTATTTCCCTGTGATACCCACTCTACATTAGTTCTTATATTATAATGAATAGTATTTACATTAGAAACTTTAAATATATACACATTAGCAACCTTTTTTCAATTAGGGCAGCACCAAAATTGCTGTCTAGGGTTATTCAATGTTTGTGAAGTCTTCAACACACACTTCCCACCACCACATTGATAGTTTGGCACATTGACAAGAGTCATCGAACCTATATCAATAATGCACTGCACCATCCTTACTACATTTATTATTTTTATATGATTATTTTTATAGTCCAAATACACCAAGGAGTACCATCAGAAAGATTAACCATTTACAATAATGACAAGTAAACCTAAATCAAACAGCTCATTTTTTTATCAGCATATGTAGTCTATGTGTATATGAAAAATGAAAGAAATATGAAGCTAAAATAAAATAGTGAACAAAATAGTATTCCACATAGAGTGAATGAAATATACCATCAAAAGAAGGTGACAAAATCCTATCACTAAGCATAGACAAAGGAAATAAAAAAGGGACAAAAGACAAGAAATAAGAAAAATCATTACGACTATAGAAAAATCATTTATACTATAATCAAAAAAAGAAACTCTTTGTCAACAATTTTCAAAATCATTAGGACTATAAATGGATGGATCTGATATTGCTTTACCATTACAACAATTGAGAATTCATCATTTGGTACTTCTTGGTGTATTCCATGTTTTCTTTTCATGTTTCTAACAAGTTTGTTGTGATGAGGCTAGTGTGGTCACAATTGAAAGTGTGAGTTTCTCTTGGAATTAAATAGCAGACTTTATCTATTGTGCAAAAAAACATATGTAGGATTATTATGGTCACAAAGCAATTGTCTTAGCATCAACATTTAACTTCTAATATAATATTATTAGGAATTTCTTACCATTGATTGTCAAACTGATGGAACTATGAGGCTATGCTTTGTTAATACTTTACCACTGTAGTGAATTTAGGTATTGTTTTTTAATATTTGAATGATTTTAATGGGAACTTTGAACTAGAGATATAAGTTTCCTAAAGAGTGATACTTCAACTTCCATGAAGGAATTAGAAAAAGGATGAGGGGCTCTTAATTTCTATAATCAATTTATATAATTCTTTAAGTACTTTTTTTAGGCTCTTTGTGAATGATCTATAAATACTCTACATTAAGGGTGGGGATTGTTTTTGATCTTCAAACAATTTAATTAGATTAGAATTATAATTAAAAAGAATCAAGTTTTTATGCAGGCATTTCATTGATCAATTTCCTTCCATTATTTCTTCATCCTTCATGTTGTTTCCTTCCAAAACTTGGTTGAGTTGGATTAATAGCAACAGGTTTAGTTTAAAGTCTTTGTTATATTAGCAGGGGCAGCTATCTTTAAATAGGGTTATCCATCAATATTTGGTAGGGTTCCTGATTTCATCATGTCTTTCATGTTTTCCTACAATCCTCTTTGATTTTCAAGCATTATCTCTATGTTCACCTAGGTTTCCATGTTTGGTAGAAACACTTTCAACACAAAAATATTTAGACGAGGTCCATTCATTGTCATGGATAGATGAATTTATTGATTCTCGAAGTATGCAATCACTATTACCAAGTAGTCATATTGCTACAAAGATTGATTGTCTCAAAACAATCATGGTTTGCAATGGAAAAGTAGTGAGATTGATTGTCTCAAAAGATGCTATGAAGAACACTTTGCTTAACAAATGCTTTACATAGACAAGAGACAATGCATGAAGGAACCCAAAAAGGAAAGACATCCAAGAAGAAAAGAATATGAAGAAATAATGCTGAGCTAGGATAGAAAGCCATGAAATTAGTTTCATGATAGCTTGAAGTAAAGATTGGATGCAAAGGACACTATGGCTCAGTAGGGGTTATAAGAGAGATCAATCAGGAACTAAGAACTAAAAATCAAGTCACTCAATGATACACTCATGAAGAGAATGATATTCATGCAATGAAGGCAGGTGCTTTGACAGTTAGTAGCTAGTATGATAAGTTGAATTTGAGGGTCTTATCAAAAGACAATAAATACTTAAGAAAACATGCTTCAAGGATCTAACTTGTCAAGGCCTTCCACAAAACTCCTAAATGATGATTTTGGTTTTATAGACTCTATACACCAGATTTCATTTGAGGGTCTTATCAAAAGACAATAAATACTTAAGAAAACATGATAGAGTTTAGAATGATGTTAGAGTTTCTTGTGGATGAGAAGGTAAAGCCATAGTGCTTAGGGGAATAGTGTGATGACTGTCCTAACTAGAGAATCACAACTTGCAGAGTCACTATCTTTAGGACAGTCAATGGTATTGGTTGTGTAGACTAGAGAGGTCAAGGGTGTGGTCCATTTGAACAAGGGGGTAAGGGATTTTTGATGAACTAATTGGAATAGTCAATCCCTTTATTAAAAAATCTATATCTTCTCTTGAGGGAAGTGAAAGGACCACAAAAGATAGTCATACTTAAAAGACCTATTTTCACTTTGGACCATACATTGTAATTGGTCACTGTCATATATCTTATTGATCACGGTTTGATTATTCATAGCCCCACTCTTTTGATAGTGCTTAAATTAGTGTACTTTTGACCAATAAATGAATGTCATTGTGCTTACAAGACTACTCTTCAACCATTGCATTACATGACACTTTGGCTTCTCTATTCATATCTATATTGATTGAATAAATACTCCACTCCATACCTGGACTTGTTGTTGTTTGAATGAACTATAGTTTGTTCATTCATTAGTTATTCTTTTTACCATAGACAACATCCTTTCTTTGCATATTGATTCTCTCTTATGGATGACTGATTCACTAAGAATATCTCTTTCACTTAGCCTCAGTCACATTGCTTTTCCTCCACATATCATTAATTATATAATGGACATCCTGACCATCTTATACTCATATTGATTATGCATTCTTTACCTCTAATGAATGCATTTTTGGACCTTGTAATAGAAGTGATTATTGTGATAGAATTCATGATTGTGCTTCCTCTTTGTATGAACTTCTCTGTTCCATGTTTAAGCATTTCCATTACACCAACAATACAGTAAAACAACTCATAATACAGTCAAAGAAAGACTTGAACTAGTAACCTATCTTCTAATGGATGCTTAGGACTACTATTATCATGACTCTCTTTGAAAACACTCTTATGACTATACCCTATCTTCTATTGTTCATCTTATTCATCATGCTTTTGTTGTTTTTTGTGACTTCTCCAGATTATGATTGTTTTACCATTCATAGACATGCCTTGACCACTATTTAGACATTCATGTTATCTGAAATTGGACATTACTATCACCACTATGCAGTGGCACTGGCATAGCATGGCATATTACTACATTTGAGGTATTTAACAATTATTTCTAATCTTGATCCTTAATCATTGTTTGGTACTTTAATGACTATTATTTGGTGCTTTTTCTACTGCCTTTACTTTCTAATGACTATTATTTGGTGCTTTTTCTACTGTCCAGCAATATTTACTCCCTACTATCATGTCAATCAATCATTGTTCCCTCATGTATCACTATCTTGATCTTATCATTATGCTTTGATATTTTTATAATATATCTATTACTCTTGTGATCTATCAATGATTAATGTTCATTATATCTACCCTTTTCGCCTATGTGTGTTACCTTGTAGAATCTAGATATTATAAATAACTAATCAAAACTGGACGTACAATGAGGGACATCAAAACTTTGTTGATGAATATGAGAATCTCCTAAAATTCAACACTACACTAGTCTATTGAAACAATACATGCAGACCAAACAACATCCCTCTCTTTCCCAACCATCCTAGGTCTTTCCACATTAAATTTTGATGTTCTGTAGGTCTTTTTTGACCCATATTAATTGATTCTACTCTCACCTAAATTGCCAAAAATCACTCCTGGTCATGCTCTTATGTTTTACTGTACTCTTGATAACTTGCTTAACATAGTTGAATCTATGTTTGTAACTTTGAAGGTGATTATTAATCTCTTTAGTAAAACTGTAATACTAATTATTAAACATGGTTCATTCCTCTAGCTTTCTTAGCACCCAATCCATTAAGTGTATAATTGGAAGATATGTGGTATACCTTATATGCATGCTTGTTGGTAGGAATTGTCATTCAAGAATTGATATTTCACCTTGGATCAGAGGGGAAATTTGTAGGTATTGTTGTTTTGAAGTATTTGTTACATCTCAGCTAGTTAATCTTTTATCATCATAAGAATGGTTGAAATCGATATTCTTGTTGATTTTGTCACTTTACATTGTGCAAAATTTCATTTCTTTCCACACTTCTATAACAGTACAGTACACCATGTTGCATGAAATTTGAATTTCTTCTAAATGGTTAATTTTTCTATGCTGAATAGTTAACTTGTCTATTCAGTCTGTACATAGATTCCTAAACCCTAGTCACAGCCTTCATAATTCTTGGTCATAGCATTTACAAACCCTAGTCAAACCATAGTCACCACTAAATATACTCATTGATTCAATCTCCTACCAACATATTACAAACATAAAAACCCTTCCTTATTCAGATAGATCATCCATTGCTACACATTGCATCCAATTTCATTGTATTTTCTCATTGTTCTTTAACTGTGATCACCTTTACTCCACACAACTCTGCATATGCATGGTTAATGATCTAATAATATAGGTTAGAATTAACATTCCATTATTAGAATTAACAGTCCTCAAGCATGAGTTGGAGAGGACTACATCAAAACAAAAAACATTAATCAGATGATTATTATATAAGCTCCTCAAGCATGAGTTGGGTGATGTGGACTATGTAGATATAAGAACTAATGTATCCACATCCTCCAACTCATGCTTAAGGAGCTTATATTATTTACTATCTCATAATAGTAAGATTGGTACCTATCCTAGTAAGTCATTATGAGATAGTAAACATGATCTACATCCAATCTTGGTCCACAAGCATGAGTTGGATGATGTGGATTATGTAGATATAAAAACTAATGTATCCACATCATCCAACTCATGCTTGAGGACCTTATATTATTTATTGTCTCATAATAGTAAGATTGGTACCTATCTTAGTAATTCATTATGAGACAGTAAATACAATCTACATCCAATCTTGGTCCATGTTATATCTCCAAATAATCCACATCATGATATTACAATAAATAGCTAGCCTTACAATGCTAGCCATCTCCTTTATATAATCCTTCTCCTAGAAACATAATGGATGTGTAATCCCTATAAAGGCCTAATTATCATCTAATATAAGTAATTACAATAGTTATCCACATGACCCAACATGTCTTCTCATGGAATTTGATCATCGCAACTTACAGAAGACATGGTTTTTCCATCACATTGACACAAATTCTCAAAATTCACATTGACTTCCCTACTACCCGAACACTCAACAAATATCAGAATACTGCTAATCCCTTGTAACTACATTCCATCATTCAATCGGTATTGGGTTTGAGTATAGAATCTACTATCTCCAAAGATCATAGAATAAAACTTCTGATGACTTGCACCACTTGTTTCCAGTGATGTTGACTGTACTCAACTAAACCTGTGATTCAATCCCAAACCTCTGGTTATTCACTTCACTTTTCTATTTAAACAAGTATTGTGCCCTAGCTAGGGCATTAGCCTTGAAGCAACTTAACAGCCTTCTCATTTCTGAGCATTGGTTGTGTAAATAAACTTTCCCCTAATTTTCCCTTTCATCCAATAGCATAGGAATTCCGTGGTGAAGTTGCAAATCGGGATCACGAACTCATGACAGCGCCGACCCAATGGAACAGAGTTTGGTCTAACAAGAGATTGTGTGGCTTTTGGAAATTTAAAATACGATACAAACTTAATAAAAATTAAGCAGAGTTCTTTACAATGGTGCATAGTATTCACTTTACATTGTGCAAAATTTCATTTCTTTCCACACTTCTATAATAGTGCAGTACACCATGTTGCATGAAATTTGAATTTCTTCTAAATGGTTAATTTTTCTATGTTGAATAGTTAACTTTTCTATTTAGTCTGTATATAGATTCCTAAACCCTAGTCATAGCCTTCATAATTATCGGTCATAGCATTTACGAACCCTAGTCAAACCGTAGTCACCACTAAATATACTCATTGATTCAATCACCTACCAGAATATTACAAATAGAGATGACTAGAAGAAAATGACAATCCACATAATGAACAATAGGAAACACAAAAGATACCTCAAACTCCATGGAAGATCAATGATGAAATGTGCTATTAACCTCGGGTGTAGGGTTTGCACGATCTGGAATAAGCTTCGTTCCTGCTAGCTTAGAAGATGGAAATCCTAATTCATGCACTGCAACCGTAAAAATGAAATGAGATTTGAAATGTTTTTTTTAAAGTTATATGCCCGTGTTGGTCAAAATTTCAACAGACATGGTATTGGTCGAAATTGAGACCAACACGGGCATGGATTAAAAAAAAAACAATTTTTTCCTTCTATAACCCGACCAACCTGAACCTTTTTAATTAATGGTCAATAATTTTTGTAGAAAAATGATGTCAAATGTACTAGTGGTGGACACAAGTGGACCTAGTGTTAGATGAAGCTGAGGTGTCCAATTTCTATTAGTTGTAGGATAGTGAGTTGGTAGTTGTCAGTGGACTCAAGTTTTTCAATTTATGGGGTTTGGTAGCTTTGACAAAGAAATTTGGTGAAGGTTTAAAGTTTTCTCTAGTCATGTTTGTTGGAGCTTTTCCTTGCAGGACCAAACTTGAATCAATAGATGGAGTTGATTCTCAGGGTAGGCACTCAAGTTTAACAAGAAAACAATCCAATTGATGAGGATTGAAAGGAATCCTCCTTCTTTGAGCTCCACATCACTCAGGTGGGTATTGCCTTATCTGTACACTCAAGACACCTCATGACAAGAAATAGGCCTATAGATACATTATTGTGGAATAGTCTTCAAACCCTTTTAGGTATCCTATACTGAAATGAAAGAAATTATTATGCAATAGCCCTATTTGCATACAATGACTCTAAAGGCTAGAGAGAACCTCCTACTGCTACTACCAACATGAAAGGGAAAGGTATTTCATTTGAATGATTGATGTTGGGTTGAAAGGACCCCTGAAATACCCCTAATCTCTCATAGACCAGTGCCTTATCCAATGGGCAGCAGAGTCAAATACCTCACTGCAACAAAGAGCTATGAAACAAGAAGACTATACATTCAAATATGGTGATGCCTTACATCAACCATACACCATCAACTAGATCATACTTTAACAATCCACTTGTGTTTCCAATTGTGCTATCACTCATTTAAAGGATTTTAACCCTCCCCTTAGGAAAGACCTATAAACAAGTAATACATTAATTAGTATCCACTGAAAGACAAACATGAGATACAATTGATACCCTAGTTCATACACACCTGAAAACCAGTCCTAGACCTAGTTGCTTCTATGAAAATAACTCTATTGTAGACACATAGGAAATGCAAATAGAAAGATTGAAACACCCTTGATGCTTCAATCAATTAGTCTAAAACTCAAATGGAGACAATTTGGTAATAGTACAAACATGTTGAAATCTTATACATAAGACAAAATGTTATAGCTTGCATTATATTCTCAAAACTAGAAAGGAAAGAGGGAACCCTATATGCAGAGAAGAAGGAAAATATCTATAGGAAAAGGACCTTTCATGGAACCAGAATAATGGACCACCAAAAATGTGGAACACCCAAAATTATGGAACCCCCACAAAGACAAAAATGCTACAATTTATACCACTAGTCACCTTGGAATTCTAAACAAGTTAGGATGCAACAAGCTACGGGTGACCAGGGTAAGGGTTATGGTTTCACCCACCATATCAACTAGAAACAATCAAAATCTAAAACATGAGATGAAAACTAGGCCATCAGATCCAAGAATGATCCTCACTTATGCGAAATCTTTTGAGAAAATATCAAAAATCATCACTTCACCATGCAAATAAATCTAACCAGACACCTACAACATGCCCTGAACACATGCATACCCATTCCTTCATGGCACAAACCTTTCTGAAAACAAACATCAAACCTCTGGACCACTCTGCAATAGTCAGCAAGATCATTCCTACCAAACCCAGCCGCTAAAACATTCAATTTCCAGTCCTTTTGTCGCTGAGAAACCAATTAAAAATTCAAATTTGAACTACAACAGTTAAAAGATTCAACCTTAAAACATGACCGTTGATCTCATGTGTTTCCCAAAATATCAAGCAGTTTGCGTCATTCCTCACAACAGTCAACAAGCTTTTGAAAAGTCTCCAGCCAATAGAATTAAAACAAATTAGCTCCATCTGGCAATGGTCCCACTGAGAAATGCTAAAATATCGACGCCCTCAGCTAATGAAACACATGCACGTCAGCTCCAACTGTCAAAGGACCCACATTGACTACATGCCTAAGAAAAAGTAAAATTAATGGCTGGCATAAGATCTCATAGGTCTGACACAACCCATGAGAACTTACACCAACCATTGATTTTTTGTGATGTTAGAACCCTCTAACAAGCTGGAAATCCAAGTCCCATTGACAACTGCCAAGTCAACAACATGTGGACCAATCAGAGATGAACAACTAAGAAATACCTGGCAAACAGTCCCACTGACACAACCAATGAGAAGGCTACAAATGTAACACCTATCAGTGGACCCACTAACTTCATCCTGAACACCTGGAGGATCGGACGGTTGGCACATGATCTCAAGGGCTTGGAAGATTCCATGAGATCATGCACCCGCCGTAGATTAAGAATCCTTGCCAACATCACTGAAAGCGTGACCCCACCCTACCGTGTAAGCCATGCTTCGTCGAATCAGGGATTTCCACGTTACAAAAAATTGACAAGCAAGCCCCTTTGACTTTTCCTCCTCGGCCACGAACATTCTGACAGGACATCCACCCCATTTCTCTGCAACCAATAAGAAACTACCAAATGTGTACATGTAGCAGTGGACCCACCTGTATATCAACATCTAATCAGATGGTGGGTGCATGATTGCATGGGGTGAGAATATTCCATGCGAACATATGCCAGCCATTGATCTTAAATCTCTAACACCGGGCCTCGCTGACATGTAATCCAACTCACCGCTGGCAACCAATAACTGCATGACATGTATGCATCCTTCTGACAACTGGTCCACATGTAACACCATTTAAAAATAGGGCCCAACACTTTTCAAATCAGCGACTGAAGGAAGGGTAAGCCATTCACCGAGTCGCATAATATTTTTTGGTAACCGCCAGACAAAGAGATATTATGTGAACACTCAGTCGTGTAATCGCTAAATGAGAAAGATAACCATTGGAAGACTTAGCTGTAGACACCTAAAAATCCTTTAGAAAATAAAGTATTTTTATTTTCTGAAAAATCCCTGATGACATCATCATTTATTAATTAATTAATTTATTTTTATGTCATTAAATCCCTTTATCTTAATTAAAAATATTTAATTAAGAAATCCCTCCCAAAAATGTTTAAATCTTATTTAAACATTATTCCCCTATTTATTAATTATTTAATTAATAAATTGACCAAAAATCCCAAAATAAATAATTTATTTATTTTTTGCCCAAAACTTTGCCAATTTCCTAAAGACCACTAACCTCTTCCAGAATCTTCTAATCCTTCTTTAATTTTGATTAAAGGCTAATCCCATCATTTCCTAACCCTAATCCCAACTCAAAATATTTAATTAAGATTAAATATTTATTTTCATATTTATTAAATATATTTTAATAAATATTCCCAAAACTAAAACCTTTGGAATGAATAAACATTTATTCATTCTCCCTAAACCAAGGAAAACTCTAGACTCTTCTAGAAACTTCTCAACCCAACCTCTTCACCCATCCTAATCCTAAATCCCCTAATCCTAATCCTAATCCTCCCCCTAACCTTGTCACATTCCCTAAACAAGGTTATCCAACTCCTAAGCTTGACCCAAAGTCAACAAACTTCTAGAGGCTTCTCTTACATGCATTGAAGGCATTTAAGGCCTCCTTATCCCTCTTACATGCATTTATGGTGCATTTAAGAAGCCCCTCACCCCTTTCTTACACCCTTTGACCTTAGGCACATTTCCCAAATTGTGCACATTCCTCCCATCTTTCAACCCAATCCCCTTATGACACTTGTCACAAGGAGATAACCCTTCCCCTAATGAGCCTCAAACTCATTAAAGCTTTTGAGATAAATAAATCTTTATTTATCTCCTAAATTTCATATTTATCCTTAGAAAGCCTAGACTCTTCTAGAAAGTCTTCATCCTCATCCAAAGCATAGACTCTTCTAGAAAGTCTTCATCCTTATCCCCTTGACTCAACCCCTAACCTTACCCCAAACTCTAACCTATCCTCCTAACCCAAGCCCTTAGGAAATCCTATAAATACTCCTCCTTCCAAGAGAAAATTATTAGCTTAGTTTTTATCATTTATGCATTGTTATCATGAGCATTTTTAGCTAGATCATCTTAAGCATACATCTTAATTGTTAGATTTCTTCATATTTTTCATGTTTTCTAACACATCTTAGAATAGCTTAATGGATTAATCTTAGTTCATATTTCAATCTTTTCTCATCATTTATGCATCACCATAAATCCCTCTCCATGCATTTGAGAGCACACCCACATCCCTCTAATTGAAGAAAATCAAACATTTTCTCTATAGCACTTGTTTTTAGCAACAATTTTGAGGTGGCTTTGGTTTTGTTTTCTTGTCTTATGCTATTTTTAGTTCATGAACATGTTAGATTAGTCTAATGTTTGAATGTTTCAGCCTTTCAAGACAGGTAATAGGTTCAAAATCATAGTCTGCATTAGCGAATTAGTGACCAATCGAGAAATGAAATGCACACATGTGTTTATGATCACTTAAATGGCCAAAAAGGTACTGAAAGAATAGAATAAGGTAGGGGTAAACTAGGGTTTTCTACATGCAACAGTTAGATTTTTGAATTTTGATAAGGGTTTAAGGTTAGAGGCATGAAAAATACTATAGAGACCAAAGGAAAGGACATACAGCCATGAAATTTTTTGCAAGGATAGGCCATTTTCTTAGGTTTTACTATGACATGAAAATGGGCTAACAGTGGCTCTATCTAGGGATGCCTGCCTCCTGCAGGCATGGAAAGAATTTAGATCTCTAGGAGGAGCAAACCACCTACTGGACAAAACATAGGGACCTCAAAAATTGGCAACTGATCTAGGGAGAGAAGCACACAATAGGAAAGGGAAATATTTATAGAGATCTACAAAATTTTTACACTTTACTTGGTGGCCCCAGGCCACCAAAAGAAAACTAGTGACCCTCCTAAATCAAAAATCTGATTTTCATCTACATGCGTGACCAAACATCTAAAATTTTCGTGATCACCTTGTGGCCAACATACATGAATATTCATGGGCTGAAGAATGACATTATACTGATCACTACCCATGTTTTCCCAGTCATAATCATTACATTCATACTCATATTCTAAGAAGTAAGGAACATCATTTACTTCCTCTTGATGACTAGAAAAGAAAATTTCACCTGGTAATGCATCATAAAATAAAACATATGGAGTATTATGCATTACTACAAAAATACCTAGCTAAGAAGGACTTGGATCCTTAGATTCACCTTCACATATTGCCTCAGCCACTAAACAATTTGGTTCCTTCATGATATCCTCACTAACTGAATCATGAACCAGGTGAAGGTCTTCTTCATAAATTTTGTGACAGTAGGACAACTGATCTGCATCATCATTTTCACCAAAAAAAATTATGTCCCAATTGTTGAAGACTAGGTCCTCAATACTGTCACCATCACTGTCATGTTTAGCAAAAGAAGGAAAAGGGTTGAACAAGAAACTTGATCATCAATAGAATTCTTATGACAAGCAAACACACTATCATGTCCTTCAACCTCTTCTTTTGTAGAGTCACTACACGAGGAAGGTCCTAGTATACATGGGTCATTAGGATCACTCTGAACACTGGCCTCATTATCAATGTCAAAGGATATATCATAAGGGAGCCGCAAATCAAAATCCATAATAGGTGCATACCTTTGAAATTATCCATCCAGAAGTGATAAAATATTTTCACTACTTAATGGACTTTGGGCTTTGTCTTCATCTTCCTTAGCCTCACCCCCATTGCAAACATCTTCCTTGTCTAAAACAAGGACTGACAACTCTGGCTTCAAATCATCTTGTGTGAAGCAATCTATGCAGGAATCATCATCTGCATCATATTCAATATTTTCCTCTTCAAACAAAACATCATCAAATCGGGACAAGAAGACTGCCCTCTCATGTTGACAAGAAGAAAAATCTGTAGACAAAAAGGAAATATTGCCATCCTTAGATTCATCTTTAGCACTCTCATATGCATTGACCTCAATGTCGGCTTCATAATCAATATCCTCTGCGAAATGAGAATCAACATTAGAAACACTGGCCTCCTCATGATCATTACTAGGAACCACCAGTCTTAGCAATCTTATGTCCCTCTCCAACTACTAGTTCTCCATTTTTATTTTTGCTAATTCCTTCTTGAGAGCAGCAACTTTATCAAAATACTCTATAAACTTATCTCTCAACACATCCCAAGAAGGGATTGAATATGAAGGCAAGAAGATGAACCACTTCATTGCACTATCAGAAAATGTCTGCACAAAAAGCCTCATAGCAACATCTTCATGTTTAACCTCCATTTCACCAAACAAACCCATGGCATCATATATATGCTGGCTTGCCAAAATAGATCCATCAACCATGAATCTAGGCAAGCACTTTCCATCCTCAATAGAGAACTCATGTGGGGCACCTTCAATGCCATCAAAACAAAAGGATCTAAATTCCTCCATGAGGAACTGCCCACTACTACTTATCCCTTTATGCTACTACTAAACACTTGATAGGGGAACATTTTTCAACAAGAAAATACCGAGAAGTCTTGTAGTAGAATCCTTGTTGACTGGAAGGTAGGGCAGATCTAGAGCTCACCATGAAGATCCATCATGTTCTTTGCAATATAGATTCACCACCTCCTTGAAGGGGAAAATGTTTCACTTGTCTTTAATCTTCTTCTAGTCAACCAAAACCTCACTAGGATTTTCACATTGTTTATCAGGAAGTGCACTGATCAAATAGAGAACTCAAAGTCACCACTCAACACTTAGTGAGAAGATGTAGCAAATTCTTTTTTGTTTATTTGACTCTGTGATCTTTAACCAAGACTCTAGGATGATCCAGCCAAGTAAAGAAACTTGTTGTCTTTTACTTCTTTCCTAGTAGAGTCGCCAGTTTGTTGGAGCTTTTCCTTGCAGGGCCAAACTTGAATGAACAGATGGGCTTGATTCTTAGGGTAGGCACTCAAGTTTGACAAGAAAATAGTCCAATTGATGAGGATTGAAAGGAATCCTCCTTCTTCTTTAAGCTCCACATCACTCAGGTGGGTATTGCCTTATCTACACACTCAAGACACCTCATGACAAGAAATAGGCCTATAGATACATTATTGTGGAATAGTCTTCAAACCCTTTTAGGTATCCTATCCCCCAATGAAAGCAATTCTTATGCAATAGCCCTATTTGCATACAATGATTATGAAGGCTAGAGAGAACCTCCTATTGTTACTACCAAATGAAAGGGAAAGGTATTTGATTTGAATGATTAATGTTGGGTTGAAGGGACCCCTAAAATACCCCTAATCTTTCAATTCTTGGTTTCCAAGTTTTCTTCTTGATTGAAACTTCATCATCATCTTTAATTTCTGCTACTTTTCTAGGTATAGGTGGTACAATCACTTTCTATCTCTTGTCGGGTCCTGGTGCACTCACTTTTACTCTTTTGCTAGAAATAGGAGAAAAAGATTTATCTCCATCTTTTTCAGGTACTTCAACTTTTACCTTTACTGCAATAGGATCAATAGGGTCTACACTAGATGCCATAGGTGGAATTACAAGATTTTCACTTTGCTTCAAGGCTTCTGTAGTCTTCTTAGCTATGTCAAACTCATGACTTGACATACCTGATTCTTTTAGTATTTTCTTCATAGTAGATTCAACTCTCCTACTAGATTGCTTCTTTTCTTTCAAACTTATTGTAGAGTTGAAATTCTCTTCATAGGTTCCAAACCTATTTGCATGACCATCCAACTCACACTTTAACAGTCTATTCACATATCCTACTATTTCTGCTTTAGATACTTCATAGCCAAGAGGGTCTATGAATTCCATTCTATGCTCAACTACTTCAATGTAGGTGAAATCAGTGTCTACCATAAAACAAATGTCATCTTTATGCTTTTCAACTAAGGATTGAGGAATCCTTCATTTGTTCTTAACAATATTCTGAAAAGTCTTCAATACAAGCTTCACATTCTCATTGACTTTATCAATTAGGTGCTTCATGTAGACTGAGTTTATTCTTTCCATTGTGTTCACATTGTCACTCCAATCAACTGTGTAAGGAAATCTTCTCAAAATATGGAAAAACATATAGGTTATTAGAGATGAAAACCTAAACTATGTGTACTTAGCCTTCTTAATCTTTTCTAAGTTCTCAAATAATTGAATTTTCAAAATTTCACATAGGTCTACTTGTTTCTTCTCAATACACATAAGATAAGCTACATGAACCATTCCTACAGCCATGTCATCTTCCCTTGAACTACCACAAAATTTAGTTGTTAGGATCTTGCAAAGGTACCTAACATCATCTTGCTTAATCTTACTTATCGTAATTCCTCTACCATTATAACTAGATCCAGTGTTGTCTAAAACAATCTTTCTCATGTTCTTTTCATTCAGTGGAATCTCTCCAACTTTTGATAATCTAGTAACATCATGAATTAGGTCAGTAGTTATATCAATAACTCTATCCTCCATCCAGAATTTCCCATTGTGGATTCTACTTAAAATGATCTTGGTACATTCCTCATCATTAAATTCATACTTCATGGAATAATTGATAATTTCATTGTTCTCTAGGTGCCCATAAGTTGGTTTAACTGACAAGTCTTTGTTAGGAATGAATGCAAAGTGTTTTGGCAGTCATTCTGTAGCAGTTGTTGTTGCATTCATGACTTGGATTGTCATTGATGTCAACACAGTGATATTTTGGATATTAGCAGGAAAGTAGGTATTGTTTTGTTTTGTGCACATGTTGTATTGCAGATTGGATTTTGCATAGTTGATGGTATGTTCTTTGGTGTGTTATTAACCTATAGTTAACAGTGCAAAAAGAAATTCATTCATTTGTAAGAGTTATGAGCATTTTGGTAAAAGCAGTGTTTAGACAGTGTTTCTGTAGTGATGTTTGGAAATCGGAGGATATCTCTTAGTTGGGATGGAATCTAATTTTGTGTAGTTAAAGGGATGTTGGAGACTCATTAATGATGATGTGGTTCATAGTGAAAAATTTGAGGATATGTTTGGAGAAAGTTACAATAACTGGAAGTCGACAGTTTTATGTGAATTCTGTGTGTAGCGTGTAGAATTTATTATTTTGTAATTGAGGACCGACTCATTTGTAATTATTTGAGTTTGGTATATAAGAAGGAATTTTTTCCTTATTGTAATGTGTACTATGAAGAGTGAGATGTGAATATATGCATGAAGTGAAGAAAAGAGCTAATTCAGTGATGAAGGAAGACTTGTGAGTACAAAGATCTGGAATTGTGATCTTGTGTAGCAGAGAGTGTAGTTTTGGCACAGTGTGAAGGAGGTAATATATTTCATATTATTCTGTTGAATAATTCTAAGATCTTTTGGACAGTGGATTCAGAGATCTTGCCTTGAAGCTGTTTGGGCAGTGGGTCCTTTTGTCTTCCATAAACTCTTAACCAGGTTAGAATCTTTTAACAGGAATTCAAAATCTCCCAATAGGGATTTATATGTACTAAATGTATTTCATAAGACTCCTAACAGGGTCCATCCTCTAACAAGAAACTTTCATATTAGTGCATCATTTTGTGGGCATCATTCCCACTGGGGTTTACTCTTTTCAAGAGGTTCCCTAGTTAACATATCTTGTGTTATTGTGCAATTGTGTATGATTATCTTTCTATGGTTGATCAGTACATTGATTATATTATTTAAAGCTATTGAATGGATAAATTATCAGATAACTGATTCACCCCCCCCCTCTCAGTTATCTTGGGGATCTTTACTTTTTAACAATTGGTATCAGAGCGACAAGTCCTTGAAAGAAAAGTTTAACAACTTAAGGAGATCCATGGTGAATTTCAGAAAAGAAAGCCCTAAATTTGATGGAGTGAATTTTGACAGCTGGAAAGAAAAGATGAAGACACATCTATTGTGTTTAGGACCAAGTTATTGGTTGATTACAAAGAATGAGAAGACTATCATTGAGGAAGACAATCTAGAGGCATGAACTAAAGATGAACTAGATCTATTCATGTGTAACATACTTGCAAGAGAAGCACTTTTATCAGCACTACCAGAGAATGAATATAGTCAGGTAAGATGTTTGAAAACATCTCATGCAATTTGGAAATTTTTACATTCTACTTTTGAAGGTGATGAACATGCAAAGAAGGCTAGATTACATAATTGGATTTGTGCATTTGAAGATATTAGAATGATGGAAGATGAATCTATTAGAAGCCATATTGGTATGATGTCTAAGATTGTAACAGGAATAAAATCTTGTGGAGGTGATAAGACAGAGAATGAAGTGATATGGAAAATTTTGAGAACTTTGACACTAGTATTCAAGCAGACAACGCAGATGATTGAACAAGTGATACCTTGTACATCAAAATTTTCAAGAGAGACTCTTCTTGGAAGATTAGAAATAGTAGAGATGAACTTGAGATTATCAAGAGAGCTACCTAGAATGGAAACAACATTCAGTGCTCTTAGCATTAGACCTATAAGAAGTACTAGTGTGAATGGAAATTATGCCAACAGTAGCAGATCTGAGGAAGATAAGAAGATTGAAGAAGGTATTGCATTACTTGTAAAAAGAGAACCAGATGGTAAGAAAATCTTTAAATGTTGGACTTGTCAAGAATATGGTCATTTTGCATCTAAATGTCCTAAAAGAGTTAAGAAGTATAGAAACAACTTTAAACCTAGGAGATCTAAAGAATGTTATTATGCAAATGATGAAGATTTTGAAGTAGGAATTGAAAAACATTTAAGTGACAGTGATAATGATAACTTTGAGGAAATAGGATTTGTAGCAATTAAAGAAGAAAGTTCTGAATCTGATAAAAGGGAAGAAAAAGCATTAGTTTCACAAGTTGAAAAGAAAATTGATTGGATTATAGATAGTGGTTGTTCACATCATATGACTGGAGATAAAAGAAAGTTTGTTAAGTTAGATAATTATGATGGAGGAATTGTTAGGGTTGGTAACAATGCACCTTGTTTGATTAAGGGTATAGGATCTATTACTCTTGATGGAAAGACTAACACTAATGATGTTTACTTTGTTGATGGACTAAGACATAATCTACTAAGTGTTGGACAATTGGCTAATAAGGGTTATCAAGTTTGGTTTTCTGAGAAAACTTGTGTGATAAAAGATAAAGATGGAAATCTGATTGGAAAAGGATCCAGAACCAGAGGTAATGTATTTCAGTTGAATCCTAATGAGATGACATGTTTGATAACTAGGATTGATGACAGTTTATGGCATAAAAGGTTTTGTCATATAAAATTTGATAATATTGTCAAGGTGAGCACTACACATGCGGTAAGAGATTTACCTAGAATTATGAAACCTACTAACATGATTTTCAAAGAATGTATTATGGCAAAGCAGAAAAGGATTTCATTTCCCAACAAGAAGTTCACATCGGCAGAGAAGTTGGAGATTGTTCATACAGACTTGAGTGGTCCTACTAGGACTAGATGATTCTATGGTGAAAGGTATTTTATGATTCTTGTTGATGATTTTACAAGAATGATGTGGATTGCATTTTTGAAAGAAAAATCTGAAGCATTTGATAAATTTAAGATCATGAAAAGCAAAATTGAGAATGAATCTGGAATGAAGATTAAGTGTCTAAGATCTGATAGAGGTGGTGAATTTACATCTAGAGAGTTTAAAACTTTTTGTGAAATGAATGGCATTAAGAGAAAACTTTCAACCCCTAGAACACCAGAGCAAAATGGTATTGCAGAAAGAAGAAACAGGTCAATAACTGAAGCAGCAAGAGCTATGTTGTTTGAAAATGATTTGGCTAAAAATTTTTGGAGAGAAGCAGTGAACACAATAGTATACACTATGAACAGAGTACAAATCAGAGTAGATACAAACAAGACACCTTATGAATTATGGTTTGGACATACACCCTCAGTTAAGTATTTTAGAATTTTTGGAAGTAAATGTTATATAAAGAGAGATCATGATATAAGAAAGTTTGATCCTAGAAGTGATGAAGGAATATTTCTTGGATATTCTTTAAAAAGAAAAGCATATAGATGTTATAAGAAAAGAACTAAGACTATTGTTGAAAGTGCAAATGTAAAAGTTGATGAGAAGTTTAAAATTCAGGAAAGAATGCTTGATTATGAATCTGATGGAGAAGCACAACCTCAGCTTAACATTGAAAATGTAGAATTATTTTTTGAAACTAATAGTGATTTGCTAAATGAAAGTCATACTGAAGAAGACAGAGAAGAAAATAGAGAAGAAAGCAGAGAAGAATCTACAGTCAGAACAAGATCAGTAACTATGACACCTAACAGGTATACTTCAAGACATCACCCTGTTGAGAAAGTTATTGGAAGTTTAGATAGAGGAGTTTTGACTCGAAATAAGGTACATTTATGTTTGATTTCTCAAATTGAACCTAAGACTACTAATGAAGCTTGTGAAGATGAACATTGGATCAATGCTATGAAAGAAGAACTAGAGAAGATTGAAAAAAACAAGACATGGGAATTGGTCCCTAGACCTGAAGACAAGAATGTGATTGGAACAAAGTGGGTATTCAGAAACACAATGAATGAACAAGGAGAAGTGATAAGAACAAAGCAAGATTGGTATGTAAAGGATATT
Source organism: Chamaecyparis obtusa (assembly GCA_027943335.1). Classification (NCBI taxonomy): domain Eukaryota; kingdom Viridiplantae; phylum Streptophyta; class Pinopsida; order Cupressales; family Cupressaceae; genus Chamaecyparis; species Chamaecyparis obtusa. The sequence continues at coordinate 1,458,732 of BSBK01000224.1, read as the reverse complement.
CACAACAAGAAGGAATTGACTATGAAGAAACTTTTGCACCTGTGGCTAGACTTGAAGTAGTGAGAATGTTTCTAGCATATGCAACTTACAAGAAATTCAGAGTGTATCAGATGGATGTGAAGTCAACATTTTTGAATGGTGAATTGGAAGAAGAAGTCTACATTGAGCAGCCTGAAAGTTTTCCTTTAACACAAGAAGGAGATATGGTATGCAAGTTAAAGAAAGCTTTATATGGATTAAAACAAGCACCTAGAACCTGGTATGCAAGATTGGATAAGTATTTATTGACATTGGGATTTATAAAAGGAACAACAGATAGTAACTTATACACAAAAGAAATTGAGAATGGTTTGTTGGCTATAGTTATATTTGTTGATGATATTATCTTTGGAGGATTACAGTACTTGACACATACAAGACCTGATATAGCACATTCAATGGGGATTGTAGCAAGATTTCAAGTAGAACCTAGAGAATCACATTATGCAGTAGTAAAGAGGATACTAAGATATCTAAAAGGAACAATGGATTATGGATTATGGTATGAGAATTTTGATGATTTTACTTTATGTGCCTATACTGATGCAGATTGGGGAGGTAGTGTTGATGACAAGAAAAGCACCAGTGGTGGAGCCTTTTTTCTTGGAGGTAAATTGGTCTCTTGGCTAAGTAAGAAGTAGAATTGTACTTCACAAAGCATAGCAGAAGTAGAATATGTTGCAGCAACAAATAATTGTAATCAAATTATTTGGATGAAGCAGATGTTGAAAGATATTGGAATAAAGTTTTATGAGCCTATTTTTATACATTGTGATAACACCAGTACAGTGAGTATGTCAAAAAATCCTATTTTACATTCTAAGACTAAACATATTGAGATCAAGTATCATGTTGTAAGAGAGAAAGTTGCAGAAAAAGAAGTAAGATTGGAGTACATAAGTACAAAGGAGCAGATAGAAGATATATTTACAAAGCCTTTACCTAAGGATACATTTGTGTATCTGAGAGGTATGCTTGGGGTTATGCCCCAACCTATTTTTGAGAATTGATGCAGATGATTGCATCCGTCTAGTGGTATATGAGCCCTATCTTTCTTCTGGATTGGATGTTGGAACTTCCTCTATGGGGGAGTTTATGAGCTGAGTCATGAGGACTCTTGTTATTGTATTTTTCTAAAAAGTGTCTTTTGACATTAGGTTATTGTTGAATTAGTGATAGAATTTATTTCATTGATGTCAATGGGGGAGAGATATACATGAAAAACATTGTGGATTGTATGAAAGAGTTGAATAGGAAAACGAAGCAAGATTTGAATTGATATTTTGCAATGATGTTGTAGTATTGGATTTTTGGAACATTGGATGTTTTTCATCTATGTTGCCATCAATTCAAATGGGGGAGATTATTAGGAATGAATGCAAAGTGTTTTGGCAGTCATTCTGTAGCAGTTGTTGTTGCATTCATGACTTGGATTGTCATTGATGTCAACACAGTGATATTCTGGATATTAGCAGGAAAGTAGGTATAGTTTTGTTTTGTGCACATGTTGTATTGCAGATTGGCTTTTACATATTTGATGGTATGTTATTTGGTGTGTTATTAACCTATGGTTAATATTGCAAAAATAAATTCATTCATTTGTAAGAGTTATGAGCATTTTAGTAAAAGCAGTGTTTAGACAGTGTTTCTGTGTAGCGATGTTCAGAAATCGGAGGATATCTCTTAGCTGGGATGGAATCTGATTTTTTTCAGTTAAAGGGATCTTGGAGACTCATTAACGATGATTTTTTTCATAGCACAAACTTTGAGGATATGTTTGGAGAAAGTTACAGTAACTGGAAGCCGACAGTTTTATGTGAATTCTATGTGTAGCATGTAGAATTTATTATTTTGTAATTGAGGACCGACTCATTTGTAATTATTTGAGTTTGGTATATAAGAAGGAATTTTTTCCTTATTTTAATGTGTACTATGAAGAGTGAGATGTGAATATATGCATGAAGTGAAGAAAAGAGCTAATTCAGTGATGAAGGAAGACTTGTGAGTACAGAGATCTGGAATTGTGATCTTGTGTAGTAGAGAGTGTATTTTTGGCATAGTGTGAAGGAGGTAATATATTTCATATTATTATATTGAATAATTCTAAGATCTTTTGGACAGTGGGTTCAGAGATCTTGCCTTGAAGCTGTTTGGGCAGTGGGTCCTTCTGTCTTCCATAAACTCTTAACCGGGTTAGAATCTTTTAACAGGGATTCAAAATCTCCCAATAGGGATTTATATGTACTGAATGTATTTAATAAGACTCCTAATAGGATCCATCCTCTAACAAGGAACTTTGATATTAGTGCATCATTTTGTGGGCATCATTCCCACCGGGGTTTACTCTTTTCAAGAGGTTCCCTAGTTAACATATCTTGTGTTATTGTGCAATTGTGTATGATTATCTTTCTATGGTTGATCAGTGCATTGATTATATTGTTTAAAGTTGTTGAATGGATAAATTATCAGATAACTAATTCACCCCCCCCCCTCTCAGTTATCTTGGGGATCTTTACTTTCTAACAATCTTGATTATACAATTTCTTGTAATCATCACTAAAATCTGCATCTCCCAAAGTTTCAAACTTGCAACCTAAATATCCTTTAACATTCTCAATGTGTAATACTCTGTCTGGTACGGATGATAGTGCTAGTCTATCATCAATTTCAGATGGTTCTACTAGTTCTTTCTTAATCTTAGGTTAATTTTTATCCTTAACATTTGAACCATAGAAATATCCATCTTATCAACTGATTAAAGATCAAAAAAATACCTCAACTTTGCAAATCTAGGGTTTCGGTATGATCGTCCCTGCAAACTGCTTCCAAACTTCTTCAAATCATCCTCAACTCACTTTTTCTTCTTTCAAATCTCTTTTCAATCACTTTTTAATCATGATAACTTTGATTTCAACCTTATAACACTTCACATTAACTCGATCTAACATCGCATTCATTCATTTTGCCGCTAAAACCTCAAAAAGATGATTCTGCAAACCTGCAACCATAAAACTTTTTGCGACCTCGCAAAACATGATATTTTATTTTGCACACTTAACCATAGCATTAGTACAACATAAAAAACCTATATCTAACTATGCAAAACTTAACTCATTCAAATTCCTAATCTACACTAATCCTAAGTCCTAAACTATAGAAACTTACATAATTTAAGTACTTAAAGAAGGGTCAGGTAAAGATTCATCCTTACCATTAGTTACATTACCTTCCTGACTACTTTTAGTGCTGAATATACCTCCTTGATCTGTGCCTTTATCAAATTTTACTTCATCTTTATTGCTATAGCAACCTTTCTCTTTGTTTCCTACATTTTCATTCCTTCTTGCATTGTTCCTAGGGTTAGGGTTATGATGATAACCTCCATTGTTCATTCTGCAAACTCTTGCTGAGTGTCCAAACTTGTTGCATATTTGACAAATGATTCCATTGTTTCCAAATCTCTGTCCTTGCCAGTTAATCTATGACCTACAATTTCTAGCAATATGTCCTACTTTGTTGCATCTAAAACATACTACCACTTTTCTTTGATTCATTTCTTCAATAGATTTCTTATCTGCATTATTAGTATTCCCAATCATTCTATCATAATTATTCAAAATTACTTTAGGTCTTCTACATTCGTTAGCTCTGTGTCCAAAACTATGACAATTATAACAATGTCCATTAAGAGGTTTAAATTGCTTACCTGTGCAATCTCTCTTCATGTGCCCAATAGTATTACAAGCAAAACATCTACCTTTGAATTCTCTTTGCATACCTTTAGATGATTCTTCCTATTTTGATTCTTCTTGCTTTGATTCTTCTTTCTCTCTAGGTGGTTCTTCTTTAGGTGGATCTTCCAATGTGTTCTCATCTAGCTTCATTTCCTCCACACTTTCAAATGTCTTCAGATCTGGCTTCTTACTTTCATGGTTTGTTCTAAACATACTAAATCCAAATCCAGTCATATCAAAGAATGGTTCTTCAAAAGAAATTTGTTTTTCAGTCTTATCACTATTTGAATATAGCCTTTCAATTTGTTGTTTAGATTGAGTTAATTCACCTTTCACAATTTTATTATACTTCTCAAGTTCCACATACTGCACTTTTACTTTTTCAGATTTGGATGCTTCCTTCTCAAGTCGTGATCTCAGGTCTTCATTCTCAATTTTCAATTTTTCATTATCAGATCTCAAATTTCCATCTTTCATACTAAGCTTCAGATTTACTATCTTCAGCTCATGCTTAAGGATCTCATTTTCTTTTTCTAATTCATCACAATCTTCAACAAGCATATCAGATTTCTTTTCAGATTTTAGATCTTCAATCTTACCTTTTAATTTGTCAATAGCATTCTTTGCATCTTCATATTTTCTTCCTAAGGAGTTTCTTTCATCAGTAAGCATATCAATCTATTCAAGAGCTTCTTCAAGATTCTTCTGAAGTTGATCCATATCCATAGAGATCTTACTCAAGCTACTAAGCTTTCCTTGAATGTTCCTTTTCCGAGTAACTGCACTCTGATACCAATTGTTAGAAATAGGAAATACTGAGAGGGGGGGGGGTGAATCAGTATTTCACAAACTTTTTCTTTTTCCCACTTATGGATATAACAAATTACTTTAGTGCATACAAAGATTATCAAGCTAATTAACAAACATAGCAGTAAATAGAAAGAACTCATAACACATGATATGTTCTTGAGGAAACCCTAGCCAAGGGAAAACCCCAGTGGGGATGGTACCCACAAAGATCACTAATCAAAAGTATCTTGTTAGGGATATTGGACCCTGTTAGGAGTCAATTTACAATATATAGTAGATCTATCCTAGTTAAAGGACTTTAGGCCTTGTTAGAAGCCTTAACCCTGTTAGGAGTTAGATTACAAAACCTGATCACCAGCTGAGCTCACTGCCCAAATAGGTAATAAAAAATGTTTCTGACTATAGTATGGTACTTCTTATAGCTTCACATCAATATCCTTTACTACTATCACAATATACAACTATCACAAGTTATCCTTTTCTTTATTTTTACACATCACACACTTTTTCATTACATTTCAAGTATGCCTAATATATGAGTTATAGAGCTAATAACTTTATATGGTCAGATTCCAAAATCTTTATCCAAGAGTAAACATCTAGGATGTCATCCCTTCATAATGTTAAGTCATTATTTTGACAAGAAAAAATAATCCCTTAACTCTTTTGCTAATACTGTCTCAAAAACTGTTCTGTCTGCCAAAACTATCTTTGGTAAACTTTGAATAACTTCGTTTGTACTACTCCAAACTTTATGCACACTGAGATGGGGTATCCTCATACTCTGTAGAAGCTTTAGTTAACTAAAAAAACAAAAATATTGCTCCAGTGGACGTCGCCAACTAAATCTTCATCGGGTGCTCTGTCAGGATCACTGTATCCATACTTAGACAATTTCTTCCTTCAACTTGCCATACTTGCATTCCAGATTCTGCGCTCTCAATAGAGATCATATGTTGCCATAATGACAACATCTATGCATCCACATTAGCCAAATTTCCAACACCTTCATGGAACCAGAATAATGGACCACCCAAAATTATGGAACCCTCAAAAAGACAAAAATGCTACAATTTATACCACTAGTCACCTTGGAATCCTAAACAAGTTAGGATGCAACAAGCTACGGGTGATTAGGGTAAGGGTTATGGTTTCACCCACCATATCAACTAGAAACAATCAAAATTTAAAACATAGGATGAAAACCAGGCCGTCAGATCCAAGAATGATCCTCACTTATGCAAAATCTTTTGAGAAAGTACTGAGAATCATCACTTCACCATGCAAATAAATCTGACTAGACACCTGCAACATGCCCTGAGCACATGCATACCCATTCCTTCATGGAACAAACCTTTTTGCAAACAAACATCAAACCTCTGGACCACTCTGCAATAGTCAGCGAGATCATTCCTACCAAACCTAGCCGCTAAAAAATTCAATTTCTAGTCCTTCTGTCGCTGAGAAACCAATTAAAAATTCAAATTTAAACTGCAATGGTTAAAAGATTCAACCTTAAAACATGACTATCCATCTCATGTGTTTCCTAGCATATCAAGCGGTTTGCGTCATTCCTCATAATAGTCAACAAGCCTTTCAAAAGTCTCCGGCCAATAGAATTAAAACAAATCAGCTCCATCTAGTAATGGTCCCACTAAGAAACACTGACAGATCGACCCCCTCAGCCAATGAAACACATGCACATTAGCTCCAACTATTAGAGGACCGACATTGAATATGCGCCTGAGAAAAAGTAAAATCAATGACTAGCGTAAGATCTCATAGGTCTGACACAACCCATGAGAACTTCTGCCAACCATTGATTTTCTGTAGATGTCAAAACCCTCTGACAAGCCAGAAACCTAGGTTCCACTAACAACTGCCAAGTCAACAACATCTGGACCAATTAGAGATGAACAACTAGGAAATACTTGGCAAACAGTCCCAATGACACAACCAATGAGAAGGCTCCAAATGTAACACCTATCAGCGGACCCACTAACTTTGTCCTAAACACTTGGAGGATCGGACAGTTGGTGCATGATCTCAAGGGCTTGGAAGATTCCATGAGATCATGCACCTGTCGTAGATTAAGAATCCTTGCCAACATCACTGAAAGCTTGACCCCACCCTACCATGTAAGCCATGCTTCATCAAATCAGGGATTGCCATGTTGCAAAGAACTGACAAATGGGCCCCTTTGAATTTTCCTCCTCGGCCATGAACATTCTGACAAGACATCCTCCTCATTTCTCTGCAACTAATAAGAAATAGCCAAATGTGTACACATAGTAGTGGACCCACCTGTATATCAGCATCTAATGGGATAGTGGTTGCATGATTGCATGGGGTGAGAATATTCCATGCGAACATACACCAGCCATTGATCTTAAATCTCTAACACCGGGCCCCACTGACATGTAATCCAACTCACTGCTAGCAACCAATAACTGCATGCCATGTAAGCATCCTTATAAAAAATAGTCCACATGTAACACCATTTAAAAATAGGGCCTAGCACTTCACGAATCAGCAACTGAAGGAAGGGTAAGCCATTTGTCGAGTTGCATAATATTTTTTGGTAAATGTGAGACAATGAGATAGTACGCAAACACTTAGTCGCGTAATTGCCAAACGAGAAAGCTAACCGCTGCAAGACTTAGCAAATTAGTGACCAATCAGGAAATGGAATGTGCAGATGCATTTATGATCACTTAAATGGCCAAAAAGGTAATGAAATAATAGAATAAGGCCAGGGTAAACTAGGGTTTTGTGCATGCAACGATTAGATTTTTGAATTTTGATAAGGGTTTAAGGCTAGAGGCATGAAAAATACTACAGAGACCAAAGGAAAGGACATACAACCATGAAATTTTTTGCAAGGATAGACAATTTTCTTAGGTTTTACTATGACATGAAAATGGGCTAACAACATGATCTCAGGAAAGGATGGCAGTGCTCTAAATATTTAGCGATTGGGTGAATGTGTGTTCATGGGATCTTGGAATTAGTTAGTAAAGCTTCAAAGTATTCAACAACTCAGTGAAGGCTTGTGTTCACTTGTTCTTGCAATGAAACCCATGGTTAAGAAAGTATCCAGTGATTTAGAATTTCTTCAGTCGCTTATTCTCCAGATAGACCTGAATTAAGTTAATGTCGGGATGCAGTCAGTCTACGGCAGTTATGTTTCACATTCAACGAATATGTGACAGTATGTTCTAGCAATCTCTTGATCCTAGTGGTTAAGTGTGTAACCTCTAATGATTCAGTGACATGGTTTATGTCTTGATCGTATAATGCAATAGTCAAGACATGAAATATCTAGCGATTCAGCGATAGCCATAGGATGAAGATAAGATCAATGACCAACGTGTAATCTCAGGACATAACTTAGGGTAAGAAATTTATTTGGCGACTTGGCAAGTGAAGGGTATCTCGTGTTCTCCAGATGTAACCAGGGTTAAGAAAAGTGTTTCGTGACTTGGAGAATGCCCTCAGTTGCGTGTTTGCTGAATGCTTAGAGTTAAGACTTGTAGTGAGTCAAATAAAGAAAGATTATTATGGGTCTATTTGCCAGGTGTTGCAAAGTTGTTCATTTTTTACTAGCCATGGTTTTAGTGATGTGGAACTTGTCAGTGGGGCCTGCAGTCAGAGACTTTTTAATCGACGATTGGCACTTGATCACAAGGAATATTTTTCCCCCTTGCAATCATGCACCCACCATCTGATTTGATGCCGATAGGTTGTGGGACCTTTTATCAGACATGCATGTTTCCCATTGGCTGAGAGACCAATGATGTGGATGGATGGATGAATCATAAGGTGCCATGAGTCTAGGTAGGACCAAGTTTTTTAAGCTTAGTCTCTAAGTTGCGTAACCCAGACTGAATATTTTTTTCTATTAGGCGACGATGATTTTGCTTTAGTCGGGTGATCTCCCAATGAAGTTCAAATATTCCTTGATGACTAGTGACTGTGAGAATATGGTCTTAGTCACATAATCTCTAGATAAAGTCAAAGGGTTTCAAGATAGTTAATTTCACCATGGTCATGTGATCTCTTGATGATGCTGCAATTAATGGATTTATTCTGTGACTTAGAATCTCTTCAGTCACATGATCTCTAAATTGTTTAGCAGTTAAGGAGATGACTATGAGACTACGAGACTGTAGTCGCTAAGTCTCTAAAGGTAACTCATGGTTAAATGAAATGTCTAGTGATTTCGCGACTCAAGGAAAATGTAAACTATGATTCCTATTGAGTTAAGTGGTGGAACTTGGGTAAAATGGGAGGATCTAACGGTCGTGTTTTAAAAGTTGATCTTAGTTTGAATGTAGACCGTCGATGGGCTATCTCACACCAGATATATAGCCATTTCTCTTCAAATCTAAATCTTTTCAGGTTTTCTCTCTGCAGGGTTTGTAGTATTAAATAGTTGTCCAATAAGAGGACAAAGTTTTCCATTTTGAGTTCCCAAGTGAAGAGGTGTACAATAGGTGGAGATACCAGTACATATCTAATACAAAGAAAGTAAATACTCTACCAGCTTCATAGGGAAAGTAAAATTAGTTACCTTTGGAGCAGTCAAGGTTGTTGAGATGCAAGGAGGACATTCATTGCAAGATGGATAGCAAGATGTTGCAGATCATATTTGTCAAAGAGAGCCAAGGATAGGATTGAAGACAAAAAGTAAGGTGGCTCAGCTATAAATATCCCACCTGCCTGATCGAGTGTTTTTAATGTAAACCCTTTTGGGTTATTGTATAGTTTTTAGGGTTAAGTTTTTGTAAACCCTAGAATGATCGGTAGCTTGTTGCATCTCCTTATGTATAAAAGGATTTTCCTATGATCATTCTAGGTATTGAGAGTTTAGGAGTTGAAAAGATAGAAATTTTGAAACTCTAGCCCTCAGTCAAGGATTGTAATTTTTGTATCATTTTTTATCAAAGAAATAGAGAAGTACAGGTTGCTACTACTATTTTGCAAGCTCAGTATCCAAAAAATGATGTATACAATGTTCAAGGTTATACTTAATACAAATTCTTAAGTCTTTTTCTCTCCTTTGAGTTTATTTTGTAAATCTTTAATTCTTTATGAGATTTATATGTATATGTCTAGCTTTGAGTTCTAATCTAGGATTGGATTAAATACTGCTCTGAGTGGGATGTATGTTTACTGAATCTATTTAAGGATTTTCTATAAGCAGGAAAGGGTTGAGGTATTTGTATTTATGTTTAGAGGCTTGTTATTCTCCAAGTATCTTTGTATCCATTCTGTCTTCTGATACTTTACCCAATGGATAGGGTACTGATTTGTATTTTCCTATATTTTCTTTGTGAGGAATGATTTAAACTTTGTAATCCTGAAACACATAATCATTACCAGTCTTTTACATTTTATTTTACTTTACTAGTTGTTTTACCTAGTGATGGAGAGTCAATAAATAATAGGTTGTTATTTAGTACTTTCTCATTGTCATATGTTGTAAGATCTAGTATTGAATAAGAAACAAAGTTAAATATATTGGATCAGGTGCACCCGCCTTGGTTTTGCAGAGCTAGAAGTGAAGAGGGTAGTCTTGTCCCTATAGTTGGTCTAGTTGCTTATAGATTTCCCATATTTGGAATTAACCACTCCTTAACATCAGTCATAAGCATATTGGTATCTCATGGAGTGTATAATCCTATCCAGGAACCAACAAAATGGTGACTCTGCTGGGGAATAGAGATTATAATCAAGAGTAAATAGTGCAGGTTCCAAGTTGAGCTAGACTCCTGGCTTGCCTATTTCAATTAGTTGATATCTCTAGTGTTATAAATTAGTTATAAATAATGTGGGTACAAGTAGATCTTGACTCCTAGTTGGCTTATTATTTATCCAGTGGTCTTCATTGAAGTATCTAAGAGTTAGTTTTAATAAATTTCAAATTATCTCACCAAATTGTGAGTGGCGACTCTAAAACATCTCTGTACTAGTGCTTTAATAAAATATCACTATGAGTTTCAAAAACACAAGGTCTTGGAGGAAGGAACACCCAAAGGAAAGTTTACAGGGTGAGCTTCCTGTCACATCTAGACGAGGACAGGTCAGGAGAGAAAAAAGTGTTAATGATATGTCTCTTACCTGAAAGCAAAGAGGAAACTCAAGACAAGAAATTCTTGCTCCTCCTAGTCAGGAGGGAAATGCCTCTGAATATGAGGAGGTAGTTGACTTAGGTTTAAACCAGTATGAGGATTATTATTCTTCCATAGAAAGAGAGCGTGAAAGATTACCCCAAAATAAGAGAATAATCCCTAGTAGATAGTATGGAGGGGATAGAAGATCTAGAAGTAAAATTAGAAGTGGGCAAGACTTTGTCCCCCCTTTCACCCTTGGTTATTCATTACCCCAAGACCTTCATGAGTCTTAGGATCAGCAGGAAGAGCCTCAAGCACAATAGGCTAAATCTGAAACAACTTTGCCTGATTCTAAGGAAATTTTTGAGGAAGTGTATGAGTTGGAAAGGAGAATCCATGAACAAGTAGCTATTAGGTAGAAAAGGGAAAAGGAAAAAGAAGAAAAAATTAGACATGCCATGATTAGAGCTGACCAATTAAAAAGGCAGTTGTTAAATTTAGAAGCTATAAATTATGTTCCCATTCCTAAACACACAAGTGAACAACCTATTGTCCATCAGGTGTTTGAAACAAGGGATCCAAAGGAAAGTGGCAAGAAAAAGGAAGTGGGCATTTCAATTAAAGAGCCTGTAGGCCCTAAGATCCCTATGGATTCAGCTTTAAGGTTGGAAGTAGACCTTCAAATGGCTAAAAAGGAACAAGAATTGTTAGCCAAAGAACTTGAAAAGGCAGAATTAGAAGCTTTGGCATTGGAAATGAGAAAGAAGATTGATTTCCTTAAATGGTCTGTAGGATCCACAAACTTTGCTAATTCTACTATGACACAAGGGGCAAATGTTTCAAATTTAGCAAATCAAGGAACTAGTGTTCCCCCACCAGGAGGACTCAAAACTTCTACCACAACAAATGCTCATGCATCCACATCTCAGGGTGTTGGTATTTCTAATATAGGGGTTATACATGAAAGATGCAAGAAGTTGGTTTTTACTAGCATCCCTGGATACCCTAACCCCATCCCTGATGAAATCAGGAAGAAAGTTCCTAAGTTTACAGGAAGCAATGTTGTTACTTGTGAAGAGCACCTTAAAAAATTTATTGATGTAATTGATGATTATAATATTGTGCCTGATGATGTTATAATGAAATTATTTATACAATCATTAACAGAAGACTCAAGGGATTGGTTTAGGGCTTTGCCACATGGTAGCATAGGTTCATAGGATTAGCTTAGGCTTTCTTTCAAGGAATAGTATGGTGATAAAACACATGAGGGTTTCATGCTGAATGAATTCAATAACATAAAGAAAAAATTCAATGAGGATGTTGTTGAGTTTAATGTTAGATTCCAAAAGGCCATGCATAAATTATTGCAGGTCATCAGATTGGATGATAAAGTGTGTCTTGTCACATATTTAAATGCTTTTGACTCTAAGATGGGCTACCTTTTGAGAGATAAAAATCCAAGGAGTCTGGTTGAAGCTTACAAGCTGGCTATGAACATAGAGAGTAACCGAAGAATTTCAGGAAAGTTGGGAAGAAGGGAAGATAATAAATCACCTTTGTTGAATAGAAAGGATCCAGGAAAGCCTCAAGTGTAAAACCTAAGGATGATGAAAGCCTAAAGTAGATTTTGAAAGCAATAAAAGATCTAAATCCTGGTGAGAACAGAAATAATAGAGTTACAGGGGGAGATAAGCCTAGTTTTAATAATTTCAATAGATTGCCAAGAATGCAAAACTACCCCTACAACACTCAATGGAAAGATGGAAAGCCCATTCTTTCTAAGAGAAAAGATAAACCAAATGATAGGAACCTTGATCCATTACAAATAAATTCAATGAATGTAGTGGAGGATGTCCCATGGTGTATTATTTTTCATCACCACATGACCCTAATTATTGTGTCATATCTCAAAGTGTCTCTTCACAGGAAGAGTAGGAGCAGAATGAGGAATAGCCTTATGATGACCTAGGATGTGGAATGGTTTCCTCCCATGTTTGGGATGAGTTTGATTCAGCTAAAGAAAATGAGAATCAAGATATTTCACATTCCCAAACTGGGACTGAATCATATCATCAGCAATTTTTTTCAGATGATGAAGATAGTGAACTTGATAATATCCAATGCAATGTTTTGAAGGATAAAGAGAATATTGTTTTGAGAAGGCCTTCTGATGAGGATATTGCCTTGATAATAGATGATATGGTTACTCAAGCTAAAATAAATTATAACTTGAGAAATAGAGTTGTTGGTGATCCAGGTTAGAAGCCAGCTAGTATTTTCATCAAGAAAACAAATAAGGATGTAAAAACATCACAAGATAGATCTAAAGGTGTTGATGTTGTTGATAGGGTCAAAATAAAGAAAAATACTAAACCTAATATTGTTTAGAAGGTGAAATCTAAGCCCATAGCTGAGGTTATACCAGCTTTGTAGAAAGAAAATGAAGGCCATGTTAAAAAGAGTGCATACATATCCATCTAAGCGATTGATAAAGAAATTGCAAACTCAAAGCTAGACACATCTGATTCAAAATATGTTCCAATTGACATGAGTAAATTATTGTCACAAATTACTATCAAAGTTCCATTGCTAGAAATGATGAGGATAAAAGAGCATAAGGAAAAAGCCCTAAATTGGGTAAATGGTGTGGTATCCATGGATCCTCAAAAAATATAGAGAACTGAGAAACAAATAGCAATTGTGAATGATGAAGATGGAAATTGTAATGAGGAGATTATTTCTAAAATTCCTCAAATCTATTTGGATACAAATGTTGTTAGTACTATAGCAGGAATAGTGGATCCTTTCTTTTTAACTTTGCAGATAAATGGAAAGTTGCTAAAAAATTGTATGATTGATTCTGGAGCATCAAACACTATTATGCCTACTGAGGTTATGAAGTCATTAGGATTAAAGGTGGATAGATCTCATGGGATGTTCCAAGCTATGGATTCAAGGGAGGTACTAGTTGTAGGTACTATCAAGGCTCTACCTTACAGATTAGTTGCATTCCCCAACAAACAACTGACCATGAGTGTCTTGGTAGTGGATATTCCTCCCTAGTATGGGATGTTACTATTAAGAAAGTGGAGTGCTTCTATGGGAGGTAGCATACAATGTGATTTGTCATTTGCTACATTCAACTTGGAAGGATAGAATATCAAGATCACCAAGGAATCTAGAACTCCCCATATGATTGAAGAAGAGGAAGAAGACACCATGAATTGCTTCCTTGATACTAACATTAATGCTTTCAAAGTCCAAGATCAGGAAGCAGAGGAGGGTGTTGAACCTGCCCACAGATCAAGAAGCCAGGAGGGATGGATTGATCTTGATAGTCTTTGAACCATGTATTTTGATGGAGCTAATAGCAAATAAGGATCTAGAGATAGAATATTCCTTATATCTCTGAATGGTAAAACTTTTAAGTTCTCCTTTTTTTTGTTATTTTCATGCACAAATAATGTTGTAGAATATGAGGCTCTATTAATAGGTCTAAGACTAGCATCAAGACATGGTATAAAATGTTTGAAAGTAGTAGGCAAATCTGAGTTAGTTATATCCCAAATTAGATCTAAATATGCTTCAAAAAATAAAAAATTAAAGCAGTATAGGAATGTAGTGTGGGATGAGATTGAAAGCTTGAGTGCTTTTAATATCTATTGGATGGAAAGAGGTCAAAATAGAATGGCAGATTTATTGGCCAATATAACTCTTAGGCCAAAAGATGTTACATTTGTAGATATTTCTAACATAGAAGTGTAGGCCAGCCCTTCCATCCCTGATAATGTAGATAACTGGTAAGTTTTCTCTGATGACCAAGATATATTAAGTTTTCTCCAATGTGAATCCCATTTCGGTAATAAAGAAATGGATTTCAGTACTTATGTAGATACAATGAATGGTAAAGATGTCATTTTTGGGAAAGAGGTTTTGCAGTTAAAATCAAACAGGGTTCCCAAAGGATTACTTGCTCTTGAGAGAGAATTTGACAATAAAGACAAGGTTTTCTCTGCTAGTACTGATAAAGTCAATCAGCTTGAAGAAATAAACTTGGGAACAAGGATGGCCCCCAAGAAGGTTTATATAGGCAAATGTCTATCCCCAAAAACCAGAAAGAATTTGATTGATCTTCTCAGAAAATTTAGGCATGTTTTTGCTTGGTCCTATGAAGATCTTAAAGCTTATAGGGAGGATCTCTTTCAACATGAGATTCCACTCAAAGAAGGCACAAAACCTTTTAGATAGAAGTTGAGACCTGTTAACCCTACTTTGGCACCTAAAATGTAGGGTGAACTCAAGAAGATGATAGATGTTGGAATAATCAAGCCCATTAGACATTCCACTTGGGTTTCAAATTTGGTGCCTATCAAAAAGAAAAATGGTGATATAAGGCTTTGTGTTGACTTTAGGAATCTTAACATAAATTCTCTAAAGGATAACTATGGATTACCAAATATGGAGAATATGTTACAAAAGGTGACTGGGTCAGAATTGATGTCTATGATGGATGGTTTTTCTAGTTACAACTAGGTAATGGTTAAGGACACAGAGCAATTCAAAACTGCATTTACAACCCCATGGGGAACATATGTTTATGTGAGGATGCCCTTTGGGTTGACTAATGCTGGTGCCACTTTTCAAAGGGCTATGGATGTGGCCTTTGCAAATTTTATTGACAGGTTTATGGTGGTGTATCAAGATGATCTGACAGCCTTCTTAGCTAAAAAAGAACAACATTGCCAACATCTAGAAAAAAATTTCATCAGAGCATTAGAATATGGGGTTTCTTTGAACCCAAAGAAGTGTGCCTTTGGTGTGGTAGAAGGAAAACTTCTAGGGCACATTGTTTCAAAAGATGGGGTGAGGATAGACCCTGAAAGAGTGGAGGCTATTGAAAAATTATCTTTACCAAAGAACATCAAAGGGATTCAATCCTTTCTGGGATAGGTTAACTTATTGAGGAGATTTATTACAAACTTTTTAGAAATTAGCATTCCCATATCAAGGATGTTGAAGAAAGGAGCAAAAGTTGAATGGAATACTAAAGAAATATAGGCTTTTAATGACATTAAGAAGGCTATAAAGCATGCCCCAGTTTTAAAGACACTAGATTATAGAAAACCTATGCAAATCTTTTCTTTTGCATCTACCCACACTATTGCAGCAGTACTGTTACAGAAAAATGTTGATGGTTTTAAACAACCTATTTCTTTTTTCAGCAAGACCTTGTAGATAGCAGAATTAAACTATGATATTATCAAAAAAAAATCTTATACCTTGGTAAAGGCCATTAAAACATTTAGATGCTATTTGGTGGGAGCCATAGTGGTTGCCTATGTTCCAAGTGCTGCAGTCAAGGATATCTTAGTCCAACAAGAGGTTTTAGGAAGAAGATGTAGGTGGATTAATAAGATTCAAGAATTTAATATTGACATCCACATTAAAAAGCTAGTGAGAGGGTTGGGCCTAGCAAAGTTGATGGCCCAAAGCAATCTAAATGCAAACCAAATAAATGTTTTAGAGGAGGATCAGAGACCTTATATATGTAATATGGATTGTTGTGATTGGTACAAAGACACTGTTAAGTATTTGCAAAAGATGGTTTTACCCCCTGAATTGGATGACAATAAGAAAAGAACTATTAAGCTCCACTCTATAAGATATGCAATTATAAATGGTGAATTGTGGTGGAGGAGCAATGAAGGTGTCTTGCTTAGGTGTGTAGATCAGGATAAGGCCAACCTTTTAATGAATGAAATGCACAATGGGATTTGTGGAGGACACTACATGGCAAAGACCACAGCTCATAAGATCATCAGGTCAGGGTTTTGGTGGCCATCACTTTTCAAAGATACCCATCAGTTTGTAAAGAAGTGTGATTCTTGTCAAAGATTTGTAGGGAAACTAAAATTCAATGGAAATTTGCCTCTCAAACTGGTTGCTATTCAGTCTCCTTTCCAGAAGTGGGGTATGGATTTCATTGGTAAAATCCCTAATAAGTCCAGTGGTGGACATTCTTATATCCTAGTGGCAACTGACTACTTCACCAAGTGGGTTGAGGCAATCCCTACAAGAAGAGCAACTAGTAAGGTAGTGACAGACTTTATGATGCAAAACATCCTTACAAGATTTGGTTGCCCAGAGACCATGGTGGTGGATAATGCATTATGTTTTAGGTTAGAAGAATTTGTTTGTTTTTGTCAAGACAATGGTATAAAAATTTCATATTCATCTCCCTACCATCCACAAGGTAATGGTCAGGCAGAATCCAGCAACAAGAGTTTGATTAAAATTCTGAAAAGAGTCTTGGATAAAAACAAGAAGGCTTGGGATTCCAAATTGTTACAAGCCCTATGGGCTGACAGGGTTACAATCAAGAAAGCAATAGGATGTGCCCCTTTTGACTTGGTGTATGGGATCAATGCAAGGTTACCCCCAAAAAAATTGTTACACATGTACCAGTTCATTCAGGCATATGATGATGATGTGGAAGAAGATATGATAGTCAGAATGAATGATTTGATTCAACTAAATGAAGTAAGAAATGATGCACATGATAAGAATGAGAAGTTGCAGGCCTAGTGCAAAGTCTTGTATGACAACAGGACTACTCGGAGGAATTTTTTCAGTGGTGATATGGTCTTAATGTGGAATGCAAGGCTAGAAGATAAAGGGAAACATGGGAAGTTTGATCCCATATGGTTACGACCATATATCATTGAAGAGAAATGGGGAGAAAATTCTTATTTACTAAAGAATATAATAGGAGAGCTTTTGGAGTTGCCTGTTCATGGTCAATTCTTAAAGTTTTATTTCTCTTAAAAGTCTTTTGCATCCATGTACAGTTTTAGTTTGGAGGTTTTGTGTGTTGTTCCCTTTTCTCAGTCAAAGTTTTGTTCTAGTCTACTCCTCCAGGAGATTCTAGTTTCTCATTGTACCTATAGGAGATACACGTCCCCAAGCAAGAGCCACTATTACCACCTACAAAAATTTTCATGGCTATATAGTTTCTCTCTGGTCTCTACAAATGTTTTCTATGTCTCTGGTTTGAAACCCTAGGTCTAAATTCATAATTATAGCCATTGGAGGGAGAAAACTCTAATTGTCTTGGCCTTGTTCTATTCCTTCATTACTTTTTTAGGTCACTTAATCCCCTTTCTGCACATGACCTTTTTCCCTCTTGGTGTTCGCTGAATTGCTTAACAATTTTTCATGTCTCTTTATCATTTAGTGAATTAGCGAATGCTACGAGCTCTTATCATGTTTTATGTCAATCGCATGTTCTCTAGATTCCTGACCGTTTAGTCATTTCATTCGGTGAATGGGCGAGTGTAGTGTTCACGTATTCTCCATGTCTTGGTGGTTAGTGGCTTAATGTTTGGTGACCCGGTGGGTGGTTTCTTATCTCCTCAGTCATGTAATCACTAGATATACCAAGGTTCAAGATGAATCAAGCTATGGTGGATACTGGTGGACCTGGTGTTAGATGGAGCTAAGGTGTTTGATTTCTATTGGTTGCAGGACAGTGAGTTGGCAGTTGTTAGTGGGCCTGAGGTTTTCAATTTATGGGGTTTGGTGGCTTTGACAAAGAAATTTGGTGAAGGTTTAAAGTTTTCTCCAGTCACATGATCTTGGGAAAGGATGGCGGTGCTCTAAATATTTAGCAATTGGGCGAATGTGTGTTCTCGGGATCTCAAAATTAGTTAGTAAAGCTTTAAAGTATTCAGCGACT
This sequence comes from Chamaecyparis obtusa, assembly GCA_027943335.1. Classification (NCBI taxonomy): domain Eukaryota; kingdom Viridiplantae; phylum Streptophyta; class Pinopsida; order Cupressales; family Cupressaceae; genus Chamaecyparis; species Chamaecyparis obtusa. The sequence continues at coordinate 1,440,295 of BSBK01000224.1, read as the reverse complement.
TAGCAAAGGCTTGTGTTCACTTGTTCTCGCAATGAAACCCATGGTTAAGAAAGTATCTAGTGATTTAGAGTTTCTTCAGTCGCTTATTCTCCAGATAGACCTAAATTAAGTTAAGGTTAGGATGTGGTTAGCCTACGGTAGTTATGTTTCACATTCGATGAATATGTGACAATATGTTTGCGCAATCTCTTGATCCTAGCAGTTAAGTGTGTAACCTCCAAAAATTTAGTGACATGGTTTATCTCTTGATTGTATAATGCAATAGTCAAGTCGTGAAATATATAGTGATTTAGTGATAGCCATAGGATGAAGATAAGATCAACAACCAGCATGTAATCTCAGGACATAACTCAGGGTTAGAAATTTTTCTAGTGACTTGGTGAGTGAAGGCTATCTTGTGTTCTCAGATGTAACCAGGGTTAAGCAAAGTGTTTCATGACTTGGAGAATGCCCTTAGTTGTGTGTCCATTGAATGCTTAGAGTTAAGACTTGCAGCGACTCAAATAAAGAAAGATTATTGTGGGTCTATTTTCCAGGTGTTGTAGAGTTCATTTTTGACTGGCCACAATTTTAGTGATGTGGAACTTGTCAGTGGGGCCTATAGTCAAAGACTTTTTAATCGATGGTTGGCACTTGATCACAAGGAATATTCTTCCCCCTTGCGATCATGCACCTACCGTCTGATTTGATGCCGACGGGTTGTGGGACCTTTTGTCAAACATGCATGTTTCCCATTGGCTGAGAGATTGATGATGTGGATGGATGGATGAATCATAAGGTGCCATGAGTCCAGGTAGGACCAGGTTTCTTGATCTTAGTCTCTAAGTCGCGTAACCCAGACTGAATATTTTTTTCTATTAGGTGACTATGATTTTGCTTTAGTCGGTTGATCTCCCAATGAATTTTGAATATTCCTTGATGACTAGCGATTGTGAGAATATGGCCTTAGTCACGTAATCTCCAAATAAAGTCAAAGGGTTTCAAGAAAGTTAATTTCACCGTGGTTGTGTGATCTCCTGATGATGCTATAATTAATGGATTTATTCCATGACTTAGAATCTCTTCAGTCCCATTATCTCTAAAATGTTTAGTGGTTAAGGAGATGACTGTGAGACTATGAGACTGCAGTCGCTAAGTCTCTAAAGGTAACTCATGGTTAAATGAAATGTCTAGCAATTTTGCGACTCAAGGAAAATGTAAACCAGGATTCCTATTGAGTTAAGTGGAGGAACCCGGGTAAAATGGGAGGATCTAACGGTCATGTTTTAAAAGTTGATCTCAGTTTGAATTTAGACCGTCAATGGGCTATCTCACACTAGATATAAAGCCATTTCTCTTCAAATCTAAATCTTTTCAGGTTTTCTCTCTGCAAGGTTTATAGTATTAAATAGTTGTCCAGTAAGAGGACTGATTTTTCCATTTTGAGTTCCCAAGTGAAGAGGTGTACAACAGGTGGAGATACTAGTACATATCTAATACAAAGAAAGTAAATACTCCTCCAGCTTCATAGGGAAAGTAAAATTAGTTACCTTTTGAGTAGTCAAGGTTGTTGAGATGTAGGGAGGACATTCATTGTAGGATGGACAACAAGATGTTGCAGATCGGATTTGTCAAAGAGAGCCAAGGACAACATTGAAGAAAAAAAGCAAGGTGGCTCAGTTGCAAATATCCCACCTACCTGATCAAGTGTTTTTAATGGAAACCCTTTGGGGTTATTGTATAGTTTTTAGGGTTAAAGTTTTTGTAAACCCTAGAATGATCGGTAGCTTGTTGCATCTCCTTATGTATAAAAGGATTTTCCTATGATCATTCTAGGTATTGAGAGTTTAGGAGTTTAAAAGATAGAAATTTTGAAACCCTAGCTCTCAGTCAAGGATTGTAATTTTTGTATCATTTTTTATCAAAGAAATAGAGAAGAAGTACAGGTTGCTAGTGCTATTTTGCAAGCTCAGTATCCAAAAAATGATGTATACAATGTTCAAGGTTATAATTAATACAAATTCTTAAGTCTCTATCTCTCCTTTAAGTTTATTTTGTAAATTGTTAAGTCAAACTGAGATTTATATGTATATGTCTAGCTTTGAGTTCTGATCTAGGATTGGATTAAATACTGCTTTGAGTGGGATGTATGTTTACTGAATCTATTTAAGGATTTTCTATAAGTAGGAAAGGGTTGAGGTATTTTTATTTATGTTTAAAGGCCTATTATTCTCCAAATATCTTTGTATCCATTCCATCTTCTAATACTTTTCCCAATGGATAGGGCACTGATTTGTATTTTCCTATCTTTGCTTTGTGAGGAATGATTTAAACCTTGTAATCCTGAAACACATAATCATTACCAGTCTTTTACATTTTATTTTACTTTACTAGTTGTTTTACCTAGTGATGGAGAGTCAATAAATAATAGGTTGTTATTTAGTACTTTCTCACTATCATCTGTTGTAAGATCTAGTATTGAATAAGAAATAGAGTTAAATCTATTGGATCAGGTGCACCTGCCTTGGTTTTACAAAGCTAGAAGTGAAGAAGGAAAACTTGTCCCTATAGTTGGTCTAGTTGCTTATAGATTTAACCACTCCTTAACATTAGTCATAAGCATATTGGTATCTCATGGAGTGTAAAATCCTATCCTGGAACCAACAATATGATAACAAACAAATATCACAATCAACACATAACACAAGAGATTTAGCATGGAAACCCTATAAAGGGAAAAACCACTTGGGACCGGCAACCCAAAATTATCCACTCTTCTGAAGTGAGGTCAGTGAAGACCCAACCTTGTTAAAGGTTTACAAAACACTATTAGGTGTGACCTTGTTAGAGATTTTCGACTAGAAGTTATCATCCAACCAGCATTCACTATGGGGTTGACAGGATAACAATGTTCATTCTATGAATGATACATCATAAGACTTTCTTAGTCCACTCAGTTAAGAGATTTTTACTATGTACAATGGTTAAATATGTAACAGTAGATGATTTTCCTTAATACAACTTCAATTGTAGATTATAGATCAATATTCAGCTCATACGAATCATTCTGATCAATATTACACTTCAGATTCAACAATGTATCAACAAACTGTTTGTCGGTAATTACTCTCTATAGCTTGATATTTGTTCTGTAGCTCAATTCTTACTAACTAGTATGATTAGAATGCATGAAAGCTTGTTCATGCTATAATCCTATAGTATCTTCTTCTTTCGGCATTTTCACTATGAAATTTCTAGTCTCTTATATAGATGAGTAAATCATTTTCCTTTTTGTCCATCAGATTTTTCCGCTTAATCATATTCATTGATTTTTCCACTTCAAGCTTCCTCAGCTAATGTGTCAATAACATGTTTCAATCTGTTCCATTAGATCTTCCTTTAATTATGTTAGCCGTCAATCTTTATAACAAACATTATATATTACCACTAAAATTGATGTACTTAATAGCTCATCAATCTTATTGGCTAAACTGATCATTTAATCTGATCATTTAATTCATTCTATTTTGCTCGGTTAACAAAGAAATGTGTCAGTGAACACAAGCTCGGTTAACATTGCTCTCAGTATACACTACACTCCGTCGGTGTATACTGAAATGCTTCATTTACTAACAACACTGCTTTGTGTCTTTCAGCTCTATTCTTCATCATAGATGAATGCAACATAATAAAGTCAATATCATAAGGTCATAGACTCATCAACAAGTTACTCAATGTGTTCCTTATCATCATCTGTCATGTACATCTTCCTCATGTAGATTTCTCTATTCTTCATCTCTTTCACCTTTCTACAGATGTTTCAGTATAGTAACTTACAAGATAAGTGTTGTCAAACTAGTTGACATCAATGACAACATAATACTAATTTAATCATATTACATATCTAATCAACAACTCCTCAGTGATCTTTACTCAGATTCCAAATCAGTTGTAGTTCATCAGAAAGTACCAAATCCATTCGAGAAAATGAAAGATCCACATGAGAAAGTGCTAATGCCAGCAAATTATCGCATGGTACAGTGAGAAACTTTGTATGAAGCAATGCAAATCCTCATGCAAGAAAGTACAGAGAAATATAGAAAGTACAAATAGAATCCGAAAATTATCAGAAAAAAGAAATAAAATATGGTGAGTGTAGAAAATGAATGTTCTACCCCATAGTGGGTGCCAAAAATGTGTGCTAAAATGTTGACACACTTCTATTAGTCATTGTATCCAAGATTTCTCAAGAATGAGCTCTCAAATGGTGACTCATAGCTCTCTATTCATGGAGTGCAAGGGTTTGTAATGGAGGCCCTTAGATTAGACCTAGTTTTTGCCCATGCAAGTACACCATAAAATGAGAGATTCAAAGAGGAAAAGCAAGAATACTAGCCTCCGTGATCATCAAGTATGCATACAAATGAAAATGGAAACTAATCTATATGATAACAATGCATAAAAACAAACTAATCTATGAAAAGAAATGCTTATGCAAGATTATTCTATGAAAGGAAACATGAATCTAATCTAACATGCAAATGAAAAATTAATCTAAATGGATTTCCATGGAGGCATGAGAGAAGAAGACAAGAAGAGAGAAGTTTCAATAGCCAAGCTCAAGTGCTCAGATTCTCCTCCAAAATTGCTCTTCAAACCTACAGCATAATAGTAGCATAAAATCTCTATCAAATGAGAAGGAGAGGGTTCCTTATAAAGGAAAGTGTGGAGGGAAATGCACCCTCAAGAGCAATGTGGGATAAATCCCTCAAAAGGCAAAAAGAGGAAAGAAGGCCCACCACTTGGAAAGTGTAGAGGAAAAAGGGTTTTTATTTATTTTTATTTCCTTTTTCGTCATAAAGAGAGCTTTAAGTGGGGTATTTTATTTATTTAAAAGAGGGATTTTCTTTTAATTAAATAAGATAAGATTATTTAATTAAAAGAGAGGTATTAATTAATAAGATAAAATCATTGCATTCCTGCAGATTAGATTCCTTCATCCCAATTTATTATAGGAGTAAAAGGTAGTGACTCAGAGACGTACTGATTAATAAGATAAAATCATTTAATCAAAAGAGATTTTCCTTTAATTAAACAAGATTATTTTATTTAAGAGATACTTTCTTTTGACTAAATAAGATTATTTTATTTAATAAAAAGAGATATCTTCTTTGAATTAAATAAAATTATTGATGAAATGATCAAACCTTAGGAAATATTGAAATATTTGAATTAATTACAATTTGATCAAGAAAATTGATTTGAATTGAAAATATTGCAAGGCATTGATTCAGGAAATTGATAGATTGGTTCCGTCATTTGATAAATTGAAGAATCCCAAAGTCTAGGCGACCATTTTAGGGTGCATACAGTTCCTTCTTTGACCGAGTTGCTCGGTTGGTTTTCTGAGTTATTTCCTGGCGCTCGGTAATGTTGCTTGCCAATTGGTTTATTTTGATTTCTTGTTGAGGCCGACTTGTGCAGTGAATTTTGGTAATGGATTTAATGTTGGTATCGATCATTGGGAAGTGTGTGGACCAAGATATGGTTGTTCCTTTCTCCAATGATGGATCTGAAGGTTGAATTGTTTTGGTAGCCTCTTGTATAAATGTAGGAGCTGGTTGTAGTTTTAGGATGATCATTTTGTAGGCAGTGAAGTTAGCAGATAGGAGATAGAAAGTTAGATCCTCGCATGTATGAGGACTTCTGTATTTGATCTTTGAATGTACTTGGTCATAATTGGGAAGGCCTTATAGCCCTACATGTATGAATCCATTACTGACTAATATATGAAGTTTTTCTACATTTATGTTTTCCTTGTTTAATTTGCTTTTGCGTGCGGTTTCTGTAAGGGGGTTGAGATTAAGGTGTTCCTTTGGCCCTTCATCATGCGCTCTCTTGCGTCAAAATGAGAAAAATGTCAAGAGTGGGGTAGAATATCTTTATCCAATTTAATTCTGGGACTATTACAAAGCTCCAAAAATACATCATTCATTCAACTATAATTTTTTTTGAAATAATTATATTTGCATTATGCAATATTATTGTTTTAGCTGCAATAACATCTGCATCATGATACTGGATAAAAGACCTACCCAAATGATAGTGTAGTACTATCTAAAATAGTTTGTCTTTGATTCTCATATGTATGGAAAGAGTCACATTCTAGATTTGTGTTAATTTAAAATTACTTATGAGATCGTAAGAATGTTGAAGATGTATATATGGTTTAATGAAAAGAAAACATATTAAAGAGGCTAGCACAGTCTACATACCATAGGCACTTAGAGCTGATATTTTTACCATCATTAGCTATTCCTTGGGCATAGCCTAGCTATTGTTCATGTCTTTGATCTAATGTTTTCATTGTACATGGTCTTAAGTGTTGAATATAAATCACATTTGGTAGTTTCTATCAATTATATCCTCTACACTCTGACAAATGGAACATGTCATACCCTTGGATGAACTTCAATGTGTTTTCATTCAAATAAGTATAAATGTATATTGTGTTATGCTACGTACTTTTGTAAGTCCCAAATTGTTAGATAGGATATTGTATTCCTCAATTAGTAATTAAGGTGACCTTGCATATATTTTATAGAATATTATGAACTTCTAACCATGGAAGTATTGACTGGTAATGTGGTAAAACTCCTGTATGATGATGATGCAGACATAGATCCCCACATACAAGTATTCTCCATACAAAACTTGTTAGAATAACAATGTCCCAATCAACTAAGGGGGGGGGGTGAATCAATTGATGTCAAACTTATTAAACTTAATTCCAATAATAACCTTCTACTCAACTGAATGTATAATAATCATAACACAATAACACCAATATTTGTTCTCGAGGAAAACCCTATTAAGGGAAAAACCCTGGTGGAAATGATGCCCATAAATCAGTAAGTTATGAGTGTAGTAACCTAATAAAGAGTTCTAGTCCTATTAGGAGATGATAATTATAATAGTACAATCCATGTTAAAGGACATACCCTCTTAGGATTCAAAACCATATTAAAGGTATTACAACTAGTCACTGATCAAAATACAGGTGAAGGTTACTTCCACCTTCAAGACTCATTGTCCTATATTTTAAGAGATATTATCATAAATATCTAGTACATTCACTGCCAAGAGAGTTCCAACCTTGTGCCTTAATGCAAAATCTTTTGTTCTTCATCAATAGTTCTTCCAGTCCAAAATATCACATCATAATGCACACCTCACATACTTGAAACTACAAGAAAAGACATCCTTATATATTGTTGGATTACATAGAGGAGGGGTGAATCGGTAATCCCTAATTCCAAATACCTAAAAATATTTTCTCTGATTAACTTGGTTAAACACAATTTACTATTTACCGACAATAGTAAATAAACTTTAATAATTAGCAAATCAATCACATAAATCAATAATCACATGTAACACATGTATTTAATGTGGAAAAATAGCTTTGGGAAAAACTACTGTGGGAATCATCACCCACTACGAAAATACTCTTCTAAAGTGCTACTAGTTAAGAGCCAATCCGGTTAAAGATTATAATACACACTGTTAGGTGTGACCCAATCAAGGGATTTACCTCAGCTATTTTAGGATCTTCACCTTTTTTGGAGTGGCCTTGTTAGAGGACTTCAAACACTCTTTAGAATGTTACCTTTTCAACAGATTTTACAATAAGACTATTAAGTCTACTAAGTTAATATATTTCTCAGTTACAAATGCTAATAAGAAATACTAAATAATTTGACCTGTAGATTCACAACTATCTTTGCATAACTAGATCCTTTGTTCACTCCTCTATCTTCACTTCAATTCTTCACTTTCCACTGGCTTCAAAACTTCATTAGATCCTACTTTCTAACTCTGAATCTCTCTGTTGCTTCTTCACTACTTCAGTCAGTGACTCTTCAACTCTTCAATTCGCTAGCCATTTTCTCATACAAATCCATCCTTTATATAGACAATTTTGTTTTCTTAATATCCTCTATTACATTTCCCTTTGATCAATCTTAACCGTCCAACTCATTATACCTTGAATCTAGATCTCAATAACACATTTTCTTTTTACCTAGGAACTTGAACTTTCTTGAAACTTGTTCCTTCTCTTTTAACCATTTAGATCTAAGCCATAGATCATCATCATCAATTTTCCTGATTGTAGATCTCTCTAAATAACTTTCATTGTCATCATTATCATCCAGCTCATCATAACTAATCATTAAATGTCGTTCCAATCCTTGTTTTTAATTATTGTTCCTTTCTCAGTAAATAACTCTATATTGTAGTTAACTTCACTCGATCTCTAAAACTTTCCTACTAGGTGTCCTTAGTTCCCTTTCCTTTACCGAGTGACTTTTCCTTCTCGGTAGCCAAAACTCTTTTGCTTACCAACTTGACAAATCTTCATTAACATACTTTATCTACTTCATATAATCATATATTAGATAGAAAAAATTTATATCAACATAACCTTACCATTGTCTGAGCTATATCAGTTACCCAATTAAGTTCTTTAACTTCATAACATCTCATTTCTTCTTCTCCTTAACTCATTCAACTTATATCATATACCGAATGATATGGTAACATAATATAAACCATAAATCAATTTCTTGACATCAATGACTAGAGAATAACTGATCTAAACTTTCTACTATCTTGTATTCCTCTAATCTTGGTTGGTCTTCATGATCATCACCATCAATTATAGTAACAATCTCCCTCTTTGGCATGGATGGGAACACTAATAATATTCATTGTTCAATTGATGATGGTAACATTTTACTAACATGCTTATACTCCCTCTAAGATGTAACTTCTCTATTCATATTCTTCCTCTTTCATTGCTCCTATATCTGATATTCTTCTTTACTGTCTCTCTTTGACAACTTCATTGATATTCTCCCTCTGCATTATTCATCAATTATTTATTCTCCCTCTTTGACAAAAATGCCAAAGACACATACTCTTGAAAACTTTATATGCTTTAGGGGGAAGCCAACAATAGTTTCAAGTTTTATCATCTCAGAGCCTATAAGGCCTCACAATTTCAAGCTAACATAATTGACAATAATATATATAAACAAGCATAAATCATTATCATGTTGATTCAACTCATGGATTACAAATCTAAAACTAATATCCAATGTTTGCCAGAAGCTTAACTAAATTTAAAATTCAATGTCTTCTACATATTAATCCAAGTTTATATTTTTTAGAAAATAAAATTTCTTTATTAAATTTTTCTTTTTTCTTAATGAAAACTTTCCTTTCTTATAAAACCTGATAGTTTATTTTTAAATTACTATTCCATATTACTAAAATATGATCATATAAAATTACATAAATTTATAAATATATTTTTTTAATATATAATATATTTGAATTAATTTTCTGAGTAATTTTTTAATATCAATAAAAAGATAATAATAATATATTTAGATATTTATAATATTCTATTTTTCAGATTTCAAACAAAATTATTAATAAATAATTGCACATTATTCTATAATTGATTAAAATAGGGTCATGACAATTCCTCTAATGTTTCATGTCAAATACAATAAATTTTCAATTTAATTCTATGAAAATATTTTATACCAATGTTAACAGACAAATATGTTTCTTTGGGAAACAACAATTTATTTTTATGAGGAAGATCTTATGATCTTTCTTAGAAGTTTAAGAGAGATGTTTATGCTAGATTGGACATAGTAAATATTACAAATATTTGTAAACTATAATAAAATTGTGAAGAAATAAGAAGCAATAAAAAGGAATATACAAAAACATGATTTAATTCTATATGAATTGAAGGAATCTTCAATGACTTGAAAATATGATACAATATACAACAAAGGTGTATATAGAAACAATAAGTTGAAATATTGCTAGAAATCTATTGTAGGATGAATAATGGAGCATACAATGATAATCACTGAAGAATAAAATTTAAAAGTATGAGAGATGTTTTGGGAGAAACATAGCATCTAAAGATGTTTTAGAAACTTAGTGTACCTAATAATTTAATATATTTTAAAATTATTTGTTAATTAATTTTAACAATAAAAAAATATAATTTATTTTAATTATAGAATTTGAAATGATTTGCATGTTAAAAAATAAAAAGAAAAAAATAGAATAGAATTTTTCTTTATATATTTAGAAAAATGTTCTATTTCTATCTATATTTTCATTTTACATTTATGAAAAATTAATTGTTGATATATTTGAATTTTTTTTAAATAAAATTTACTTTAATTTTAAATTTTGAATTGATTTGCATGGAAAAAGGAAAATAGAATAGAAATGTTGTTTATTGACATTGAATAATATTTTTGAAGTATCAGTTTAATTTAGCTGTACATTTATTTGTGTTTTTTTAATGAATATAATTTATTTTTATCTTCTACTTGAAAGAATTTATTAAAAGATATTTGACATATTTTATATTTATATGATAAGAAACATATTTAGTAAGAATCCAAAAAATAAGCAATAACTAGAAAAATTATCTTTCTTCCTAAAAACAAGAATATTTTGTAAATAAAGAAATATTTGATTAATTAATTTGAGCTTGTAACATTTGATTATATATAATTATCTTTCTATTGCTATAATTAGAAAATATCACTAACTTTTTTCTCCAAGTGGAATTTGATTAAAATGGCTCTAAACAATAATATATGAAGTATGAATTGGTTCTACTCCAAATTATGTGACATTGTATCCATTTCATCTCATTAATTATTTGCAAATTTTTTTTGTATATATGGAAAAAAGATTTATATAATAATAGGCTATATGAATCTAGAAGTGTTAGTAAACAATGTGTTAGTAGGCTATATGAGTAATAATAGTTGGCTATATGAATCTACAAGTGTTAGTAGGTGAAATATGGCTTCTGCTGCTCCCACTGTCATCACTTCTACAATCATCCCTAGGGCTCCCATTGATGCCTCGGTTGTTGTTGTTGTTGGCTTCGCTCCTGCAGTCCGATCTCGAGCTCCCTTGGCCATTGTTGTTGTAGTTGGGACCTTGCAATTGCCAGTTGTAGTGGCCTCTCTGGATATTTCAACCTCAAGGGCCACACCCATTCCTCCTTCTTTAGTTGTTGTTGTTGCTGTGACTTTGAAGGCTCCTCCTACTGCCTGTGTCTCTGCTCTGACCATCCCTGGGTCTGGAGTGGGGATCTTATTAGCTGGGCCTTCTGTGGCAGCCTTGGGTTGGGGTCCTTTGGCTGTAGCCCTCTTACCAACTTTAGGAAAGACTACCATTCAGAATGCTTTCCCTATTTCCAAAAATATTGTTGTGGAGCTAGAGGAGACAATATCATATATTGGTGATATCAGCTATGTTTTCTCTTCACATGGATTTATCTATAGATTCAAGGGTCACTAGAAATGCTTTCTTGACTTGCATTTGTGGGTCTCCATGCATTAGGAGCCCCTTATCTTAGGTACAATTCACATATTCCCCATGGCTAAAGGTTTCTTTATGGCTAAATTTGAAAATGTGGTGGATAGAAAAATGATTTTGTGTGAAAATTATTTCAGCTAGGATGGTTGTTTCATGCTGATGATGAAACCATAGAATCATAACTTCTCCCCATCTTCTAAGTCCTTTAATAAGATGCCCATATGGGTTAGGTTGGCTAATCTTCTTCTACACCTTTGGGTTGATTCTCTTCTTGAAACTGTGGGGGATGCTCTTGGGGATTTTATTTTGGTCGATGAGAAATCGTCAGATTTTCTTCATTACACATATGTCTGTATTCTGGTGGATTTAGATACTTCTAATGGACTTCCTGTAATGATCAAACTCACAAGCCCTAATGGTAGAAGTTGGATCCAACATTTGGATTATGAAGGCCTCCCCTTCAGATACCAAAGATGCTTCAAGACAAGTCACATTTCTAGTCTTTGTGATCTTTAGAAAATTAATAAGATTGCCTCGTGGTGGTAGGGTGTTTTCTCTTAGGGTGTCTCTTCTCATCACAATATGGTGGAGAAATCCTTACTCTAGAGCTTTTCCCAGGTGACAGGTCCATGCCTCTTCTCTTCCTGGTCCCATTCCTACTTCTGGTATCGATGTGGCTATTAGTATTCCTACTTCACTGAATTGTATAGAGATTCCTTCTTTTTTGTCTGGGGAGGTCCCTCTTTCTGCTAGTTCTAGGCCTCTTTCTAGCTCTCTTGTAGGGTTAGTTGTTGGTTCTTCCCCTGCTGGTTCTTCTACTAGAATTGTCCCTTTCTCTAGCTCTTTCTCTTAGAGAGCTTCTTTATGTCTGAGTGTTGCTCCCTCTGGGGGGTCTGCTTCTATTATCTTGGACTCATTGGATTAGCAGAATGCTACTGCTTTGGTCAAAGATAGTTGGTCTAAGGTTAAAGGAAAATAGTCCAAGTGTTCATCACCATCTTTTGAAATGTCCCTTCAATCCCATCAGAAGGGTGCTAAAGGAAAATCCTAATTCTGGGCTTTCTTTTGGTTGGGTTTAGCTCGACGTTCTTCTTGAGTTTTATTTGTTCTGGGTTGTGGGTGACTCTGGTTTAGTCCCATTCCATCTTGTGAGCTTTCATTGTCTATCATTTTCTTATTCATGAAAAGGGTTTCAGGCCCCTTTAAAACCTATTTTCCATAATAAAAAACTATATATTTTAGCCTATCAAACTCAAAAATATGTCAGTAACCAATGAAAAAGAAATAATATTTCATTTGAATAACAAGTACATTTACCTTAACCCTAACCTTAACCATAATCATAAATCTAACCATAACTCTAACTCTAACGATAATGTAAACCCTGATTGAATTATAATCCTAAACAAAACCCTAACCTTAAGAAAACCCTAATCTAAAACCTACACCTAAATATATTTACTCTATAATAATAGTACTTCTAACCCTAACCTTAACCAAAACTAAAACCCTAATTATAAGTATAATTATAGTCCAAAACCTACTCCTTATCCTAATACTAATCCTATCTCAAACCCTAACCATAACATTAAGAAAAAATATTACTATAACCCTAATCATAAAATGACCATAATTATCATTCTACAAAAAAACCCTAATTATAATCCTTGTCTAAAACCAATCATAATTCTTATTCTATGTCTAATAACGAAAATCCTTATCCCAACCATGGTATAAATCTCAACACTAACCAAAATCTAAGTCATAATACATAAGCCCAAACATAATTATATCCCCAACCCTAAATTTTAACTCTAAATCCTAACCCTAACCAAAATCATAAATTTAAACCAAATCTTATTCATAATTCTAATCCTAACCTTAACCCTAATGGTAATCCAGACTACCCCTATTTATAATTCTAACACTAATCATAATAGTTATTGTAGCACTACCCTTAACACTAACCGAAACCCTATTCCTAATTGAAAACATGTTAGAACTATAATCCAATCCCTAATCATGGCCATAAATAATAATGATGCTAAACCTAATTATATTTAAAATCCAATCCCTAATTCTAAGCATAATCCTACCTAACATGTAAAACCTAACCCTAACACTAACCCAAATTCTCATCTTCAACCTAAACCTATCATTATTATTACTTTATCATAATCATAATCCTTACCCTAATACTAACTAGATTATACTAACCCTATCAATAGTTCTAACCCTTACCCTTACCCTTACCCTCACTTTGTTCTAACGCTTAAACATAATACTCGCCATGTTGTTAAACTCTAGAACCAAGACCATAAACCAAACCCTACACTTAACACTAACCCAAATCCAATTCCTAACCTTAAACATGTTATACTTATCATCCAAACCCTAACCATAACCATAATTCTACCTCTAAACCTATCTTAATAATGATGCTAAACCTAACTATATTTCTGGTTCAATCCCTAATCTTAAGCATAATCCTAGTCATTATATAAAACCTAACCCTAACACTAATTTTAATCATAATCTTCAAATTAAACTAATCATAATTGTTATTTTATCATAATCATAATCTTTACCCCAACCTTAACTCTTATTCTAACCCTAACCCTAACCCTAACCATAAACCTAACTCATATAGCTAACCATAGACCATACCCAACCCTAACCATTATGTAAACCTTAATTTAAACCACAATCTCAATATTAATCCTAAACCCTAACAATAATCCTAATTGTAACTAGAACCCAACCCTAACCCTAACCCTCAATATTATATAAACCCTAACACTAGAACCATAATCATAACTATAACCATAAACCTTAACCCTAAACATAATCCTAATCATAACCCTAAATCCTAACCTAAAACATAACCCTAACTCTTACCCTAGCTATAACCTAAAGCCTAACCTTAAGACTAAGCCTTACCTTAAACCTAACTATTTCTCTAACACAAGAATAATTCTAAACCCATCTATATCACTAACCTAAATCCTAACCATGATGTAAATCATAACCTCAACCCTAAACACTAACCCTCACCCTATCCATGCCCCAAACGCTAGTCCTAGCCATTATGTAAATCCTAACCCTAACCTTAATACTAATCCTAACCCTAATCCTAGGATTAAACATCATATAAATGCTAATACTCACCATAATTTTAACCATAACCCTAGTCATTATACTAACCCTAACCCTAACCCTAATCATAACCCTCATAGTTACCATAGCCAAAATCCTAGCCCTAACTGGTATGTAAAACCTAACTATAACCATAATCCCAATCCTAACCCTAACCATTATCCTAACCATAATTTTAACCCTAACCCTAATAATAACGTAAATCCTAATCCAAACGCTAACCCCAAAAATTATGTATATCCTAACACTGACCATAATTCTAACCATAGTTCCCTAAACCCTAACTCAAACCATAATCTTATCTCTAACCCTAACCATAACCTAAACCCTAACCCAAACACTAAGTCTAACCCTAACCCTAACTATTTATCTAAGCTATGAACAATGCTAAACCTAATTATATCATTAACCCAAAAAGATAATCCAAACCCTAACCATGATGTTAATTATAACCTAGACCCCAAAACCTAACCTTGATTCTAACCCTCACTTGGGGTGTATGTTATATAATTAAAAATTTATTTATTTAATATTTATAACGTGTGCCACAACTGCTACTAGCAAATATATACTCTATATAAAGTGTGTCGATGTGTATCGAGGCATTTAATTTTTTTCTTTGCTCACCTTTAATAGAAATTAAAGTTGAAAAAATTAAATGCCTCAATACATCTCAGTATATTTTATATAGAGTATATATTTTCTAGTGGCTTAATAATCCAAGCTATCATTTATCTTGAAATATATAATCTTTAAATTTAGGTTCCACTAGTGTTGGGGATCACATGAGCATATTCTTTTATTTTGACAAGGCTAGAGGCCAAATTACAAAGGGTTTAATCTAAATGTACCTATTTCAAATATTGTGTTAGAAGCTCGTAAAAAGAATATTTGGGTCACAATTAAAAAGGGTTTAATCTAAATGTAACTATTTCAAATATTATTTTAGAATCTTGTAAAAAGCATGTTTCTATGATAATATTACCATATGGATGCTTCCAAAGCATGGGAATAAGCTCCATGGTTTTGTGGTCCATATTCATTCAGAGGGGAATTCCAACCTTTCATTAGAGAATGAGAAGTGTAATATTTCTAGTATCTACAGTTGCATTAGTCGATTTAGTAGTCATTATAATTTTAATGAAAAAGTAATCTAAAATTGTATGCCTATGGAGAAATTTAGTTATTAATATTTTTAATTTCAAATTTTCATGAATAAGAAAATAATGAGAAGGATGTCAATGCAATATAGTATTAGTCATAAGTTCTATCTTATATAAACTTGGTATTTTCCTATTTATATGCAAACAAGAATTCAAAACTATGCACTAATTTTAATTTATCAATAAAAGGGTGATGTGAAATAGAATTGTAGTATAGCTAATGAGATATCATTGTATCTCATATCCAATCTTGTAGCTGGGTATGTGCAGGGTCATGGTATGCCAAAAAGCAGTGATGTGAAAAAGAAGTCTTGATTGATAGACTCTTTCAAAAACAACTATAACTTTCAAACAATATAACATTTTTGAAATTTGAAATATACATCACATTCTCTGCTTCACCTAATATAATAATAATAAACATTTCTTTCAATTTGATGAAGTTTAGACTAAGTTAAGGTGGTCAGACACAAGAGTTTTTATATTTAGGAAAATTTGTAGCAGAAAAATCATAATTAATTATTTAATTGGAAAAAAATACAAAAAAATATACATCACATCTAGAGATGAGACTACTAATTTTATCTTGAATCTTATAAAAAAATATTATCATTTGATTTTGTTTAATGTGGTCAGACATACACCTACTTGTTATCTTTCTTGTCCTGATTGATAGACTTATTGAAAAATAACTATAACTTTCAAATAGTATAACATTTTTTAAATCCAGAACATGTGTCACATTCTATGTTTTTCCTACTACAAGAAAAATTAAAAAAGTTTTCAATTTTATAAAGTTTAAACTAAGTTAACGTGGTCAGACATGAGAGTTTTTGTATTCTGTAAAATTTATAAAAGAAAAATCATAATTAATTATTTACTTGGAAAAAAATTACAAAAAAATATGTGTCACATCCAGACATGAGTCTACTACTTATATCTTGAATCTTGTAAAAAAAATTTATCATTTGATTGTGTTTAAGGTGGTCATACATACACCTACTTCTTATTTTTTTCCTGAAATTTTTGTACTACTACATTCAAATTTGAAATTTTCAACATATAGAATAATTATTTTTCAAAAAAGGCCCAGTATCTTAGAAACTAAATTCAATTTTCTACAGTCTCTTCTTACATATTTTTGATATAATATTTATAACTTGTTCAAATTTTTATGTCAACTTGCCTAAACCTGATTTTCTGAATTTTCATTGCCACTTAAGGGCCTAGTTTGGCATACCATCATCCTGCACATACCCAGCTCAAAGAATATAAAATAAAATGTAAAACCTAATGAAAATCAGAAATTAAAGCTGAATTGCTTTAAATTATACATGTCTAGTATATGAGAAAATAAATTTGAAGTTTCAAACTTACAACTATAAGGCTAATCCTACTTGAAAATTGTATGCAACAAAGAAATTTGTCATTCATGTTTACACATTTTCCCAATTATTATAAAAATAATTAAATTTTCCAAATTTTATTATGAATCTATAAAATCTTCCATAAAATTTGACAATATCAAAGCATTTGATTTTTCTCAAGAGTAACTACAATCTTTATGGCTCTTTCATATTTGATGATTGTTTCACCATGTACCTTGACACATAGTCTTCTACCATTAGTAGAGAATGACAAGCTTAAATATTGGGATTGTCACTATGTGCTAGGTATTCTCAACCTATGATCTTCTCATTTGATGTTTATTTCTTCTTTTCTCTCTCATTGTGCCACTATTGTAAGTAAAACGAAAACCATATAAGTAAAATTGTAAAGTAGTTAGATAAAGTGATATAATTATAGAGTTCAATAAATATTATTTATGGTAACCCAAGAATGATTGAATAAATGCTATCAATTAAGAATGAATTGGTTAATACTATGATGATTTCAATAGCTAAATTCAAAATTAAATATGATGATGGGTGTGACTTAACTCTTTCATTGAACAAAGAGTCCCATTAAATAATATTATTTAGTATTCCATGTTTTTTTTCTTTGTAAATATGATCTATCTGCAAGTGGTGCCTCTCCACTTCACGAGACTATCATCTATCATAAGTCAACTTCATTGGACTAGGTCAAGTTTGTGGTTGTGCATTTTCCTTTTGAAAATTTTTCTCTTAGATTTGTATCATACATATTGATTTGATCATTTGTTAGTAATGACTTGAGGGCTTTTGGTAGGAAGAAAGGTCACAAAACTATTCATTCAATTTTTTGTAGGAACCTCACTGCCCAACAACCTTTTTTACTCATACCAAAATTGAAGATCAACAAAAAAACAAAACAAAACATTAGGACACGTCAATTTATTCTAGGAAAATCCTCCAACTTGAGGGAGAAAAACCCAACCACAAATATATCACTTTATTGATAAATAAGAAAAAGTCTAAAATACAATATACACAAACACAAGGCTCAAATTGAAGTGATAGTCAGAAACACAAGATATCAATCTATCTCACATACGAATTGCTCCTAAAGAATATATAAAATTGCCTTGAGCCTTCATTATCTTTCTATTACAAAGTGAAGACCCCTTCATTGTCTGCATCCGACACTTAATTGTCTTGTCCCTTCAAATTGAGAACCCTTCATTTACCAAAGAACCAAACAAGAATAAACTCTTCGCTGACCAATAGCCATATACATAAATGGCACTTTGATGAGTGGCATTACCCAAGAATGAGGTTTTTTATCTACTAAAGTTGAAGACTCTTCATAGCCTTCAAAGAGCGCAACTCTACATATAGAAGACCATTCAATATTGAAGACTCTTTGTAGTCTCATGTATGCCCAATCATAAAAAAGGATAAGTGTTCACAACACCATAATATAGTTATTAACTCTACACATAAAATAAAACAAAGAGAATGTTGAAGCAACCTTTGCATGTATAAAAGATAGCTCCCACAACTACCAATCTTCAACACTCCTTTTTAGCAAAGGAGATATCTTTCCAAACACTCAAGTCGTAGAATCTCTCAATATGACACTCACAATTGCTTCACCCATTTGTGAGGAAAACAAAATTTATCATGGAGTCTCTCAATATGATATCGTCATGGAGTCACTCAACATAATGTTCACCATGACTACTTCTGTGTGTGAAATAAATTTAAACTTTAGGCATTTTATTGTTTGGGGGCATATTGAATTTTTACACCATTGGGTCAATTAATGTGTAGTCTTTTGGGAGGAACTTTGCTTGGAACGGATATTGGGCATAATGGTTCTCTTTGCTAGGGATTTCTCAGGCATTTCTTCATTTGGGAAGCGGTTATGGAGTGTCTCCATTTCCAAGACAGGGAGAGCCTCACCTTTTTCATCTCTAGCATGGAATAATAGTCTTAAGGTTTTAAAAGTTTAGGTCATTTTGGAACAGTTGGGTTTATTAGCTTTGATCTTTGCAGTAGGGGAAGTGCAGGGCCTGTCTTGGATTTTGCAGTCATGGCGCATCACATTTATGATCTAGTTGGACGAGGAAGCTCCACACTCGGCTACGATGGAAACGATCACTAGTGACAAGAGACCTAATGAAGAAGGTTTTTATGTATCTATGAATAGAACGGGAGCCAAGGTGGAAATTTCTATCCAAACCAAGATGTATATGTTGTCGATCATCTTGGAAGTGTGTCTTCTATAAATAACAGGAGCCATTTCTTGTTTGAGTCTTTACATATTCCATAGTTTAGCAAGCAAAATTCCTAGAAAGATGGGTTGCTTCTCAATGTTGCTGGGAAAAGGATTCTATTTCAATGATAAACATGCTTTTATCCGGTCTTCATCCTTATATTGATTCCTGTCTTCAGTATATTTTTCTGAGTATTATGTGAGATCCATACTCATTTGTGGGAGATTAATTATCTTGCCAAAGGGAAATATTTCAATGACTATTAATTGAAGCCATGGGTGTTAATTCAAAAGCCTTTATCTTTTGATGGTATTCATGGGAGGATCTTGGGAATGTTTTTGAAGCGATATTATTTGTTTAAATGTGTGTGCCCGAATTACATTTAGCTATCTATTTTATATAGTTTGTGTTTTTTGAATGGAGACAAATATTTGAGGCTGCCGCTATAGTCTGCAATATAATATATGACATTGGAAATTATTCGGCTGAGTAAATATTTATACCGGAAATAATAGAAAGGAAATTGATTTAATATCCAGGATTCATTGGGTGTGATACTAGAATATTGCCGTGTGTTTCTAAGGTCTGGGAAAAATACTTCAAAACAGGAAGAGAAAGTTTTTGCCATGGTTCTTTCTCTTGACGTGAATGAATGAGGAAACAAATTACTTCTCATCTCTGGCTATTATTACCTCAGCATGGCTTCTCACATTCCATTACAGGATAAGTTCGTAACTACCTTTCTTGATGTTAATTGTTCAGTATTTGGCTTTACTTTTTTGTGTTATAAGCATCAGTGCTGAGAAAGCCATATTAGAGTTGTTGCGTGATTTTAGACAGCTGTTTGATTGCCACAAAGGATAAACAGGGCAAATAAGACCATTGTCGCAAGTCTGTGGTGCTGCGAATAAGATTATTTTCACTATTGGTATATCAAATATTTTCATGGGATTCCATAAGGGTTGCAGTCTATTGAGAATGCTGAGTATTTAAGTTGGACAATGGTAATCCTATCAGCGGAAGAAGTTTTTCTTTATCTATTTTGTCATAAGAAACACCTTATTCAGACTAACCATATGCTGGGGCAATTGTGTGATGAAAGCAATCTCAAGGTTTAAATAATCTGATGATGATGCCCTCAGTGGCCCATATAATATGAAGTTGACAGTTTGGAGGAGACATTTCTGATGTTGAACACATACAAATAAACTGCACAATTACTCAGGTTTCTGTGCATGACAAGGATTACAATCTGCAATATAGCATTCAGTAAATCAAAGTTTGTTGTCCATTGAAGTTATTGTCGCTCAACTCTAGCTCGTTTACGGGGGAACATAATAACTGAATCTCAATCACCAATTCTTCCAAAGAATTATACCTATGAGTTTTCAGTATAGTTTGAGACTATTTTTTAGTAGGATATAAATCGACTTCCACAAGTGTGGAATCTGCTCGCATTCAGGAATGCGTGTGGTTCCTTGTAGGAGTTTGGAAATTTAGCAAGTACTACATTATAGAGGAGATTTATAGTTCTTGGTGCATTTTATAAATCTTTTGTTCTCCATTCTGATATGTGGAAGACAAAGCACTAACTCTGGTTCTTCTAAGGAGTGAGGGTGGCGTCCCTAATTACTTCCTACTTATGTTGTAACTATTGTTCTTTAAGAATTGAATCCTATTTGAAGATTGCTACAAATTTTTGTAGATGTTTTCTGCTCATATCTTAAGAATTTGTGTGGTTCATACCTGGAGGAACAAACAAAGCTATACTTGAAATAAGGAATCATTATTCTATCCATTCCTTGAACAGCCCACTAGGTGTTTGGATATCATCGACTGAGAGTGATTGGATTACTGCAACCATCTTTCTATCTTGTTGGCATCTGTGTAACTTCATTTTGGGAAGAGTTGATGCATTCCTATGTGAAGTTTCTTATGATTTCTCTACATGATTTGCAGAGACACTTCAGGGTTCATCTGATGTTCGAGGCGCATGTTTTCATGATACCAGATCTGACATCTTCTGAGCTTTAACTTTGTGGAAAAGGCTCTAGGAGGGGATCTTATACCTATTTTGGTCACAAAAAGTTTGTGTGCTTTCTGAGTTCTGTCTTGAGAAAGATTAGACAATAAAGTGATAAATACCCTTAAATAATGTTGATTAATCGTTTATGTAGTTATTAATTCATTCATTAAAATAGTGTATCATGTATGCTTCTAGCATTGGTATTTCTCTTCAAGATAGGTTGATTATATGAACTATTAATAATCTCTCTAAAATTCTCCCAGGAAGGATCGAGGAACATAAGGATGATGAGAGATTGCATTCAAACATGAGGAAGAGCTTGATGCATCCTATAAGTCACCCAGGATGAAGATGAAGATGTATCTTTTTGTCATTGGGTTGGGTTTATGGCTCATAACTGGAGACATTCGTCTCTCTAAGAACCTATTTAGGCTGTCTTGTGATCAAGTTCATCTAAGAGGAGGAAATGGCAATCATAGAGATTTAAATCCTAATAATTCAAGGCACAAGTTCAGAGCTTCAGATTTAATCCTTTCTAGAGTACATAGAACTAGCATGCAGGTTTAGGAATACCATTCTTGAGCATATTTGCACATGTTTTGAGCACACTTGTACATTTTTAGATATAATTTGTCAGGTGTTATTGAGGGACACTATATTGTAAATTTGGAGATTGCTAATAGTTGCACTGAGCTACATAACTCTACAATGTACTATCAATTAGCTACGAGGATTAGTTACTATAGTACTACTGAAGATTGTAGCTATATCTCATCATCTAAGGAACTACATATTCATATGTGTGAGTTCTAGGAAAGAATTTATATTAGGCAGTGGGCTTGTATCTGGATATGGTTGTGATATGTGGGTTCTTCATTTACATTGGGCAAAACATATCTAGTATATATTGTTAGGTTCAAGTGTGAAAATACTCTAAAGTGACTCATCCTTTATATTTGATTATAGATTTAGAGGGAGCTTGAGCTGCAAATGGAAATGCCAAGTCCTTTATAGAGGATCAGCAAGCTTGTGAAGCAATGTGGCTTCAGAAGCTCCTTGTATTTTCAAACATTGGAGTCAACTATAAAATTTATTATGGCAATCTAAGATCTTAAAATGCTACCCTTGTTGATATGGAGTCTCTTCTGCGAGGGAATTTTAGTATCAGTTACTCTTATTATTTCCTAATATGAAAATTTCTCTATGATAGAGAAATGAGAGGTGAAATCCCTTGTAATTCATTTTTCTAGAGAAAGAGAAATTTGTGGTGAAATCCCTTGCAATGCATTTTTCTTTGAGACAAAGAAATTCAAGGTGAAATCCCTTGTAATGCATTTTTTTGTAAGACAAAAAAATCTGATGTGAAATCTCTTGTAATTCATTTTTGTCTGAGATGGAGAAATTTGAGGTGAAATCTTTTATAATGCACTTTTCTCTCAAATGGATAAATTTGAGTTGAAAGCCCTTATTTTCATCTAAGATGGAGGTATTTCTCTTTCCACTCATGGGAGTAGCCATAGTGGATTTCATGTTGAGAGAATCCATGACAACATCATGTTGAATAAATCCATGATGAAAGCTTGTGCTTAAATTTTTTTTGCACAAGGGAGTTGTAATGTCCCCACCAAGGAACCCATAAGAAATCAAGTCTTTTAACCAAAAAATTACAACTAACAATTTTTTTTTGTTTCTAATGTTCTAACATCACATTGCTAGAATATTAATAGCATCCACAAAGTACATTCCTTAAGGTTCCCTATTGAAATTCATTTATTTTTCCTTTACTTTGCATTTTAGAATATAAGAGAAAGAGTAAGAAAGTAACATTTCATTTACAACAATATTTCTTACTTCCTAAATCATTTTCATTCCTTTTTGCCTACACATTGAATAAATTCCTTTTCAATTACATTTAAACCTTACATAGGATACATTTATTTTCATTTCAACATAGAAGAGATGTAAGAGATAATTCAATATCACTGTTTTCATTTAAACCTTTAAGTCTTCAAATAACATCCCTTGAAAAACCCCTAGAACTATCCCTCCCTGATTACATTGCTTTGTTCTTTCAAGTTTTGATAATGAATAAAATTACAATAAAAGTTACATGAATAGAATGAAGGCTTTACAAAGAGATCTTTACATCTTTCTTTTCAATAATACATGATACAAAATTGAGAGATCTTTATCACTACATGAAAATTGAACACATCCAAGTCACGAACCACAAATAGTACTTTGAAAGATATTTGTCATCCAACCGTGCGAAACTAATGAAGTTCCACCCCTCATGCTAGGAGATAGAACCAAGATACTTACAAGGCCTAAGAAAACCTAGGGCTATACAAAACCAAATCTTGAAAAAAAAAATACAAGCCATAACAAAATATCACTTTACTATATACAAAGGTTAGGTTTCTAGCATACCACCTAGGTGCGTTTCATCATATATCTTGTATATTTGGATTCTTCTTGGAAACCATGTAACCTCGGTCCCCCCTTTATGAATAGGGATCCATCCTTGAAGTTACCCATGGTCCCGATACTCCAACAGGACTATGTGAACTTAATTATGTGTCTTTCATTATCTTTTGAATCCCCCCTTTCCCAAGTTCATTATTAGGTTATCACTTTTACTAACCCACCCATAGGATCATCATGAAACCACTTTGGGTTCCAACACCTATGGTGAGCTATCCACCTAAGTTAACTAGTCCCCTACCCACACACACAATCTATGAAACCATAAAGTACTTCAAAAGATTCATCTTGCAGGTTTAGGGAATCCTCCTGTGCACTCAGGCCACTAGAACGAGTCCCAACCTCATAATATGAATAAAAACATAAGCTAAGTATTGAAATAACATAATTAACACCTTATAATGCCAAAAAAACCATATATGGACATTCATAAGTGATACTAATGGTATCCCAATCATAAGGAACAAGTTATAGAGGTCAAAAGCCCAAAAAATGCTAGTTTTGAGCCCCTAGAACCTACTAAAACCCCAAATGACATATTGTAACTACCCATATGGAAATGTAGTGATGCTCATACAAAATTGGACCAAGTTTTGTATGGGTACTAGTATAAACTCGTACAATATTCTAGGATGCTCATACAAGACTGTACTCAAAACTTCCTAGAATTGCCTGAAACTAAGCTTTTAAGGTGTGGAGAATGTCTGGGAAAGGTTCCCTGAGGGCTACCTAATGTAGGGATCTCAATACCACTTCTAGAACACATCCTCAACACAAACTAACTCCTAGAACAAGATTATCAACTTAAAATATCAAATTTACGTCCAATGACTGCAAAAGAAAGGAAAGGGGAAAACTATCTACAACCTTTCCTAATCCATCCTAATCCTTCCTAAACATTTCTAAACTTCCCTAAACTATCCAATAATGATAAAATATAGCTTAATACACAAACATAAGCATTCATAAACTTCCAAGAAGGATTTTACAAGAAACGCCATACAAACATACACAATTAACTTCTCGGATGTATACTTTGAAATACATGGAAAACAAATCATATAAATTTCCTTTGTAAACCATTATTATGTACCATATACAAATCATAATACATATCAAACACATACACAATACACAGGGAAGAATAGAGATTCATCCCAGTTCCAGACCCTACCTAGAGTCCTATGGAGAATCCTCTTCAAAGGCTGGAGCACACCTCTGCAAATCCTCCAAGCTTTGAGAAATGGTGAGATGGAAGCCTCCTAGGTAGATTTTCCTTTGGAAACCCAATCCTCCCTTCTTCCCAAACAATCTCTACTCTTTCCCTTAGAAAACTAGAGAAATACTCAACCTCACAGAAAATCCCAAAATAAACTTCCCAAAAAATACTTGTAGAAATCTTCAAAATCTCTCAAAACCTCTAATCCCTCAACTCTCCAAAACCAATAATTTAACCTCCAACTATATGGTTGGAGGAGTTTCTTTATAGGAATACACTTCTCCAACTTTTATAGTTGGTTAAAAAATTAACCAAAAACTTCCCGTAACCACATAATAAAGCCCTTAATTATTTTAATCAAAATAGCCTCCAAAGAAACCTATAACAAGAAAAATAGACATAAAGCTCTCAAGTAAAATACATAGCACAATTGAGATCAAACTAGCCTAACTTCTAGGAGGTCTCAAGTTAAAATCCCCTAGATAGCTAGTTTTACCAAAATAAACTTTCTTTTATTATTTCTTATTATTATTTTCTACTTTTTATTTAATACACTTTTTAAGCATTAAAGAAGCTATTATACAAACAATTAAAAATACATAAATAATAATATGTATATATGAATGGGTATATGTGTGTGCACCCACATATACACATTCATATATAATGTACATTCATATATATATATATATATATATATATATATATATATATATATATATATATATATATATATATATATATATATATATATATATATATATATATATATATATATATATATATATATATATATATATAAGGATAAATCTAACTTACAACATTAATTTCAAAACAACATCATAAAACTGCATTCAAATTCCCCCAACTAGGGTAACCTCCTAACAAGAAATCAAAGTCCACGGGTAACCTTGAGAGTAGCTTCGTAAAATATTCACACAACAACATTTCAAAGATTTTGAAGGCATGCTTAGACCTGTGTAGCCAGGTGGAGTTGATGCCTTGTACCTACATCTTTCATCACCAAATGACATGTATATACTCATATATATATAACTAGATAGTAGAAAACAAGGAGGAAGAGTGTGACATTGTGTGGATCTCCAGTAGGACTAACTATGACTACCTCTCCTCATCCTACACTCACATCAATCAGTGTAATCATCAAAACATAATGGGATTAGTAGGGTTAGATCAATTACAAACATAAATATATAAACAAAATATGAAATATTTCACAATTAGTTCATCTCTAATCTTTCATCATTTTATGCCAAATCATTCACTATTTCCATAACAAATTCTATTACCCAAACATATATAAAAAAAATGTCCCATCATGAAATGAAATAGTCTAGATAATATAATCCAAAATACCAAAGTAATAGTCTTGTTAGTCTAACATATGAAGATTCTAGGGTGGACATTACATCCTCTCCCCTAGGATTGGCTTACTCCTTGAAGCCTAAAAATAAGTATGGATATGCAGATCTGAGTTTGTTAAAATCCTCCCAAGTGGTGGAGGTATTATCATTGGGGTCCCATAGGACCCTTACCTGCTCTATGATGCGACCCCTAAGGGTCAAATTCCACTGCTAGAGTATGAGCACCAACTCCAAAGCCAGCTTCCCATCCTCTATCTGTAAAGTGTTCCAATCCAAAACATGAGTCAAATCAGGAATATACTCTCTAAGAATGGATATGTGAAACACATCATGCACATGTGTGAGTCTAGGTGATAGGGTGAGTCAGTAAGCAATCGGTCCTATCCTCTCAAGGATCTTAGATGGACCCACAAATCTTGGTTCTAGCTTAGAACCTTTTTCATAACAGACAGGGCTCTTACATGGGAGAACTCTCAAAAATACCTTATCTCTAACAAAATATTGTCTATCAATACTGTAACTATCAATATAAATCTTTTGCCTATCCTGAGCTATCACAAGATGCTCTTTGATCCTATGAACATGTTTCTCTATATCCTATAACATCTCAAGGCCAAGTAGTACTATGTCCTCTAAGAGATCCCAACTTAGAGGGGTATGACAAGGATGACCTTAAAGAGTCTGAAAAGGGGACATTCCTATAGAATTGTGATAGCCACTATTGTATGCAAACTCCACTAGGTACAAATAATATTTCCAATGGGTCTTTCTATCCATCACATGCATTCTAAGAATGTCCTCAAGCACCTAATTAACACCCTCTATCTAACCATTTGTCTCTGGATGATATACCGAACTAAAATTCAACTGAGTCCTTAAGGCATGTTGTAAAGAGGTCCAAAACTCTGAAGTGAACACTGGATCCCTATATGAGATAACCTTTCTAGGAACACCATGCAACCTGACTATATCCTTCATGAATACTCTAGCTCCTGAGGTGGAAGTATAGGATGACAACATAGGATAAAAATGTACTACCTTAGTTAACTTATCCACCATGACCATGATAGCATCATGTCTCTAATAAGTGATTGTGAGTCCCACAATAAAATCCATAGATAGTGTATCCCATTTCTATTTGGAAATCAAATGTGGTTAAAGGAGGCATGCTCGAAGATGATTCTCAACCTTGAAACTCTGACATTCTAGAAATCTAGCCACAAAATCTTCTATATCCCTCTTCATACCTAACCAAAAGTATAACGGTCATAGATCTGAATACATCTTCTTAACTCCTAGATGAGCTAAATAGGTAGCACGATGCGCTTCCACTAGGATAAGTTTTTTAAGATCACCTAGAAGTGATACATAGATTCTATCTTTCTACCTTAATAATTCATCTGACTCTAAAGAATAATCTAAGAAACTTCCTTCTAATTCCCTTACTGACTCAATTTCAACCTTAACTTCTTGATACAAGGTATCTAAAGGAAGTATCTGCAAAATCTGACTTCTCAAATTAATAGAAAGGGAGAGCATGGATAGCTCATGTCTGCTTCTTCTCAAAGCATTTTCTACCACATTCTCCTTACCTTGGATATATCTGACCTTAAAATCATATTCATAAAGGAATTCCATTCATTAGCACTGCCTGGCATTGAGATTAGGTTGTGTAAATATGTATTGAAGGCTTCGGTGATTGGTGTGTAACTCAAACCGATGCCCCAATAAGAAAAGTCTCCAATTATTCAAGGCATGAACTACAGTTGCTAACTCCAAATCATGTGTAGCATAGTTAATCTCATGGTCCTTAATATTTATAGATTCATAAGCAATAACTCTACCTTCTTGCATCAATACTGCCCCTATGCATTCCAGGGAGGCATCAGTGCAAACTACAAAAATTTTAGTAGGGTCAGGTACCACCAAAATCAAGGCACTAGTTAGTTTACCCTTAAGGATCTGAAAAGCTTCCAAACATTTCTCAGCCCAAATGAACTTCTTCCCTTTCCTTTGCAAGGAAGTGATGGGATAAGCTATTATGGAGAATCCTTGGATGAAGCATCTATAGTATCCGGATAAACCCATGAAACTACAAAACTCTAAGATGTTGGTGGGGGTTGGCCATTCAACTATGGTTTGTATCTTGGAGGGATCAACTACTATGACTTCTCCTAGGGTAACATGACCAATATACGTAAATTTAGTTTGAAAAAATTCACACTTCTCCAAGTTTATAAAAAACTAATTCTTGTGAAGGCATTGTAACCCTTATCAAAGATTTTTCTCATGTTCTTCCACTAACTTAGAGTACACCAAAAATACCATCTAGAAAAATCATGACAAATTTGTCCAAGAAGGTCCTGAATACCCCATTCATGAGACTTATGAATACTGAAGGTGTATTATTAGTGAGACCAAAAGTTACTACAATAAATTCATAATGCCCATACCAAGTATGAAAATTTGTTTAGTGAATGTCGACTTCATGAATCATTAGCTGATGGTAGACCTACTTTATATCGACCTTATAAAATACTTTGGTTCCTTTCATCTGATTGAACAAATCATCAATCCTCAATAAAGGGTATCGTTTCTTAATAGTTACTTTGTTGAGCTAACGATAGTCAATGCACAACATAAGTGAGCCATGCTTCTTCTTAACCAAGATAACTAGATCTCCCCAAGGTGAGACACTTGGTCTGATAAAACCTTTTTCTAAGAGTTCTTCTAGTTAGACTTTTAACTAACTCAAGTCTTGAGTGGTCATGCGATAAGGAGCTTTGGAGATAGGTTCAACACCTGACACTAGTTCAATGTGGAAATCAATGTCTCTTTTGGGAGGCATTCCAAGTACATCTCAGTTGGATAGACATTAGAAAATTTTTGAAGAAAAGGGTGCTCAAGTGTTATTTCTCTATCTTCCTTGTCAGCCAAGTCATTAATTGAGACTACAATAATTTGACATCCCTTTCTCATGCATTTATTAAGATGCATAGCTAATATCATTCAAAGTGATATAGGTCATTGGATTCCCACAATAGTGTAAGGCTTCCCCAAATCATCTAAGCAATGAATGAGCTTTCTTCTAGTCTATCCTGGCTTCATGAGCTGCTAACCAATCTATTCCTAGGAAAAATCCATATGATCCAAGAGTAATTAATCAAAGATCAACATTGGTAGAGAAAGGTCCTAATCCTAAGTTCCAATTTTGAACACACAAATTTGTGGTCATTTTAGCCCCTAAGCCTAGCTCTACCTACCACTTAACTCCTTTCCCTACTACCAATAGCCTGCACTTTTCTATCAAAGAAGGAGATATTCAGGAGTTAGTTACTCCTGAGTCAAAGAGAATAGAAATAGTTTTTCCCTTTAAAAAACTTGAAGTCTCTATGACCATGTTCTGGTGATCATCTTATCTATGCTTGATGCAAGGGCGAGGAGGATAGAGGTAGAATCAGGGTTAATTGACTCTACTTAAACCTACAAACAAGCCATGCTCAGAGTTACACATGGAAGCAATATGATAAAACCACATAAAATTAGTATAACATAGCGGATATGAGACAAGAAACTAGCAACAACACTAGTGCAATTATTATAAAAACATCAACATGCCCGGTTGTGAGGCCTTCTAGGTTTTGACCTTATTATAATGAAATTATGAATGCAGATTTATTGCACCCATACAATCCTTTTCCAAATGATGTATCTATTCATGTATATACTTCTTCTCTACTATCTCTACTCTATCTATCTCTCCAGCATCTATGCAAGCTCCAAATATATAGCTAGCAAAGCCACAAGTTAGCCAGTTGGTCATTTAATTACATTATAGGTCCACTTAGGGAGAGAAACCAAAACTAAAGCAAGAAAGAATAAAACATGATGCATTGACACATTTAGGTGTACACATGATCCAATAACATATCCTAAACTTTGCAAGATCCAATTTCCCCGCACAGAACTGCGCAAGGCAAGATACCACATGTTTCATACAAAACTGGCAGAAAATCAATACCTAAGGAAAACGACAATAACTTTCAGATCCAAATGAATTAGGACATGAACTCTTAGGATAATTCTCAAGATCAAGTCCACAACACTACATTAACTACACAAGGCATGAAACCAATAGCAACAACAACGACAAAACAAACAACAAATAGGAACAGGAAATAGGAAATATTTTTGGTGATGCAAGATTACTCAAGACCCAAGATGCTCCTACATCAAACACCTGGGGTTAATAAGGAACTAATGTCCACATCAGGAACTACTTCAATTCTAATTTGAATCATAAAGATCCAACTTAGCTTGTGTTATCCATGAACTTTCTTCAACTAGCTTATCTTTCCACTGAACTAGGTATTCCATGTAGTCTTTTCCTCTTATACTCTTGCTCACTCTTCTATTCAAGATCTTCTCAATGCTATCTTTATTCTTCTTAGGATAATCCAGATCATATTCTACCTCATCAATTGATTCAAAGTATTCAAAGATATCTGCAATGTTGAATATAGGTGATATGTCCATGTCCTCTGGTAATTCCACTTCATAAGCATTTGCACTATCAAACTTCTTTAGAATCTTACAAGGTCCAAATTTCTTCATTTTCAACTTGTTATAGGTACAAAATGGAGATCTATTATTTTTCAAATGAATCATAATCTCATCTCCAACTTCAAAATATTTATGTCTTCTTCTTTTATCTGCTCTCTATTTATATTTCAGATTACTGTCCTCCAAATTCATTTTGACTTCATCATGAAAAGTTCTCAAGTATTTTGCAAAATCTTCAGCTTCA
The DNA here is from genome assembly GCA_027943335.1 of Chamaecyparis obtusa. Lineage (NCBI taxonomy): Eukaryota > Viridiplantae > Streptophyta > Pinopsida > Cupressales > Cupressaceae > Chamaecyparis > Chamaecyparis obtusa. The sequence continues at coordinate 1,409,003 of BSBK01000224.1, read as the reverse complement.
ACACTTCTTGTGGTCTCAGTAGGCAAATCTCTCAACTTTGTGGTTCCCTAAGGATGAAATATAGTAACAATCTCAAAAGGTGTTCTCTTAGTACTTCTATTCACAGAATTAATATATGCAAACTCTTTTTGCACCAAAAATAAATCCCAATTAGCAAGCTTATCTCCAACTAAACATCTAAACAAGTTTCCCAAACTTCTTTTCACAACTTCAGTTTGTCCATCTGTCTGAGGGTGAAATGTAGAACTAAACTTCAACTCAATATTCATCCTTTTCCAAAGTGTTCTCCAAAAGTAACCAGTAAACTTAGTATCTCTGTTTGAAACAATAGATTTAGGTAAACCATGCAATCTTACCACTTCTTTGAAAAATAATTTAGCTACATGCAATGCATCAGGTGTCTTCTTAAAAGGTATGAAATATGCCATCTTAGAAAATTTGTCAACCACTACCGAAATAGAATCATTACCTCTCTGAGTTCTAGGCAATCCAAGAACAAAATCCATACTCACATCTTCCCAAGGTCTATCAGGTATAGGAAAAGGTGTATACAATCCCAAATTCTAACTAGTTCCTTTTGTTGTTTGGAAAATTCTGCAACCTCTAACCATTCTCTATACATCTCTATAAATTTGCAGCTAAAAGTATCTTTCTAAAATTAGTTTCATAGTCTTATCAATCCCAAAATGTCTAGCAAGTCCACCAATATGTTTCTCCTTTATTATGTTCTCTCTCATATATCCTCTAGGTATGCACAACTAAACTCCTTTAAACAACATGTCTTCTTGAATGAAATAATCAATCCACTTATCACTCACTATTTGTTCCTTACAAGATTTCCAAGGCTCTACAAAATCAAGGTCAGTTTCATACAAACACTTCAAATTATCAAAACCCAGTACCTCAACTCTCATTTTTGTCAGCAAACTTCATCTTCAGCTCAAGGCATCAACAACCTTATTCAACTGTCCACTCTTATGCTTCAATGAAAAGGAAAAATTCTACAAGAACTCAACCCACTTCATATGTCTTTGATTAAATTTATTTTGACTTCCCAAATAATCTCCAACATTCTCTGGTGTAGGAAAATCAACTATAGCTCTCACTTTATCAAGATCCATCTTCAATCCATCAGCTGAAATTACAAAACCAAGGTACAGAATCTCCTCTTTCATAAATGAACATTTCTTCAAATTAATCAACAAATTTTCTTCCTTCAATCTCTATAATACTTGTCCGATATGTTAAAGATGTTCTTCTTTACTCTTACTAAATATCAAAATGTCATCAAGATATACAATTAAAAACTCACCCAAGAATCTTTTCAAAACTTCATTCATCAACCTCAGGAAAGTACTAGGTCCATTAGTCAAACCAAAAGGCATAACCAACCATTCATACAAACCTTCATTAGTCTTGAAAGAATTTTTCCATTCATCCCCTTCTCTAGTTCTAATTTGATGACATCAAATTTTCAAATTTATCTTTGTGAAATACTTTTCTCCACTCAAACTATCCATTATGTCATCCATCCTAGGCAAAGGGAATCTGTATTTTACTATTATCTTGTTTATAGCTCTAGAATCAGTGCACATTTTCCATTCTCCATTCTTTTTTGGTGCTAATACAGTAGGTACTACACAAGGACTCAAACTTTCTCTAATTAAACCTCTCTCAAGAAATTCTTGCACTTGTCTATTCAACTCTATCTTTTCATCAGGTGTCAACCTATGTGGTGTTTTGTTAGGCAAACTAGCTCCCGATATCAAATCCATACAACGACTTATACTTCTCATAGGTGGTAAAACATTAGGTAAATTATCAGAAATTATGTCATGAAATTCATTCAACAAAGGTTTAACCTCATGTGCATGTTTTGGGTATGTGCAGGATCATGGTATGCCAAACTAGGCTCCTAAGTGGCAATGAAAATTCAGAAAATCAGGTTTCAACAAGTTGACATAAAAATTTGAACAAGTTATAAATATTATATCAAAAATATGTAAGAAGAGAATTTGTAGAAATTTGAATTTAGTTTCTAAGATACTAGGCCTTTTTCAAAAAACAATTATTCTATATGTTGAAAATCTCAAATTTTGATGTAGTAGTACGAAAATTTCAGGAAAAAATAAGAAGTAGGTGTATGTCTGACCATCTTAAACAAAATCAAATGATAATTTTTTTCTACAAGATTATAGATATAAGTAGTAGACTCGTGTCCAGATGTGACACATATTTATTTGTAATTTTTTTCCAAGTAAATAATTAATTATGATTTTTCTTCTACAACTTTTCTAGAATACAAAAAACTCTCGTGTCTGAGCATGTTAACTTAGTCTAAACTTTATCAAATTGAAAACTTTTTTTATTTTTCTTTTAGTAGGAAAAGCATAGAATATGACACATATTTTGGATTTCAAAAATGTTATACAGTTTGAAAGTTATAGCTATTTTTCAATAAGTCTATCAATCAGGACTAGAAAGATAACAATTAGGTGTATGTCTAACCACATTAAACAAAATCAAATGATAATGTTTTATTATTAGATTCTAGATAAAAGTAGTAGACTCACATACAGATGTGATGTATATTTTTTTGTATTTTTTTTCCAAGTAAATAATTAATTATGATTTTTCTGCTACAAATTTTCCTAAATATAAAAACTCTCATGTCTGACCACCTTAACTTCGTCTAAAATTCATCAAATTGAAAGAATTTTTTATTATTATTGTATTAGGTGAAGCATATAATGTGATGTATATTTAAGATTTCAAAAATGTTATATTGTTTAAAAATTATAGTTATTTTTCAAAGAGTCTATCAATCAGGACTTCATTTTCACATTGCCACTTTTTGGCATACCATGATCCAACACATACCCTTCTAACTCATCTTGTTTATTAGTTTTTCTTGGAATTAAAGAAAAGAAAATGTTCTAATCTTTCAATTCTCTTGAAAACCTTTTACCATCAACCAAGCATACTCTGACTGTAGTACAATGACTTTCCCTAAACTTTTCTACCAAAGGAAACAACATTTGTTTCTTTCCATCCATCCAAATAGTATATTGATTCAATCTACCATCATGCAAAGCTTTTCTATCATTCTACCAAGGTCTACCCAAAAGAATATGAGAACAATCCATATGCATAATATAACACAAGACTTCATCATGATAATTCCTAATTTTAAATTTAACAAGGCATTGTTCACTTACAAGTAGTTTATGCTCCTTCTAGATCCAAGCAATATGGTAAGGCTTAGGATGTCTCAATCTCTGTAACTGCAATTTATCAACCAACTCTTTGGATTCCAAATTATCATAACTTACACTATCAATGATTACCTTGCAACATTTGTCAGTGATCTTACATCTAATTTTGAACAAACTTTTCCTTAGTATAGGTTCCTCATCAACTTCTTCATTACACAAGATCCTTCTTAGCATTAAGTTCTCACCATGTTCAGGTTCATTAGATAATTCATCAACTTATTCACAAGCCAAATTTTTTCTGCTATTACCTCCAATCTTCTTTCCAAAGTTAGTACATTCAAAAGCTCTATCCTTCTTCACCACATTTATAACAAGTACCTTTAAACCAGGATTTCTCATCTCTTTTCCCACTATTATTATTAGAGTAACCAATATAGCTACCTCTAGAGTAGTTACATCTTCTACTAGCAGGTTTGTCTTTCCATTCTTTATCTTGTACTGCATTGCTAGATCTACTACTTTCTCCATAAGATCTACCTCTACTTCTCTAAAATCTGCCACCTCTTCCTATTTGTCTTTGTTCATGTCTCTTTGTCAACCTTTCTTTTGATTTCAAAGAAAATTGGTATGCTTCTTCCACACTATCTATCTTAACATAACTGATCTCATCTTGAATCAATGTCCTTAGGCCATTCAAATATCTAGCCACCTTCTCAACTTCATCATCCACATGTCCAGATTTGATATCTAATTTGTATAATTCTTCATTATATTCTTTCACTCTCATCCTTTTGTCTCAAATTTTTCATTTTTCTCATCAAACTAACTTGTTAGTCAACTAGAAGAAATGTTGTCTTCATCTTTCCAAGCATCTTCATCCATGTCTTGATCTTTTCTTTTCCTCTCTTTTGTCTCTTAGTTTGCAAATGATCCCACCATAGAGATGCATGCCCTTTCAACTTTGTGATTGCTATCTTAACTTTCTTATTATTAGGAGTACCTTCATACTCAAAGTATTTATCCATCTCAAAGATCCAATCCAAAAGTGCATTGGTCTCAAGTCTTCCATCATAGCAAGCAATTTCAACTACAGGTCTAGAGTTAGCTTTAGACAAAACTCTCAAGAGTCTTTCCTCATCTTGTTCAGGTTCAGGTTCAGGATTAGGTATTGCTTCTTCTTCATCACTAACATCTTCAAGAAGTGTGCCTCTTCTTTGGGTTGTCTCTATAGCTTCAAGCCTAGTTGCAATATGCCTCAACATATCCATGATAGCATTATCATTTCCTTTACCATGAACCATCTTGACAATCAGGTTCCAGCAAGATCATAACCTTCTACAAGTTATAGGTTAGATTTAAGATTCGCCACCCTACAACCAATCCAAAAAGGTTCTCCACAATCCAATCCACAAGAAAGAACTTTCTTTGATACCACCTGATGCAAGGGAAGGGGGGATAGAGGTAGAATTGGGGTTAATTGACTCTACTTAAACCCACAAACAAGTCCTTCTTAGAGTTACACACAAAAGCAATATGCCCAACTATGAGGCCTTCTAGGTTTTGACCTTATTACAATGAAATTATGAATGTAGATTTATTGCACCCATAAAATCCTTTTCCAAATTATGTATCTATTCATGTATCTACTTCTTCTCTACTATCTCTACTCTATCTGTCTCTCTGACATCTATGCAAGCTCCAAATATATAGCCAAAAAAGACAAAAGTCAGCCAGTCAGGCATTTAACTACATTATAGGTCCACTTAGGGAGAGAAACCAAAACTAAAGCAAGAAAGAATAAAAAATGATGTGCCAACACATTTAGGTCCACACATGATCCAAGAACATGATGCAGGAGCATCTTGGGTCCTTAGCAATCTTGCGTCACCAAAAAGAAGTTTGAAGATTTTAGTGTTGGTCAGTTTCTTCTTTGACTGAGTTGGTTTGGTGTTGGTCGGTTTCCTTTGGTTACTGAGTATGGTCAATTATCTCTTGGGTCATCAGTTATTTCACCGGTACTCAGCAATGCTTGTCTGTCACTCAGTTATCTCTACTTACTGAATAGTGTAGATTTAGTTTCTTTCAAGGCCGACTTATGTAATTTTTCTGGGTTGAGGGTTTAATGATTGTAACCACTATTGGGAAGGGTGTGGACCTATTTTGGTCATCCCTTCAATGATTTTTGGATATGGATGCCGACTCATCTTTTGGTTGGTTCTTGTATTTAAGTAGATGTTAGGTAGGAGATTGGTAGAAAAGTTGGATGGTAGTAGAAAGAAGATTGATTTGAGATGGTGGAAGATCCTCACATGTTTGAGGACTTCTATACATCATTGTAATATCTGGCCCTAACTGGGAAGGCCTTATAGCCCAACATGTATGTTGAAATTAATGATTAATAAAAGATCCTGCATTCCTTTTCACTTTATTGTTGTGGCTTCTGCATAGTAGCTAAGCAGGGTGGTTTGATAGGGTGTGCCATCAGATTTGGCCCTTCTCATATCCTCCCTTGCATTAGGTGGTATCAGAGCAAGGTGAGATCTAGATCTACGTTTGTGAACCTAGATTTGTTGGTTCCTTCTTGTGAGTCCTAGTTGATTGTTTTAGGGTAGAAGATTGTGATTTGAGCTACAATTGCAAAGGATCAAAGATGGTTGGTGGGAAGTGAGAGGCAGATCTAGGATTGGCTGATATGCTAAGGTAGATTTCTATAAGATTGGAAGTTGTTGAGATAGCCCAGTGCAGAAGAAGACATCTTGAAGATGTTAGTGATGATGAAATGGAGGAAGAACAAGTGAATGTAGATCCTGTGCCTATGATGGATCAGGGTGAGGAAAGGTTCTTGAAGGCTTTGACAAGTCTAAAATCTACACCACATTTCAACCCTCCTAATTATAGTGGCAAATTGGATTCGAACGAATTGATGGACTAGATCACCGAAATGGAGAAATACTTTGAGTATGAAAATATCCCTGATGATAAGAAGGTGAAGATTGCAAGCACAAAATTGAAGAGTCATGCATCCTTGTGGTGGGAACATCTATAATTGGATAGAAAGAGGAAAGACAAAGACAAAATCAAGGTATGGAATAAGATGGTCAACAAATTGAAAGGCAAGTTCTTACCTTGTGATTATTAGGTTAACCTAGTTAGGTGAATGCAAAGTCTAAGGTAGAAAGATAGCTTAGTAAAAGATTATACAGAGGAATTCTATAAATTAGATATCATATATGGACATGATGAAGATGATATAGAAAGGATTAGTATATATTTGAATGGATTAAGAGTTTCTATCCAGGAAAAGATTAGCATGGTTAAGTTGGAAAGTCTTGAAGAAGCTTATCAGTTTGCTTTGAAAGCTGAGGAGAAATTGAACAAGAGACATGAACAGAGGCAAAGAGGTCAAGGTGGAAGATTCCATAGAGGAAGAGGTAGATCCAATGGTGAAGATGGAAGATCTGAACTTGAAAAGACAAATTTGGAGAAAGGCAAGACCAAGTGGAAAGGTGAAAGTTCTAGTAGAGGAAGAGGTAGTAGTTACCGAGGTGGATTCCAAGGAACTTGTTATAATTGTGGAGGTGAAGGACATAGATCATTTGAATGTAAAAATGTGAGTAAGAAGGTTGGTAGTAGCAGAAATACTTTGGTGCAAGAGGATTCACCGAATGAACCTGAGTTGGAAAGGAACTTGATGATCTAGAGAGCACTTTGGAGTGAAGGAAAAAAGGAAGATCCGGTAAGGAAAAGTTTGTTCAAGACTAGATGTAGAGTTTTTGATGAAGTTTGGAAGGTAATCATTGAAAGTGGTAGCTCAGAGAACTTGGCATCTGAGGACATGGTTACTAAGCTACAGTTGAAAAGATTGAAACACCTAAAGCCCTATCAAATCTCATGGATCAGAGATGAGCATACACTCTTGGTAAATGAACAATGTTATGTGAATTTGAAAATTGGAAAGTACTATGATAAGGTGTTATGTGATATAATGCCTATGGGTTGTTATCATATTTTGTTTGGTAGACCTTGGAAATATGATAGACATGCTATATATGATGGGAGATTGCATAAGTATACTATTTGGACTGATGGTAGAAAGTAGATATTGTTGCCATTAATGGAAGAGATTGTTAGTAGTGTTTGTACATCTATGAAAATTTGTCTCATGGAAGGAAGAAAGTTTGTGAAGGATCTAAAAAAGAGTGATGGATGTTTTGTTGTAATTCCTAACAAACTGAGGAAGAAAATAGAGGATGATACTCCTAAGGAGATTGATAAGATACTCACCGAGTATAAAGATATCATTTTTGATAATGTACCTAATGGATTACCATCAAAAAGAAGCATTGATCATTGTATGGATTTAATTCTAGGAGCTAGTTTACCAAACAAGGCACCACATCAATTGACACCTACTGAGAATCAGGAATTGAACTGATAGATTCAAGAATTATTGGAGAAAGGTTTGATCAGAGAAAGTTTGAGTCCCTGTGCAATACCTATTGTATTGGCACCAAAGAAGAATGGAGAATGGAGAATGCACACTAATTCTATAGAAATCAATAAAATAATAGTGAAATATAGGTTTCCTATACCGAGAATGGATGACATAATGGATAGTTTGACTAGAGCAAAGTATTTTACCAAAATTGATTTGAAAAGTGGATATCATCATATCAGAATCAGAGAAGGTGATGAATGGAAGACTACTTTCAAGACAAAAGAAGGTTTTTATGAGTGGTTGGTTATGCCTTTTGGTTTAACTAATGCACCGAGTACTTTTATGAGGTTGATGAATGAAGTTTTGAAGAAATTTTTGGGTAAGTTTGTTATTGTATATATTGATGACATTTTGATATTCAGTAAGACTAGAGAAGAACATATGTTGCATGTTAAACAAGTATTGTAGAGATTGAAAGAGGAGAAGTTGTTGATTAATCTAAAGAAGTGTTCCTTCATGAAAGAGGAGATTGTGTATTTGGGATTTGTGATCTTAGTTGATGGTTTGAAAATGGATCCTGAGAAGGTTGAAGCTATTTTGAATTGGCCTACACCAAAAAATGTAAGAGAGGTAAGATCATTTAATGGATTGGCAAGTTTTTATTGAAAGTTCATTAAGAATTTCAGTTCTATTTGTAATGCTATGACTAAGACTATGAGGGGAGACAAGAAAGAGTTCAAGTGGACACATGGAGAAAATAAAATTTTTGAAGCATTGAAGTAGAAAGTTGCTAAATTACCTATTTTGGCTTTACCTAATTTCAATAAAGTTTTTCAAGTTGAATGTGATGCAAGTGGTAGTGCAATTGGAGCTGTGTTGAGTCAAGAAGGTAAACTTGATGCTTTCTTTAGTGAAAAGTTGAATGATGCTAGAAGGAAATATTCTGTGTATGATCAAGAATTCTATGCAATTATTCAAGCACTGAAGAAATGGAGACATTACTTGATACTGAGTGAATTTGTGTTGTATATTGATCATAAAGCTTTACAATATTTGGGTAGTTGGAATAAGTTGAATCAGAGACATATGAAATGGGTTGAGTATTTGTAGAGTTATACATTTGTGATCAAGCATAAAAGTGGAGTCACTAACTGAGTTGCTGATGCATTGAGTAGAAGATCTTTGATGATAGAGATGAAAGTGAATGTTCTTGGTTTTGATGACATGAGAGATTCTTATGAATTTGATCCTGATTTTTTTGAGCCATGGAGAAAGTGCAGAGCTCCTATTCAAGATCAACCGAGTACAAAATGGGAAGACTATTTCATACAAGAAGGTATGTTTTTTAAAGGAATTCAGTTATGTATACCGAGAGGAGCAATGAGAACAAATTTGATAAAAGAGAAACATAGTAGTGGTTTGGCTAGACATTTTGGAATTGATAAGACATTGAGCTTATTGAAGGAGAAATACTTTTGGCCATAGTTGTATAAGGATGTTTAGAAATTTGTGAAGAGTTGTGCAGTTTGTCAAGTTGCAAAAGGAGTAAGTCAGAATACTAGATTGTCTGTACTAATAGATGTACTTGAGAAACCTTGGAGTGACAGTAGTATGGATTTTGTTCTTGGCTTACTGAAGATAGTAAGAGGTAATAATTCAATATTTGTTGTGGTAGATAGATTCTCTAAGATGGAACATTTTATACCTTGTAAGAAGACACCAGATGTAGTAAATATAGTAGATATTTTCTTCAAGGAAATTGTAAGATTTCATAGATTACCGAGGAGCATTATCTCTAACTGAGATAGTAAATTTGTTGGATACTTTTGGAAGACTCTTTGGAGAAAATTGGGTACCGAGTTGAAGTATAGTTCTACATTTCACCCATAGACTAATGGATAAACAAAGGTTGTAAACTGAAGTTTGGGAAATCTTTTGAGATGTTTAGTTGGAGACACACCGAGTAATTGGGATTCTATGTTGGCACAAGCAGAGTTTCCATATAATAATTTAGTGAATAGAAGTACTGGTAAAACACCTTTTGAGATTGTAAATGGCATACAACCGAGAGGTATATTAGATTTGAGAGATGTTGCTGAGGAAAAGAGAAGTGCTGAAGGAGTGCAATTTGCTAAGTACATGAAGACATTGCATGAAGATGTGAAACTCAAGATGGAGAAAAGTAATCAGAAATACAAACACAGAGCTAATAGATCAAGGAGACATAAAAATTTTGATGTCGGAGAAGAAGTGATGGTTCATTTGAAGAAAGGCCAATTTCCTATTGGAACATATGGGAAGCTGAAGATGAAGAAGTTTGGTCCTTTCAAAATATTGAGAAGATTTGATAGTGGCAATGCATATGAAATTAAGTTACCTAATGACATGGATATTTCACCAATCTTCAATGTTGCTGATTTATATGAGTACCATGAACCTGATGAAGACATGACAGTACCGATAGATTATCCTAAGAAGCAGAAGGAAGAAGTTGAACAGATTATGGAACAAAGAATTGGCAGAAGCACAAGAGGAAAACAATATTTGGAATATCTAGTTAAGTGGAAGAACAGACCAATAGAAGATATTTCATGGATTTCACAATCTAAGTTGGATGCAGCTTGAGTTACTTAGACTTAATGACTTAGAGAATCATTCCAAATCAACCCCAGGTGTCTGATGTAGGAGAATCTTGGGTCCCTAGCAATCTCATGTCACCAAAAAGAAGTTTGAAGATTTCAGTGTTGGTCAGTTTCTTCTTTGACAGAGTTGGTTCAGTATTGGTCGATTTCCTTTGGTTACCGAGTATGGTCAGTTATCTCCTAGGCCATCAGTTATTTCACTGGCACTCAGTGATGCTTGTCTATCGCTCAATTATCTTTTCTTACTGAGTAGTGTAGATTTTGTTTCTTTCAAGGCTGACTTATGTAATTGTTCTAGGTCGAGGGTTTAATGATTGTAACCACTATTGGGAAGCATGTGGATCTATTTTGGTCATCCCTTCCATGATTTGAGAAGTGTGTGGATCTAGATGCCGACTCATCTTTTGGTTGGTTCTTGTATTTAAGTAGATGTTAGGTAGGAGATTGGTAGCAAAGTTGGATGGTAGTAGACAAAAGATTGATTTGAGATGGTGGAAGATCCTCACATGTTTGAGGAATTTGGTACTTCATTGTAATATCTAGTTGTAACTAGGAAGGCCTTACAACCCAGCATGTATGTTAAAATTGATGATTAATAAAATATCTTGCATTCCTTCTCACTTTGTTGTTGTGGCTTATGCATAGTAGCAGGGTAGTTTGATAGGGTGTGCCATTAGATTTGGCCCTTCTCATATCCTCCCTTGCATCAGAACATGTCCTAAACTTCACAAGATCCAATTTCCATGCACATAACTATGTAAGGAAAGATACCACACATTTCATGTGAAACTGGCAGAAAATTGATACCCGAGGAAAAGGGTGAGAACTTTTAAATCCAAATGAATTACGACATATGGTCTTAGGAGAATGCTCAAGATTAGGTCCAAAACACTACATTAACTGCACAAGGCATGAAACCAACAACAATGATGATGAAAAAACAAACAATAGATAGGAACATAAAAACATGAAATATTTTTGGTGATGCAAGATTACTCAAGACCCAAGATGCTCCTGCATCAATGCTCCACTACAGAAAACACCCTATGAGATAGACCAATACCTCCCACTATTGGTTCTAAAACTACCTGATTCTGATTGGTGAAATTAGTGGGTTGAGGGAAGTGAACTACAATGTGACCTTATTTCCCACAAGAATAACACCAGTATTCCATCCAAAGCTCTTTACAGGAGGTGTGTTGGTTTTTTGATAACCTCCTCTATTAAAATTCTGAAAATTTTGGGATTGTGGAGGAGGAAACTATTGTTGATCTTGAAAACTTTTACGGTTCTAGGGTTGTTGAAACTACCCATTACCTTGGTTGTTATTCTAAAATTTATTTTTATGGAAGTTTTTGTCCTCCTTTGAAAGATGATTGGTGGTTCTTGGAATTTGAATTCCCTTTCTCAAAGTTTCCCTTAGAACCTGATCTAGCATCAAATGTTTGGCCATTAGAATAGCCACCTTTTCCTTGAACCTTTCTTTCTACTAGGTATGCCTTAGTGATAGCATCCCAAAGATTTTTGGATTCTAAGATTGCCAGGTCTCCTAATATTCATTTATTCAAACCTCTGATGAAATATTGGACAAGAATAGGTCTGTCATCTCTATAGCCTAAGAAAGGCTTAAGTTCATAGAATTTTCTTTCATAATCTTCCATTGTGATGAGATTGGTTTTCTTCTTCAAAATTGAATCAGTTTTCAAGGTTGTTGAGTTTATGCAGAAGTTGTTGCATAAGTTGTCTAAGTTGGGCTCCTTCTGAGTCATTACTCTAACTCTCATTTTTATGATTGTCTTGATTATGTTCTCCCTCATATTCCCCATGGGAACTCTCTGGGTGAGATCTCAAGGAATATTCTTGAACTCTATCCTTATCTCTTCTATGGGTAATGGGAGAGATCTTGGAAGAGTGTTGCAACAAAGTTTTGGGTGCTAGTTTCAAGTGAGAATTTAATGTGTTGAAGAGTTTGAGTTTTACACGTAAATAGACCCTAAGCTCCTAGTATAGCAACTAGGGCTATGATACCAAATTTAATGTCCCCACTAGGGAACCCATAAGGAATCAAGTCTTTTAACCTAAAAATTACAACTAACAATTTTTTTTTAATTCTAATGTTATAACATTACATTGCTAGCATATTAATAGAATCCACAAAGTACATTCCTTATGGGTTCCTTAGTGAGGACACTATAGGAGTAGCCATGGTGAACATCATGTTGAGTGACTACATGTTGATATCACATCGAGAGACTCTGAGATAAATTATGTCTTCCTCACAAACACGTGAATCCATTGTGAGTGTCATGTTGAGCATGTTGGATTACTTGAAAAAAAAAAAATTTAAATCTTGGAAAAGTTCCATATTTCTATGTTTGGTGAAAGATAAATCTTATATTTGATAAATTATGATGAAAATCCTTTTAAAATGAGTCAAAAGGGGCATTTTTTCTATTTTTTGGGTCCTCAAAACATCAACTACGAAACAACAAAATTTCACCATTACGCTGGAGTGAGAAGGGGGTGAAGCAATGATATTGTGCCATTTCATAAGGTATTGGGTAAGGGATGTGTGAGATAGAAATTTTTTTCTATTTCATAGGCCACATTGATAATGGTTGAGAAGTAACAAAAATTTTCCATTTCTTGATGGACCAAAAAGGAGACTTGCAAATTGGTGAAAGGTGTCAAAAAATTAAAAGGATAGACATTAATGAGAAGATGGATAATTTGATAACTTAGAATATACATCTCGAATGCTAAAAGCATCTATCAAAAGTTTTGATGTTAATGCTTGAAAAGACAAATTGGCATACTATTGATTAAAGGTCACATTAATTCCTAGTGTGAAAAGACAACTAGGACATCATTCCATTCTCGAGGGAATGTATGAGGTGTGAGAATAGGTTGTTAAGAATACAATTTCTTTCGATCATAAGTGTCATTAAGTTGGAAAAGATTGGAATTAAAATTGTGAGCTAGGTTTCAAAAGGTGGTTAAACTAGAGTTAATGAGTGGAAACATGCAATCTTTCTATAAACAGGGCCAAGATTATCCAAAAATACATATTGTAAATTGAGACATAAATATCCTTTATAAAGATGGGTTTTCCAACCATTTTCAATCCTTTGAATGAGGACCCAGGGCTTCAACCAATATTACAGCCTGACTTAATAGGCTTGGAAGAGGACCAACAAGATGTGTGAAATACTTTGATGGATGCGGCTTGGAAACCGTGTACTAGTTATATTGCGTACCAGAGTGACATGTTTGAGTTAGAGGCCAAACAGGATAAGGTAGAATTGGCTGATGTGATGCTATCCATATAGATGATTGATGATGGTTGGGTTCAGATGGCATGGAAAATGAACTATTGGAGATGTTGCGCTTAATGCGCATTTTGTGATACCGTCTTCTTGATGTAGCATGTTCATTTTATAAAATTGTACATAACAGGTAAAATTTATTTATTATTTAGGAAGCATTGCAATGGTCTGAATCTTGATGCATCCTTTCATTTTGTATAAAAAGGATACCAAGACCATTCGCTAGGATATATAGAATAAAATAGATAAAACATATGATAGATATAGATCTAGATGGAAGAATTACTTTTTGAAGATGATTATATAGGACAATATTGCAACTAAAGCACAAATCAATTGTACCTATTTTTGAAATTACTACAAAGACCCTCTTTTTGTCTACATTGAAGATTCTAAGCTCATTTACCATTGGTTTTTCTAGTCCTTTGTGATTGTTTATTTAAATATTTGGTAAAAGATTGAATTGTAATTTTAATCTTGGATCGTCATAGATTACTGTAAACACCTAAAAATGTTCAGGACTAATCCAAGTGATTAATCAAACTAAAATCCAACATTAATTAAAATCAAACGAGAAAAAGGATTAATCAAATCAAATAAATCATTTAATTATGCAATTAATCAAATCAATTGTAAAGTTAGCTTAAAATCAAATTTAACCCATTCAAGGGGTACACATGGATAAAGAAATTAATTAAATTCAATTAATTAATTCTTAATTTCTCTCACCTACCACATGGGAAGGTATTACTTCAACTATTAGGAATCAAGGATTGGACTCACATGGATCAAAGAGACATTCAATCTCAATCACCCACTTGGAGAATTAATCTTGACCATCCATTTTGTCTCATTGTCCCAAGCTTTAAGGACAAAATATTTAAATTATCCCTATAGTTGAAACCGTGGAATTAACCCAAACTCAACCATAATTTAATTGTCTCCACCCCCTATGCTTGGAGAAATTTATAAATAGAAGGCAAAAATAAATAGAAAAGGATCTTAGTTACATCTTAGAATTGCATCATTACTATAGTGAAATTGAGCTAAAAGTATAATTTAGCATAGTTGAGCATTGTTTTGGTTAAAATAGGCTTAATTGCACAATCATTTAGCATTTTCTCATTTTAGAGCTATCACTAATGGAGGCTTATTGAGATCTTAGCATTGGCATCTTTAAATAGAGAGCCATAGGATGCTCATTATCTTTATTTTCATTAAATAGCTTTATATTTGTTGTATTTAAGTATAAGTTGATAGAAATATTAATAAACTAATTCTATGAAGATACTTCTTGTATACAAAATGGCACCCACCATGGGGATCAAGGCCTCTATTAATCAAATTTCATGTTTATTTACTAAATTTTTCTTGAGCTTTTGTTTGAATTCTTTGTTTTTTAGGTGAAGTAGCACGTAAAATAAGAGAAATAGCACGTACATGACAAAGTATGACGTATTTACATAGTGAAACGGTGCTTATACACAAAAAAATTATGCATTTACACAGAGTATTAGCATGTAGTAGTATGTTCTATCTTGTGTCTTACATCTCTTAGTGTGTATACCCTGAGCCTGTAGTGCGTACAATCACTATTTTAGCACTTAGCAGAATTTAAATAGCATATACAATACATTATGTGATGCGTACAATACTTTTTGTGACATTTAAAATACTTTCTTTGACACATACAATACTTTTTGTGATATGTACAATAATTTTTGTGACACGTACAATACTTTTTGTAACACGTACAATATTTTATGCGAGGCATACAATACTTTCTATAGCATGTAATACTATTTTTGTTAAATTTAATTTTTTACAGTAAATAATGAATTCTATGCGTTTTCTTAATGGTAGAGCATAAAAAGGTTCAGAGACCGGGGAGAAAAGTAAATAGTGAGGACAAGAAAATCAAGAAAAGGTTGAAAAGAGAGAAAACTCTTCATCTAAACAACTTTTTGGAGGATTCCAAGAATGAAGGTAAAGATTATGAAAGATATATTCATATAATTGATTTGTATAGATCTAAATTTGTCTCTCTAAATTGGATATTTGTTCCTTGAGTTCATCATTTTTAATAAATTTTCAAGAAAGGAGTAAAATTTCAATTGTTTGGATTTATTCACTTTGTTTTTTTTGTGTTGGAATAAAAATCTTGAAAAAGTATGCAAAGGAGATAGAATGGTCTCCACTAGGTGAGTATTCCAATGAAAAATCAAAGAAAAAATGCCCCTAGCCTTTGCTAGCTACAAAAAAGGTAACCCTATATCCCTTTGCATTTTTCTTAAATTGTGGCAATTTGATTTGAATCTAGCTAATTAGTAGCCTATTATTGTTTGATAGATTTGGTAGTAGGCCTATGCTCTTCACTTTTTAAGTGAATCAAAGTTCCAATTATACAAAATATTTAGATTAAAAGAAAGGCTAGAAATGAACAAACACTAGTTTTATAGCCTATTGCTTGTGGAAGAGATTATTAGGCGACTATGCTCTTCACCTTTTAGGTGAATCAAAAAGCTAGAAGTGTTCAATTCTCTTTAGATTGAAAAGGCTTGGTAATTGAACCATGTTTATTATATTTGGAAGTAGAAAATAGTAGGTATATGCTCTTCACCTTTGGTGAATCAAACTCCCAAACCTATTCTTTCACTTCATTTATTTTCTTTCATATGAACATGCTAGAAGATTAGTGGGTTTGCCTCCCGAGAATATGACTTAATGAGACCGGTGATAGGGAAAACTCAAAATGAGATACAATTTATTTTTCCAGAATAATCTACCCCGCTATAAAATAAAACACACTCATCCTTAATGGGGTGAGTGACAAAAGGATATCAAGAATCAAACCTCCTCGAGTAGTGCTTTGGGATTTCATGATTTTGATCAAGCTTGAGATTAATATCTTCATTAGATGAGTGATTAGGATTCTCAATTTAAATTATGTCATCATCAATGAGATCTTTGATTTTTTATTTCAAGTCCATGTAATATGAATTTTGATGCTAATTATTTTGATGATACGTGTACTAGGTACTGAAGAAAGAAAGTCCCCTTGAAGTTGCTAGAGGTAATGTGATGAGATTTTTTTTCAAGAAATTATTCCAAAGATGATTCATAGGACTATCCTAAAGGACTAAAAGACTTGTCCAATGGAAATTTGGGTTCCCTTTTTTTTGTCAAAGAAAAATTATCTGATTTGTTGTTGTCATAGGACTAAAAGACAAGAGCCTTAGCCAAAAGTGATGTGACCTCTTCATTTTCTTGATCAAATATTGGATTATCATGGATTGGTAGAATATATTCTTGATCAAAGATAGGTTGGTCATGAAGATGTTATTGATTAGAGATTGGATAGATAGGAATTTGATATTGCTCAAAGATAGAGTTGATGTGAATTTTTGAATTGTCCTTGCTTATAGAAGATGAAGATATAGATTGATCATTATCAATGAGGAAAGGATGAATGTCTCTCAATGACTATTTGTTAGAGGATCTATCACTTTCTTTATTCAAGTCTTGAATGTCAAATTTTAAAGATTGGATTTTCTTTGATAAGGCTGCAATAAGAATCTCTTATTCCTTATTGTTATGGTTATAGGATCTAATCCACTTGTTTTCAGCCATGATGTGATCATTTTGATTATCTTGACAAGAAATTATGATCTCTTGTGAGGATGTTCATCTATTGGGACTTATAATTTGAGGTGACAAGAAGGCCATGAGCATGTATGATCATTTTTGAGAAAAATAAAAAAAATGTAATTTTCATATTTTTTTGGTATTTTTCTAGCTTTTAGTAATTTGCATTTTCGAAGGTCTTTTGCTCATTTTTTAGAGTGGAGACTGTCGACAAAAATGGTTTGCAATTTCGAGCACTAAGTTAAAATCTATGATCCCACCAAGTTGGGGTAAAATTTGACCAATCTAGACTATTTTGATTTTAGATTCATGATAAAGCTAAGTGTTCCTAGATCTAGTTTGAGAGTTTACAACAACATGATCAAACAAAAATTCTCCAAGCATTTCCCAATAGGACAAAGAAATTTTGGAGATAAAAGAACTTGTGAGGTCTAAAAGGGTGTTACAATATGTCAATAGTGTCAAGTGTATATTCCACAATGATTTGCATGTCTCAATACATTTGAAGACACATCAAACAAAAACTACCTAAGGTTAAGGATAGTATCAAAATATTTTTCCACAACTTGGTATTCTTTCGCCTCACACAAAGTGATGTTGGATTTTATGAGGATAACATCCAAGGGAATACATATGGTGATTAGTCTTGGGGTGATCTAGGTAAGTCCAATTGGATCAATCCTTACACAAATATTAGGATACTTTCAGAGATAATTAGGGTAGCTTCTAAACAATGGTGTCTAGTAAGGGCATCTGTTCATACCTATCCCTTGTAATTCTTCTTAGTGTCCAATTCAAGCCTGTATCCCTACAAGGGCTTCAAGTAAGAGTAGTCTTTAATTCAAGATTGAGACCTCATCCTTACACATCACTCTTTCATGTGTGTTCTCTCAGGTCAATGAATGACCCAACACAATTAATAGCTACGTCCTTATGGTTTTTGGCCAACAAGGCATAAATTTGATTGTGGGTTGAATGAGCTAGCTTTGCTTTATCCCACTTTGGTCATTCATGTGATATTTTACCTCAATGAAAGACCCTCTAAATGTAAAATAAAAAGGAAATTGGATAGGATAATGAAGTTCTAGATTTCTAATTTTCCACAAGGGAAAAGAGTATACTCTCCTACTCCATAGCTTCTCCCAAGCACATCAAGCACATATTCATTTACCTAAGATTCTTTGCAAGTGAAAAAGAAAATAGGTCAAGATTTATGATTTAACCTCTAGGAGGTGAAGAGCATACTCTCCTTCTACCCAACTAGTCACAAGAAAAGAAGCCTCCTAGTTAAGCTAGGTGCCTAAAAAATAAAATTTATGAAAGCACAAAATTTATTTGTATCTCCAAGGCAACGTAAAAAAAAATAGCTTTAGTAATCTCAATATATGTCTTTGGAAAGCATCCTATAGATAGGTTTCATGGATTTCTTTTAGTTTTTGTTACCTACAAATATAGAGAATCATTAATCAATAATCAAATTTTAAAAATTGCACAAAAATTCAAACACACCACAAAAACAGCCATACACACTACATAAATAGTTAGATGCACTACAAAAATAATCAAACACACTACTATAGTATTTAAATGTGCTATAAAAAGAATTGAAAGTGTTATAGAAATAGGTAAAAGCACTACAAAAATAGTTAAACGAGCTATTTTGTTAGACAAACATGCTATAGAAAGAATTGAAAGAGCTACAAAAATAGGTAAAGGTGCTACAGAAACAATCAGAAGTGCTACTCTTTTATTTAAAAGGGTTAAAAAAATATTTTAAAGCATTATTTTAAATACTTCTACATGCTAAAACAATGATAAAAAAAGTGTTGAAAATCCCCCTTATAAGTGTAATAAAACTTTCGGATACACGCTAGAGAAGTTTAGATAAAATATAGAAGAGTATTTAGAAGTGTTAGTACAATGCTTATACATTCTATTTAATCTTTCAAATATCTATTTCATCTAGCTTAGCATCAAAATGGATCTCATTTGTACTGTTTCATTCAGCTGATGCATTGGAAAAATGATTATAACGTGTTGTTTCATCTTTCAAAAGCCCCATTTAACCTGTAAAAATGATAAATATATGCAAAAATTGAAGAATAGATAATTTAACAATATTTTTAAAAGCTCTTGAGGCCTAAGCCCCATGATGGGCACCAAAAAATGTATGGTTAAATATTGGTACCCAATTGGAATGCAACCAACACTCAATAAACCATTAACTCAATAATTTATCTATAAAAGTCCATATCAAATGAACCAACTAAACCCTCAAAAGTGGTGTATTTCTTCCTAGTTGAAGAGAGTTTAATCCTTTTGTAATGCTCATCAGTTTGGCATGGAGGATTAATGACCTTACTACTCCAAAATGAAAGATTCAAATGCAATGCAAAACTAGAAATGAAACTAGAATGCAAGACTGACAATTCTAGAGTGAAAGAGCTAGATTAACAATGCAAGATTATGCTAAGAATGAAGTAAAATAAAAATGCAAGAGAACTACTAAGCGTATAATGAAAGAAAGCTAATAATTATGAATTCAAAATAACATATATTAACTCTAGAATGAAAGAATGCCAATATGATCTATATTACCAAGATGCAAGATGGAACTAGAATGAAATAGTGGTAGACTTCAACAATGATCAAGATGGAACCCTTGAGCCAAGGAAGAGCTTCGTTTTAAAGGAATTTACTAAGATTGAAGAGTGGAGATTAAGAGGAAAAAGATGTTAGGTAGAGATGAGTGGTGAGAAAGATCAATCCATGTGAGAGGATTCAAGAATTTTGATTGGACAAGCTTGATTGGAGAATAAGACAAAATAGCTAATCCCTTTTTAATTGTCAATTGATCAAGATTAAGTTGCATAAAGTGATCTTTTTAATAAAATTGATAGGACTTTATATTAAAAGTAATATTTGACAATTAAATGATTTTCCAAGTTTTAGAAATCATTTATGCTTGATATTTAGAAATACTTTAATTATGCAAGGGGGATTAATCAATTTTCTTACATAATTATGTCTACTAAATTATTCCTTTGAGATTTAGAATTTGTTTTAAGGAAATTTAATCAAAATTAGGGGCTTAGGTTCTACTAGACAAATTTTAGGTGATTACACCTAGTAGAGGAACTTATTTGGAATCCATAGAGTAATACTTGCCTAATGTCTTTGTAAGTGGTAGACCTAAGAATTTAGAAACAAAGGAAGGCATGATATTATTAGATGCATCTTAATATATGATACAATTGCTAAGCTTATAATTGTTAATAAATAGAGACACATAAAATAGATCAAGTTTTACATCAAAGGAACTAGGAGGATCATTAGATGTACTAGCACTCAATTCTGGTTCACACACAGTTGGTTCAAGTATTGAGGAGGAAGGTTCAGCATTGGAAGATTGAAAAATAATTGATTTCTTATTGTTAGACACTTTTTGAGGACTATCACCCTTAACATAGTTTAATAATTTATCTAATTCATTGGGATTTAATATGAGATATTCAATAGGGGATATCTGAATTATAGAGGATTTACAAAATTTAACAATATCAAATGAGGTGTCAGGATCATATCTCCTTAACAATTGGACTTTAGGAGTTTTTGAACCACTCCCACATGTTCGAGTTGAAAGTTCCTTGCCTTTGGTTGTCTTTTCTGGAGATGTTGTGTTACCAGGAGTTTTGAGATTACATTGAGACCCAGTCAAAATAGAACATGAAGTATCTTCTAAAGTGACCAAAATATTACCACCTCTTTTCGAGTTTGATTCATTCTCCATGAAGTGGGCTACATATTATCCATGCTCCTTGGGAATCTCCTCATCTTGTAGGATCTCCTCCATTATTTCTTTTGAATTTTTCATTTGTACATAACATACCATTTCTAGGAAACTTTTTTCATCACAGTCATCTATTAGATGAAATACACACATATTACCCTTTCCTCTAGGAGGTTCAATAGCCAACCACTATTATGCAGGAGGAAGTTGTAATGTTTTATTACTAGCATTAATAGGGTTTCTCCTAGAGATGTCTTGATACAACTATGGGTAAGATGTGTTGGTTTTAGGAAATTATCTTTTAGTAGAAATGATATCATTCAATAATATTTGAAGTATTGGATAAAAAGAGGATGCAATTTGTGCATGGGGTTTTTGGATTTCTTTCTTCCACTTACCATCTGTGATAAGGTCATCTTCTAGTTCAACTGCTTGTATTTGTGTCATAGCTAAATTTTCTACCATGTTCCTCTTGAGATGAAAATGGATATTGGGTGGAATTAAATTGAGAAAAAAATATTTATGGGATTTAGTTCCTTTACAAACTGAATTTTCTTCTTCAAGGATTTTATCATAGCATCTGTAGTTTTCACCATCTTCTTGTCCTCCTTTAGGAACTAAACATTGATGTATTTCAAATCATTTTGCATTGTATTAGTGAGCATGGTTAACTCCTTTAGTAACTTAACTTCCTTCTCATGAACCTATTTGATAATCGAATTCCTTCATTTGATGTTTTTCTTGGAGACATATAGAGCACATTCTCATCTAGAACTACTACAACCTTTTCTACTAAGAACTTCATGATCCTGCATTTTTGCATGTCATTCATTTGTGTAATTACTACTATCCATTTAGTTTCTTCCTTTTTCCAAGGAGCTTTCTCCACCTCCATTTATTTAATCACTAGAGTGGAAACTTTATACACCTTACAAAAATCATAAATATAATCAGTACCACCCTATATCACACCTTCTATCTAATAATTAAAGAATTCTGCTATAATATTTTTTTCTAAATTTGTTCCAACATATTTTGGTTCATAGGAAACTTTAGATCAAAATTCAAGGGCATTTGTGAAAAAAAATTTTCACTAGGATGATGTATGATATTGATGTATTTCGCAATTAGCCTCATATTTTGTTTTATCTCTTTTTTATCTCTTTTATCTTTCTAGGTGTGTGCAGAGAAAACCTAACATGTTCAGAATAGGCATAGAAATTAAAACATTAGTTTAACAAAGTCTAATATCATATTCCTAAACATAAAGAAAACACTATTCGCAAGGACATTCAGATAGAGCTAAAATGGGAGCACCCAGCCATTGTTTGATTTGTTCTCACTTTAGGGATGTGGGTGTGCTCTCTAAACACTTGGAGCATATCCCTAATGCATATTAGGGATGAATAGGATGTATTAGGGACTATGAGAACCCCTTATTGGCACAAAAATGGGTATAGAAAAAACATTTTGCCCCTAAGACCTCAAAGAGCCTAATGATGCTCAAATTCAGATTAAGCTACAAATGACTAATCTAGAGTTGATTTTTTTCCAAATGAGATGTGATAATGATAAAGATGATATGAAAATGAAATGAAAGAAGCTAGGTTAATCCATTATGCTATGCTAATGTGAGTTAGAAAGCATGAAAATGAAGTAAACTAACAATATTATTAGAAAGCTAAGATCTAGAAGTAAACTAGCATTATAACACTACTCAATGTAAAAGATGTGAATTGGTTGTTTTCTCTTGGAAGAGGAGAGTATTTATAGGATTTGAGGAAGGGCTTGGGTTAGGAAGTGGAGTTAGGGTCAGAGTCAGGGTTTGGGGTAGAGTTTGAGGTAACATTTGGGATATGGTTACCTTGACCTTGGTTAAGGTTGCTCACACATGTGTGAGAAACACTAGGGAAGTGTGCCTAGGATATCAATAGGAAATAGGAGACATAGGTCTCATTTTGAGGATTGTAAGAGCCTTAATGAGGATGGGAGAGGCCATTAATGAGTGTGTAAAGCTCATTAATGAGGGGGTTTGACCAAAAATCAAAGAAGATTGATTTAGACTAAGAAATATAGGAATCACCTCCTACGTAGGTTTAGGAAGGGTTTAGGAAAGATTAGGAAGGTTTAGGGTTCTCTAGAAGATTCTAGGGTTCTGAGGGATATAAATAAATAATATATTTATTTAAAGGATTTTGGTCAATTTATTAAATAATTAATAAATATTGGAGGGAATGATGTTTAAATTGGATTTAAACATTTTAGGAAGGGATTTCTTAATTAAATGTTCTTAATTAAGATAAGAGAGATTAATGGCATAATAGTTAATTAATTAATTAATTAATTAACAAATGATGATGTCATTAGGGGTTTTTGAGATATAAAATATTTTTATTTATCAAGGCATTTTTAGGTGTCTACATTTTGCCCCTCTTTGATGTGATGTCACAAGTGGCGTAGTGTCAAAGACAAGAAAATAAGATGCCACCAGCTAGAATTTAGAGGATAAGGGGTTGTGCCCCCTCGAGAAAATAACGCAAAGAATAAATATTGTGGAATTTTTGTGAAAAGAACACATAAGGGAAAGGATTGAGATAGATGGGAAGGGGTGATAAAAAATGACCTTCCAAGAGAAAAGATGAATGAATGTGATATGAGGTGAGATGCAAGATGCAAGATGAAACTAGATGAAGGATGCAAGATGCAAGATTAATCTAGACGATGTAGAATGGGGGAATTAGGGAGCTCCAAGTGTAAATGTGGAGAGAATAACCTAGTTTGATATGACAATGCTAAAGACTTGCCAAGTTTACTTGAAACTCAGGGCCTTGTCACCAACATTGCATAGGACTGATGCAAAAAAGACAAGCAAGGTTTCCCTAGCGTTACGCATGAACCCAAGAGGACACATGGTAGAAATAATGCTGGAGAAACCATAAAAAAATGAAATTTCCCAAGTGCACCATGTAACCCAGAAGATCACATGGGAACCATGCAAGTTTCATGTTTGAATGACTCATAGGCATAAGTGAAAGATAAAAAAGACCTTGCCCTAGATAGCCCACATTCGCAGCACACCATGATATAAAGTATCATGGTGACTTTGAGGAGAGGAACAATGAGAAGCCATAAAAGATAAACAAGATCCAAAGGACAAAATCAAAGACCAAAGTGATAAATCCATAAAACATCCTTTGCCAAGGAGGGAGATTGATTTGATTGATGGTGGGAAGATCACTTTGAATGTGAGGAAGGATACATCATCACAAACTTGGTGTGATTGGTGGAATATCAGGACATACATGAGGAGGAATACATTCTCAAGGACCTAGTGGATGAGGAGAATTTTGGGTTGTGTTGCTGATTGGAAAATGACGAGTCAAGGATAAGAATTGTGATGAAGGATAGTCAAAAAAAGAGGTTGTTGAAGTGCAAGGTTTTATAGGACAAGATATCTAATAAAAGATATTATAGGATGGATGAGGATATGTACAACAAGACACAATGTGATACATACAAAAGATGGGGAGATAGGTACAATAGATATGTACAAAAGCTTGGGGATAGGGATCGAAAGATCGCACTATACAAGATATATATATTGGCAATTTGGTTGAGTAGGATATCAGATTGTTGTCATTATGGAAACATAAACTCACTATGATGATCGCATAATAGAAGAAAATAGTTTTTTATGAGCACAAGTAAAAATTGTCTAAGTACAACAATATTTACCAGTCTAATTAGAGATAGTTTTGGTTAGCGAGGTTCACAGAGGTAGGTTTAGTGCATGCACACTTGAACATGGATAATTATATGTATATCAAAGTCACATATAAGAGAGCAAGTCTATATGACATGTACAGAAGGAGATATTAAAGAATAACAAAGATAGTGTTGAAGCCAACTTGAACAGAGCAAGAACATAGAATGAGAATATTACTTAAGAGATTATTTTGTTTATCAAAATAATGACTTAACCATATAAGGGATGGCATCATAGATGTTAAACCTTAGGAAGCATGAATTAGTTTTGTATATTGGAAAGAGTTTATGTTTAGCAAAGCTGACTGGAAGTTATTCTTAATAACTTGTATATATGTAAGAAGCATGTAATGCAAAAAAAAATATAAGTTGTAATGTTGTAATGCTATGATGTGAAAGTGTATATTGTAAGAAGAAAAGTAAGAAGACTCTGTATATGAAATTGAAGTGCCTAGAAAGCTAAATCAGAATAGGAAAGTTATTCAACAATATTAAAAGGTTAGGTACTTTACCTTTGTATTTAGATATCATTGTATATTGCATGTTTGGGCAGTGAGCTCATCTACCAAACATCCTATTTTGTAATACCAACTCCTAATAGGGTTGAGGCTTATAACAAGGCCTATAGTCCTTTAATCAGGATAGAGACACTATATGTATGTAATAGAAGCCTAACAGGGTCAACATCCTTAACCAGATACTTTTGATTAATAGATTAGTTGAGGGTATCATCCCCACCAGGGTTTTCCCTTTGGCCAGGGTTTCCTTGAGAACAAACATGGTGTTATGATTTCATTTTATTTATTGTTATGCTTTTTATTTAGTTTACTTTGTTTTGCAAGCTTCAAGTTAATTTGTTATATCCATAATTGGGTAAAAGTAAAAGTTTGTAGAATACTGATTCACCCCCCCTCTCAGTACTCCCTATTTCTAACAATATACAGGAAGGATTGTGCTATACAAGAGATATACAGGAAGTTTAGGATTTTGGATAGGAATCTAATGCTACATTGGATAGGCTTAAGGATAGAACACCTTGGGATTGATGGGCTGGTGGTGGGGATGGGGATTAGAGAAAGAGGATTGGGGATCGGGGTTGGGATGGGTGGGGGATGGGAGTTGATAGATGATGACCTAGTCCACTATGTATGGTGCCTGTTTCTAGGTTTTCACTAACATACTTGTCCAAGGCACTTGAATTGCCAAGTTTTCACCATTGGACGATGTATTTTTCTTTTCTTTTTTTCTTTTTTCTAGATTTTTCCAATTTTTATGGATTTTATGAATATTTCGAAGCTAGTTCAAGCATAGAACCTCTTCAAATGTATGAGGTTGATTGTATCATTTATAGTGCAGTGCAGGTTGGAGATTCCAATTAAGGACTATCCAAGCTCACTGCAAGTCAACGCAATGTGGAGTAATACAACAAGATCTAAATCTTAAACCCAAATTTCATCAATATGCCTAGTTGTAAGGCCTTCCTTGGGTTAGGGCCAATTATAAACAAGAAGTAATTCTACAAGATTAAAAGATCCAGTTCATAATCAACAGTAACTAGTTAAGCTCTGAGACAAATTAGAAACTGATGGAAACCCTAAGGTAGATCTAAACTTGTGCTCGCAAGCCACCAATCAATCTCCTTGTCTCCAAGCCTCAGCCACTAGCTTTGCAATTACAAACTATTAGATAAGAATCTGATCTGTAAGATCAATCAGGATCTTTTCCACAACTTCACTTTATCTAACCTCTCAAATTTGCTCCCAATCTTCTCTAATTGCTCCTAAACAACTACCCAAACACCTCTTTAAATAAAAATCTTTAGCCACAAGTCAGCTAGAAGAAACAATTAATTCCTAAGCTAGGTTAGCTTCTACTATAAATAAATATTAAATGCAACAAATGGTCAACTCTCAAATAGCCTTACAAACATTTAATTCTCTATGTCAGCTTCAACCACTACATAGGAGAATCCAACAAATTAAAAGCTACCAACAATAAATGCACCAAGTCAGTCAAGCAAATCTTCAAGAACTCTGGTCGGTAAGCCTCAACAATCGAGCACCAGGGAAATAGTTGAGCAATAGTGAATTAATCAAGTAAGCCAAGCATCACCAAGAACCATGTTGAATGAGCACTATAGGCATTACTAAGTACCACTTTCACTAAGTGCCAAAGATTACTGAGTTCCTTCAGAGACGGAGCTTCCTTCCTTACCTGATACTGTCGGTTAAAGCTGCAACCGAGTAACACAGAACATAAATACCACACCTCCATGTAGATTTGTTGAATACCAAGAATACCCCTGCATCAAACACCCTAGGTTCCAAAATATGTTCATATGTGAGAAGAACATCTTCCAGGATTTAGCACATAAATATCAAACTGGTTCTTCACATACATATCCTCCACCTTTTCACTTTGCATACTCTTCCACTTCTGCTTCCTTTGTCTCTTCTAGTCTTTCCTTGATAATGCAATAGCCTTTTCTCCATACTGATCATCCAACCTCTCAGGATCTGATAACTCAACTCAGTTACCAAAAATTAGGTTACTCCTACTGAGCGTTGTATCCAGCAAAGGCATCAGGGGAAACTTCCTATCATCCTTCTCAACAATAAACACATTTCTAACATAGTCATACATAGCTATGCAATCATATTTCCAAGGTCTACTGAGAAATATATCACAACTATTCATCTCAACAATGTCACACAATGCTTAATTCGTATACTAGCTAATCTGAAAATCAACAAGGCACTGTTCCCTAACTTCTAAAGCATGAACATCTTGCAACCAGCCAATCCTATAAGGATAAGGATGTCTAACCTTCTTCAAACCAAGTTTTTGAACTACCTCCTCAGCAACATGGTTATCAGTACTATAATTATCAACAATAATATCACAGAGTTTACCTTTTGACTTGCACCAAGTTCTGAACAAGCTACTCCTCTGACAAGGTTCCACCTTTGTACCAAGCAATGTTCACTGAACTAGCAAGCTCTTAGATTTAGGTTCATTTTGTACTTCCTCATCCACCATAGTAGTTCATCGGTCACCAAGCTTCTTCTATTGAGTACACTCAAAAAAAAAATGGCCTTCACCTCCACAATTGTAACAAGTACCTTTAAAGATAACCTTTCCTATCTTCTTCTTCGGTTCTACAAGTTTCAGTTCATCTTATGTAGTTGGTTGGTCTTTCACCAAGTGATCAACCTTCTCCTTCCCTTGAGAATTACTATGTTGCTTCCTCTTCAACTTATCTTTAGCCTTTAGAGCATACTGATTTTTAGAGTAATCATACTTTATGCTTATTAATTAAATCACTTTGGTTTAATTAATTAAGTCATTTATTACTCTATTTACTTAAGCTATCTTTTAGGTGCATTATAATTAATATATTTATTAATTATAATGTGCAACCTAGCTTTATTTTTTTGCTTTATAGCTTTAGGGTTTTATTGTTCACCTGTATGGTTGAACCCTTTGTACATTCTTTTTAGATAATTCACTTATTGGATCATAATAGAAATTTATCTTTGCATTTCCATAAGATGTCTCTGGCTTTTTGGCCTCCATGATTTTTCTTGCTTCTGTGCTTTGCTTCTTCCATGTGACAGGGTTATGCATGCAGGTGTTCTTGGGAGATTAGTATTTCACCTAATCTAACACTGATAAGCATCTTCAACTGATTCAATCCTTAGCATTCCAAGCTCACCTCAATATTGAATTTTAGACCATTCAAATACCAAGCTACCTTCTCCTTACTAAGCTCCCAGTGTCCAGAATGAATAGTAAGTTTGTAGAACTCCTCGGTATAGTCCTCAATAGTCAAACCCTTTTGCTTCAAATTCTACAACTTCTTAAACAAGTCAAGCTCATAGTCTGCAAGTATGAACTTAGCTTTCAACTTAGTCACCATCAACCTCTAGTGATTTATCTTCATTTCACCTTCATCCTCCCTTTCTCTTTATAGTTCTTTCCACCAAAGAGAAGCATGGCCTTTCAGCTTTTTCTAAGCCAATCTCACTCTAAGAGGATCTTCAATTTATTTAGGCTCAAAGAAGTCTTCTATTTCACCGATCCAGTCAATCAAGTCCTCAGGCTTCAAAGTACCAAAGAAATTAGAGACTTCCATTTGGTAACTATTACTTAATCGAGCTCTAGATCTATGCAACCGACTAGTTCTATCTTCACCAAATCTGTCTCTTCAGTCATCACCACTAGATCCAGTAGGTTCAAAGTCTTCAACAACTTCTTCATAGCCATCTTTAGTACCAAGATTCCTTGGCATACCAGCAACAATTCTCATGATCTCAGCACTCCTACCTATCTTCATCAACTCTATCTTAGATCTGATATCAGATCTGACTTTATCTGAAATCTTTGAATCCACAACATCACAAAGATTTTCAAATTCTCTAGGGTCCAATATTCTTAGAGGAATCCTTCAAGATCTTTGAAAATCCCAAAGAAACCAATCACCAATAGGGTCCTAGTGCAAACTATCTCAACTTGGAGATCAATCCACACACCCAAGATCAACTCACTCTAATACCACCTAGTGCAGTGTAGGTTGGTGATTCTAATTAAGGACTATCCAAGCTGGCTAAAAGTCAACATAATGTGGAATAACACAACAAGATCTAAATCTTAAACCCAATTTTCATTAACATGCCTAGCTATAAGGCCTTCTGGTTTAAGTCCAATTACAAACAAGAAATAATTCTACAAGATTACAAGATCTAGTTCACAATCAACATCAACTCGTTGAGCTTCGAGACAAATGTGAAACTAATGGAAAACCTAAGGTAGATCTAAACTTGTGCTCACAAGACACCAAGAAATCTCCTTGTCTCCAAGCCTCAACCACTAGCTTTGCAATTACAAACTATTAGATAAGAATTTGATCTACAAGATCAATCAAGATCTTTTCCACAACTTCACTTTATCTTGTTAGAAAGTAATTCCACCAAGATAACTAAGAGGGGGGGGGGGGGTGAATTAGTTATCAACCACTTACAACATTTATCAACCTTAACAGATTTTAACCATGTAAGCAATGTAATCCACAACCATAAAAAGATAAACATACACAATAACACAATGACACAAGATATGTTGACTAGGGAACCTCTTGATCAAAGAGTAAACCCCAGTGGGAATGATGCCCACAAAAGATGCACTAATATGAATATTCCTTGTGAAAGGATGGACTCTATTAGGAGTCTTATGAAATACATTCAATACATATGAATCCCTATTAGGAGATTTTGAATCCCTGTTAAAAGATTCTAACTCTATTAGGAGTTATGGAAGACAGAAGGACTCATTGCCCATATAGCTTCAGGGTGAGATCATTGAACTCACTATCCAACTAATATTTGTATTAATCAATAGAATAATACCAAAAGATTACTGATCTCAACAATTCAATACTCCTTCTCTGACTGTGCCAAACCACACCAACTACTTCCTCATATCTCAATACCAGATCTCTGTACTTTGCATATCCTCTTTCACAATTTCTCATTTCTCATACACACACTTTCCTTACACATTCACTTTATTACATTACAATAAGTAATATATTCCTTCCTTTATACCACACTCAATTAATTACAAATGAGTCAACATACAAATTACAAAATAAAAGTTTCCACATGTTACATAGAATTTACACAAAACTATCAGCTTCCAATCAATATAATTCTTCACTCGTGCAACCTTGGATCTTGCATTATCATCCATGTCACTATCAACATGTCTTCAACTATCCCTTAACTTTTCATGATTAAATTCAATCCTAATTAGGAGATATCATCTAATTACCACAAACTGCTACTCAAGAACACTGCCTGAATACTGCTTGCACTAATATGCTCATAACTATCATGAATAAATGAATTACTATTTGAGCTCTTAACCATGATCTTATAACACATCATAGAGTAAGTCCTCCACTTAGCATAGCTTGATCTTCAATATCCAAATTCAATATCCCAACTATGCTAACTCAAACACTATCTACTCCTCTACTAATCTTCAGTAAATCACTATGTTGACATCAATGACAATCACAGTTATGAATGCAACAACAACTGCTATAGAATGGCTACTAATACTTCCCCATATGATATATTTTGCATTCATTCCTAACATATCTGACCTCTCAGATCTACTCCCAATCTTCTTTGATTGCTCCTAAACAACTACCCAAACACCTCTTTAAATACAAATCTTCAGCCATAGGTCGGCTAGAAGAAAGAATTAATTCCTAAGCCAAGATGGCTTCTACTACAAAAAAATATTAAATGCAACAAATGGTTGGCTCTCAAATAGCCTTACAAATATTTAATTCTCTATGTCAGCCTCAACACTACATAGGAGAATCCAAAAAAAGTTACCAACAATAAATGCACCAAGTCGGCCAAGAAAATCTTTAAGAACTCTAGTCGTTAAGCCTCAACTACCAAGTACCAGGGAAATAACCAAGCACTAGTGAATTAACCAAGCAAGCCAAGAATCACTGAGCACTATGTTGACCAAGCACCATAGGCATTACCAAGTACCACTTTTACTGAGGCCAGAGATTACCGAGTTCCTTCAAAGACTGAGCTTCCTTCCTTAACCGATACCATTGGTTAAAGTTGCAATTGAGTAACACAAAACCAAAATACCACACCTCCATGTAGATTTTTTGAATACCAAGAATGCCCTTGCATCAATTTAGGAGCTCACCTTATGGTTTGGATAGTTTATAGGCTCTAGAGCCAAAGCCTATTGTGACAATGTAGGGACCCAACCAAGTAGGTTTGAACTTTCCCTTCTCTCATTGTGATTGGACCTTCTAATTTTCCTTGAGGACCATGTTTCCTACTTGGAACTATCTAGGATGAAAATTCTTGTTATAATTCCTTTTGAGTCAATTTTGGTATGCAACCAAGTGATCATATGCTTTCTACCTCTTTTCATCTAA
Source organism: Chamaecyparis obtusa (assembly GCA_027943335.1). Classification (NCBI taxonomy): domain Eukaryota; kingdom Viridiplantae; phylum Streptophyta; class Pinopsida; order Cupressales; family Cupressaceae; genus Chamaecyparis; species Chamaecyparis obtusa. The sequence goes on along the minus strand of BSBK01000224.1, from coordinate 1,377,206 downwards.
GAGATAAAGCTATGTGAGGTGTGTTACATGATATTATTCATCTGTAGTATAGTTGTTCATGGAGACTCGCAATGATGGGAGCTCAACCTCGATGGGTAGAATGGCTTCGACACTATATACAAGGGAATATGGGGTGGTTCCTATGGGAGTGTGATAAGAAGTATGGTATACCCAGATGGTGGGATTGATTTGGAGGTGCCACTCAAGACCAAAATCATTGACAACCTTCTTGGGGATTTTTAGAATGGTTTTTTTGGTTACCTTAGCTTGGCCATTTCTTTGAGGGAAATACAAACTGGAGAAATAGTGATGGATGTGGAGTCTAGTACATAGATCATGTACATGTTAGTTTTCAAAAGGTGTACCATGATTTGTGAAGATGGTAGATGGTATGCTGAAGTGGTAGATGATGTGGTATAGGATGAACTTAGATATCTGAATGTCACTAGTGAGGGTGAGTGGAATCACTTCAACCCACTTTGTAAAGTATTATGTGGCTCTTATGATATATTTATGTCTATCTAAGGAAAGGGGAGTGATTAACCAAATGATGTCGAAGCCCCAACATGAAAATGGCCACGGTGGCATAATGGGTTGCAAGTTTTGAGCTAGAGTATGAATCAGATATGCATGCTGCTGACATGGTAAGCATTTCCTGATGAATTCACAAGCATCATGTTCTATTGTTGGCCAATAATACCTGACTTGAAGCAACTAATTTTCTAGGACCATTCCACTCATGTGGGCATTGCAAAGTCCAGTGTGAACCTCTTGTAAAGCTAGGATGGCCTCGTTTAAATCTAAACACCTAGTTGAGAGGATGTTGTGATATCCTCGATGATAAAAGGGTGTTGGCTACAAGAGTGTAGCGGGCTACTCTATGAATTAGGTTTTGGCATTGGGTGTTTGTGAGGTGGGGAGATATGATAGTATTTTAAAGATATGTATGGATGTCGTGGTACCACAGGGACTCGGTACCAACCAAGACACACACACCATTTCAAAATTAGTATTCTCATAAGTAGGCATGTGTAGTTTCTTGACTAAGAATTCATACTGCATTGAGTCGCGAGGGATCTCTATTAGGAATCTGATGTTTTCCATTGCATCAACTACTTTGTTCTAAAGCCTTGGTATCTACCTAAACTATACGGTAAATAAATGTTCTTTCAATTTGTCTACCAATTCTTTGTAGGGTAGAAGCTTGTCATCCTTGGTTTGGAATTCATCAAGGACCTACTTGATAATTAGTTGTGAATCTTTGAACACTTGCAGTTCTGTTATGTTCCACTAAATGGTTTTTTTGAGACCTAAGATGAGGGCTTCATATTCTTCAATGTTATTAGTGCATAGGAATCCCAATTTGAATGATTTTGGAATATAGTCACCTTGAGGTGTGATAAATAAGATTCATGCCCTTGATCTGTGTGATGTGTAGGAGCTATTAGAGTATAGATTTGATATTGGTTGTTCTTCTATCATACAAAGATGCTCATCAAGGAATTCCATAATTAGTGGATAAGCATCCACCAGAGGTGCTTCTGCTAGCTAATTGACAATTACTTTCCCTTTGATTTCTTTCCAATCTATGTAATGAATGTCAAAATTGCTGAGTAGCATGACCCATTTTTCCATACGGCCTATGAGAGTTGTTCTAGTTAGCAAATACTTGAGAGGGTCTTCTTTTGAGTTGAGTTTTATTGTGTGGCTAATCATGTAGTGTCTAAGATTTTGGGTGGAGAGGACCACTGCAAGGCATGCTTTCTCCATTATGGAATAATTGATCTCATAGTCAACTAGAGTTTGGCTAATATAATAGCTGGCTCTCTCTTTGTTGTTGTCATCATGCTGTGCTAAGAGTGACCCCAGCACTGTAGTAGTTGTTGAGATGTAGAGTATGAGAGGGTGTCCTAAAATTGGAAGTACAAGAATGGGAGAATTAGCTAGATATTGTTTTAGCTTGTCAAAGCTTCTTTGACAGATAGGATCCCATTTGAATATTGTGTCTTTACAATGAAAATGTGTGAATGGTTGGCACTTATCTTCCAGCTATGATATGAATCATCACATTGATTGTAGCTTCCCTTGTAGGCTTTTGAGTTGTTTGAGTGTTCTTGGTGGAGGCATTTAAGTTATAGTATTGACTTTTTTGGGATCAATCTGTACACCATGCCATGATACGATGAAGCCTAGGAGCTTTCTAGATATTACACCAAAGATACATTTCTTTAGATTTAGCTTCAAACCATAGTGATATAGATGGTCAAACAAAAACTCAAGGATGTCAAGGTGTTCATAGTGTATCTTTGATTTTGCAAGAATATTGTCTACATAGTCTTCCAATATTTTATGGATCATATCATAGAATATTGTTGTCATTACTCTCTGATATGTATCCCCTACATTCTTGAGCCCAAATGGCATCATGTTGTAGTAGAAGGTTCCCTATGGTGTGGTGAATGTTGTCTTGTGTTGATCTTCTTCTGCTATCTTGATCTAATTGTATCTTGAGAAACCATCCATGAGTGACAATATATCATGGCCCGTTGTGAGGTCTACTATCATGTCTATATTAGGAAGTAGGAAATCGTCTTTCAGACATGCTTTATTTAGATCTCTAAAGTCAGTACATATTTTGATTTCACCTGAGGGTTCAGTGAGAGACACCATGTTGGAAATCCACTTAGAGTAATCAATGACTTTGATGATCTTAGCTTCTAGGATCTTTTCCAGTTCTGATTTTACCAATAGGGCTACTTTAGGATACATCTTTCATAGCTTTTTCTTCACTGGCTTTGTGGTAGGGTCCACTGCAAGATTGCAAACAACTAGATTTGGGACAATCCTAGGCATATGTGCATATGACCATGCGAAGTTTGTTCTGGCTTCTTGGAGAAGTGAAGTGAAATCCATTTCTTCACCCTTGACTAAAGATGTTGTAATGTAGGTGATTCTAGGGAATTCTTCAGTGCCCAAGTTGATTGGTTTGGTTTCCTCAATGAGGACTAATGACTTCTTAGGTCTCTAGTCACGGATGGGAGGAAGAGGAAAGTCTTCATCTTCTAGTACCTCAGAAAGGTTTCCACTAGAAGATACGCCCTTTATTTTCTCTTTTTTAGAATCAGAATGCGCCCCAGACGGGTTTTCACATAAGGGCTCATTATTTTCTTTTTCTATTTTAATTTTGTGGCTAAAGCTTGCCTCCTCCCCAAAATATCCTTTGGGGTCGAGTTTGCAGACATGAGTTGATTCCTGTTCTTGATCTTCTTGTTGGCCTAATTCTCCCATGAATCTTAGGAGATCTTTCATGCTTTGGAATTCATTAATATGTGTGATGCTTGGTTACTCCCAGTCTATGTGTTCAAGGTAGATGAGGGGAAGTTCTATGACGTTAATGGGAAGTTGGTGGAGAATAGAAGTGTTGGAAAAATGGTCAGCGCTGCCCTTGGGATTTGTGACATGGCTTAACCACCTCTTGTGTCTTCTATAAGTCTAGTGGTTGTATCAGGCATTAACAGGTCAATCTTTCGATGCAACGACAACCACTACTTGTAACAAGTGATATTAGAGCTTGGTCATACATTCGAATCCCCTCAGGTAATGTTGAGGGGGAGATTGTTGGAAAAATGGTTAGTGCTCCCCTCAAGATTCGTGACATGGCTTAACCGCCTCCTATGTCTTCTATAAGTCTAGTGGTTGTATCGAGCATTAACAGGTCAATCTTTTGGTGCAACGACAACCACTACTTGTAAAAAGAAGTGCCCAGGAGGGTATCATCATCAAAGATTTTGTCATAGGATTTCTTTACTTCCTCTTTAGGAATATCTTTGATCTCAATGAGGTCATCCTAGATTTTCATGAGGGGAATGTTGGGAAAAGTAGTGCCCCCAGTTGTAGTATTGGGTCCTTGTATGCACAAGAAAGGGGTATTAAATCCAAGACCTTGATGTTTTGGATTTTTTGATGTTGTGTTTGGATCTTTGTTTCCACCTTCTTGTGGAGCTATACCACCATCTTTATATTTCCATTCCTCAGTGGTATACTTGTGTGATGCTAGTTATTTTTCTTTGAAATAATTGAGGAGCTTAGTGTCAAGAGGTGGGGGATCTTGGTATAGCCACCAATTGATGTCAAGGTCCATCCTGAGACTATATATATTTCCATGGGAGACAAATGTCATTGGTCCCAACTACTTGATTTCATGTGTGGCTTCTGAAGGATTTCTTTGGTGACTTGGGAGCCCTTGTGTATGTGGATCAAGAGGGAGGGCCCCTACTGCAAACACACCAATTAGACTGTATTCACCACATCTCTGATTGTTGATCTTAACAGAGGAAAGGGTGTATGATATGATTGTCTCTTGATCACTATGGGATCTGGATGAGCTAGAAATGGAAGTGCCAATGTTAGTTCCAATATAATGAGTGTGATGGGGGAATGAATCCTCCAACACTTTACAATATGCGAAGGGTTGGGGGTCAGCATGGATGGTGATCTCAGTACCTTGATGCAAAAATTTGAGGCATTGATGATAAGTGGATGGTACAACCTTAATGCAATGAATCCATAGTTGGTTGAGGAGGATGTTAAATGGTAAGTCAAGATCAACAACATGGTATATGGTGTCTTGAGTTATTGGGACCAACTTGATAGGAAAAAAAATTACCTTCAGAGGTACTCTCTAAGTTGTCATAAGCCTTAATTGTGATCACATCATGTAATATATCGGCCTTCAAGAACCCAACTTGTTGAATGAACTTTAAGGTGCACAAGTTTAGGGCTAAGCCATTATCTATTATGACCCTTTTAATGGTGAAGTCTTTGACCATGACAGAGATATGGAGAGGGAGAGTGTGGTCAGGTTCAACAACTGGTATGTTAGATGGCTTGAAGGATAGAGCATAGGATGTGGATAGATGCCCCACAAGGCTTTCAAACTAGATGGCATTTACTTTTGTGGGGATGAGTCCTTCTTGGAGGGCTCTATTGATGATCTCTTGATAAAGGGGTGAAGTACAGAGAAGGTTGAGGATGGATATTTGGGCAGGTGTATTCCCAAGGTGTTCCAAAAGGTTGTATTATGCATTATGTGCTAGCCTTATATTTGCACTGGCAATAGATATCTGACCTCTGCAGTTAGTAACAACACACTGACTATCTACTCCTTTGATGTGGAGGACATAGACTATAGGCTCAACTTGGGTTATACATCCAACAAATTTTGCATAGTTTATATGAGTAGTAGTATAGTCTTTGTGATCAGCATGGTATCCTTTTTTTCCTTTGCCTTGATTCTGGGGTGGAGGATTGGGAGTAACTTGGTTCTTCCCAGCATTGTGTTGCGGGAACACATTTTGATAAATTTGCAAATTTGCATTAGGTGAGGCTTGGTTGGTGCATCCACTTGAATCTCCTTTTGGTCAATGAGATCTTGGATGTAATTCATTGGCTTCATACACCTGAGGGTTGCATGTCCCTTCACATTGTGATAATCACAATACTCGTGCTCTTTGTACCAATAAGGTTTGGGAGTGGCATCATCAAGTTTCTAAATTGGTGGGTATGTGATTAGGTTAGCCTTGGGCATGCAATGAAAGATTACATTCAGATGTTCACCAAGAGGTTTCAAGGTTCTCTTTTGGTGGGTTTGGGCCTAAGGCCTATTCTTATTGGGAGTTGTTGATATGGCATTAGCATGATTGGTTGGATTGCCTTGATTTTCTTTATGTACTTGTTGTTGATAGTTCTGCATGGGTTGCTGATGGATCTAAGGTTGATGTTGTTGATATTGTTGCAGAGGTTGTTTATGGTTTGGTGCTTGTTTCTATTAAGGTTGCTAATGGATTGTGCTTGTTGTTATTGATATGCAGGAGTTGGTGGAAGACCAGCCATGATGATTTGGATATGTTTGGTATCAATGGCTCCATCAGTAACAATGTTCTTTTTTTTATTCCAATAATGGGGTTTTTCATTACTAGGATTATTTTGTGAATCATCCTTATAGTGTCAGATTGTGCATTTGTTTAAGAGGCCCCTTTCAATATCTATCCCCTTGCCTTTGATATCTTGGTAAGTTTGGATGTAGTTCATCCTCATGAAGTGGGATAATTTGTGATGTAGGTTATCGATACAAATCTTTGTTAGATGCTTCTCAATTGGTTGATATGACAACCCAATTGTGAGGTTTTTCCATTGTTGCAAATAGTCAGCTAGGCTTTCTCCTCCTTTCTATTTTGAGTTGCAAAGGTCCAATAATGACAACTCATTCTCAACATTATGGGCGTACTGGGCAAAGAACTTCTCAGAGAGCTCAGAAAAGGTTGACACTATCCCATAAGGTAACTTGTAGAACCACTCACTAGAATTTCCTCCCAAGCTTTTGGAGAATAGGCACATAAGGTAGTTATCACTATATGTCACTCCTTGACATGCCATATAGAACTCTTTAACGTGGCTTACTGGGTATCCTTTCCCTCAATATTTATCAAATTTGGGTGTCTCAAAGTGCTTAGGGAAAGGGATAGCTATGATGGATTGATCAAAAAGATAGGGATAAACCTCCTCAAATCTTTCTATGCTAGCTTTTATCTCTTTAAGAGCATTCTTCATTTCTCCCACTCGACATTGATTGGTGTTAGAGTGGGTGCTCCCATTTGGAAAGGATCTGATGGTTCTCATGAATAAGGGTAATTTTGTGGTGGACATTATGGAGTGGGATATGGATATTTCCTAGCAAGATAGGTGGATTGGAATGGATGTTTAGGTGATGGTTGCTGGGGAGGCTATTGTTACTGAGGTATGGGATCATATTAATGTGGAGGATATTGAACTACTTTTTGTTCCTAGGGATGATAGGATGTTGTTGTTGTGATGGGTAGGACAATGCTTGTTGTTACTAAGGGACAATAGGATGTTGTTTTTGATGTGTTGGGAAGTACTATTGCTATGGGGGAGGCTAGTGGAGGGATACAACTTTCTGATAGGATGGGCCTTGGTGCACTTGTCTTTAGGCTTGGTTGATGTAGGTAGGATGCATACCTACATTACTTAGGGGTGGAACAGATGTTGGGAAGTTGGAAGAAGGGGATGGTTGTACAAGGTAGCCTGCGAGATGGACAAAACTCTTTTGTTGGGGTGATGGAACCGTTTAAGAAGTGGTAAGTGGTGTAGATAAATAGTTAATATATGAAGGAAAGGATGAAGATGGTGGAGGTTGTGATGGTTATTGTTTTGCTACTTGAGGGAAAGTGGCTTGTTGATTCGCAAGCATATATATGTGGGATTGGGTTGGTATTCCCAAAGCTTGCATTTCTTCTTAAGTAAGGCCTCAACGAGAACCAGTTCATGGTAGGAGTTGTGATGTGGAGGATGTTGGGAATGCAGATGTGATGATGGGAGTTTGGTATGTAGATGGTGGATTCTAAGATCCCATGAAGGGCATCCCAATCGTGAAGGAATATTGTTGGGCTTGCGTGTTGGACATGAAAAGTGGAAGTAGAACATATGATTTGGCTGAATCCTAGTTGAGAAGTGGAAGAAGATGCTTGTGTTCCCCATAGGAAAGGTGGTGTTGATGTGGAAACAACTGAGTAGAAAAGGGGAATGATTGCATTATCCCCAGAAATGATGATGTTGATGTAGAGGCTTGCTGGGTAAAAGAGGGAAATGATTATGTTTCCCCCGAAAAGGATGATGTTGCTTGGCCCAAGGAAGGTGGAGGAATTGATTATGTGGCAGCTTGTGTGGGAGGTGGAGGTTTATTTTGTGGGAAGCTTTGGGCCTGAGTGATGTCTTGGGATGTTGTAGAAGATGATGGTGTTCCCATGATGGAAAATGGAGTGGATTGTGTTATTGCTTGTGTTGTGGGACTCACAAAGCTACTTTTTTAAGAAATGGGGAATGGATAAGGTTTCCTGAGATATTTGGAGGTTAGGATCAGGTATTTGTTGGATGATGGGGGTATAGACTACTACTGGGATTTGGAAGGCTTTTATGGGGATGAGGGGCTGAAGATGTGGTGGAATTGGAGTACCCTCCCATGTAAAGTTGACCAATATGGCTTGTCGATTCTAATAAAATGAGTGCACTTACTATATGTGCATGCCATGGATAGTTAATGAAGGTATCCATGGAAAACAAATTCAGGGGTTCATTTGGGTCTTCCCACACATTATCAACTTGTGGGATTTAAGGATTGTAAGTAACCATCCCGCTGGTAGGATTGTTAGGATCTGATGAGCTAGTGGCTTGATCAGGATCCATTTTCCTTCTCCTCTTGGATCTCATCTTAGTAGGAATGGAATGCAGATCTAAAGATGATAATGAAAATTATAGGTGGATGCAAATCTAAAGAACTTAAGGATGGTGGATTTCTAAGATGTGATGCAAGCATTTGGATCAACTGAAAGATGGTGGAATGTTGAAGGATGGTGGAGTGCTTGACTTGGATCAAAGATGATGTAGGATTTGGTGGAGGATGGTGGAATGCTTGAATATGATGGAATATTGGTGGAGGATGGTGGAAGATTACTAAGTGCTGATAGATGAATTGTTTCTTGCTAATGTAGGATCAATGGTAGGATTGTCAACCTAGGATAGACTAATGATCTTTGGCTGACAAGATTCTTATCAATGTATGCCAATATCTTTCTCGAGATGATGAGGATAACAAGGAAAAGTATAGGATTCCCTAGATAATGCTTTGTTAAAGGGGGGAATATTTTTGATTTGGGATAAGGATTGGAAGCAACTCAAATAGATAGGACATGAATTGGATGGATTTTGATCACTAGATTTGGTTTTTGATTTGGATGACGGTTCTAACTTGGATGGTCAATTCTTAGATTTGGATTAAGAATGATGGGAAAAGATTCAAATTTTGGATTGTTGATGGAAGGATGATGAGGAATGACTCATGATGCAATTTGGAAGATGATAAACAATGCAAGTATGCAACTAAGGATGTCCTAAGATGCAACTAAGGATGGATGGTGATGCAATGATGCAACTAGGTATGATCTAGGATGTAAGGATGTTGAGATAGGATTGTAGGATTCTAAAGGGGTGATGGATATGTGATGATTAACCTAAAATTGGTATGCAAACTATTTCACTTTTGCATTATACTCCACATTGTCAAGTTTCTCTTGATACTTCTATTCTACTTAGATTGCTTTTAGGGAAGGTTGGTGATCCGTGAGATTCCTCTTTGCAACCTTCTTCTCTCGATACACTTGGGAATTGGGAAGCTTATCTTTCTTGTGTTTGGTCAAATTGTACATAGCTCGAAAAGATTTCATAATTAGATTGGAACAAATCTTTGGGTGTCTTAATATCTTTGGTCAAGTTTTGGATCAATTTGATTTTTCCAATGGCAAAGGACAAACTAAACAAATATTTCTAAAAAAGAAATCCCAACAAAGGAAAAATCAACTTTGTGGGATACAAGAAATATGACTAACCACTAATTCTAATAGTCTTCCTGAAAAGAGTGTATGTTCTGACAAATGTTTGAACTAAGTTTGTAAATTCCAAGAACATACCAAATAGAACTGCCTAAGGACAAGGTTAGTATCGAAATATTTTCCTACAACTGGATATGCCTAAAGGGGATACATATGGTGAGTATCTTAAGGTGATTCAGGAAACCACTTGGATCGATCCTTGCACAAAGAGTTTGATACCTTCAAAAATAGATCAGGTAGCTTCTATTTTAAAAAGTTTATAGTTTGATCCATGGAGTCCTCCGAATTGATTTGTATGCATGTGACTCACTTAAGAGCCTAGTTGACCATGCCAAAATAGTAGGGATATTCACCTACCTTGGGCTACCATCAACATGCATCACCTAAGCTTGAGGGGATGAAGTGAGAGTTTTCTTAATGCTTTATTTCTATACCAGATGGGGAAGTACCGGTTTGAAGTTGTTCTTCAAAGAGGAAGCACTTTTCTCTTTGGACAGGCTTCATTAGAAGTAAGACAAATGAACTTGTCCGAGTTCAAGTGTTTTACATCACTTAGATTAAGGATATGCTAAAATGAAAAATTCCTGAAAACACATCAATAATTTTATTTCCAAATTTTGATTAAGTGATTGAATTGAAAGTTTGCAATCACAAATGGTTAAGGTTTTGATTTGTTCTTTCCTCTCGAAAATAAGAAACTTTGAGAGATTTTGGCAACTTCTTTACTTGGGCATTCAAGATTGAGTTTTTGTTCTTTTAGGAACTTGATTTGAGCTTTAGGAATGGAATAAAAATGCTTTTCTTTCACTTTTTAGGACATTCAAGATTGTGTTTGTGGTTCTTTTTAAACACCAAAATAAAAGTGTGATTTTTGTTTATGACAATTAAATTAACAATCCCGCCACCTGTTCTTGCAATCCTACAAACACCAAATTCATGATCATGTGGATCATACAAGAAATCTTGTAGAACTATTAGTCTGAAAAAAGTGTGACATAAAATAAGTTGATTTAAAGAAAATCCAATACCTGTGGTCACAATCCCGTAAGGTCAACCCGTGATCTTGCCAGTGAACAAGCGATCCTACAAGAGTATAAAAATAGGTTTACAAATATAAGTTTTAACACATTAAGTCTTACAAAAAAGTATGGTCCTGATCCCACATAGTCAATGCACATTCCTATGAGCTATGGATTCATGATCCCACTCACAGTAAAAAATGACCAATGAATGAAAAAAATGACACAGAAGAAAAAAACCAAAACCCTGAGACAAAATTTTGTGGGAACATGTTCCTGCGAGCCTAAGTAGTGATCCCACTGACCTACAAGCATCCCTCTAACTGTTCTTTTTTTATTTTCTACGTTAATCCATAGATAGGAATTTTAATCAGTTTTTTTAACTTGTTTTCTTCATTTTAGGAGAAAATTTTGTGTGGTGGGGGTCCCACCTGGCATGCCAAAATATGTGCAGAGGGAACCTAACCTATTCAGAATAGGTGTATACATTCAATAATCAATTTAACAAATTCTAACAACATATTCCTAAACATATAGAAAAAACTATTTGCAAGGACATTCAGATAGAGCTAAAACAGGAGCACTCTGTCGCCATTTGATTTTTTCTCACTTTAGGGATGTGGGTGTGCTCTCTAAACACTTGGAGCATATCCCTAATGTATATTAGGGAGGAATAGGATGTATTAGGGACTATGAGAACCCCATATTGGCACAAAACCAAGTATAGAACACCTATTTTGTCCCTAACACCTCAAAGAGCCTAATGATGCTCAAATTCACATTAAGCTACAAATGACTAATCTAGAGTTGATTTTAGTCCAAATGAGATGTGATAATGATGAAGATGATATAAAAATTCAATGAAAGAAGCTAATTTAATACATTATGCTATGCTAATGTGAGTTAAAAATCATGAAAATGAAGTAAAGTAATAATATTTTCAAAAAGCTAAGATCTAGAAGTAAATTAGCCTTATAACACTACTCAATGTAAAGGATGTGAATTGGTGGTTTTATATTGGAAGAGGAGAGTATTTATAGGGTTTAAGGAAGGGATTGGGTTAGGAATTTGAGTTAGGGTCAGAGTCAAGGTTTGGGGTAGAGTCTAAGGTAAGGTTTGGGATATGGTTAGCTTGACCTTGGGACATGTGCCTAGGAGATCAAGAGGAAAGAGGAGACTTAGGTCTCATTATGAGGCTTTTAAGAGCCTTAATGAGGATGGGAGAGGCTATTAATTAGTGTGTAAGGCTCATTAATGAGGGGGTTTGACCAAAAGTCAAATAAGATTGATTTAGGCTAAGAAACATAGGAATCACCTCCTAAGTAGGTTTAGGAAGGGTTTAGGAAAGATTAGGAAGGTTTAGGGTTCTCTAGAAGGTTCTAGGGTTTTGAAGGATTTAAATAAATAATTTATTTATTTAAAGGATTTTGGTCAATTTATTAAATAATTAATAAATATTGGAGGGAATGATGTTTAAATTAGATTTAAACATTTTTGGAAGGGATTTCTTAATTAAATGTTCTTAATTAAGATAAGAGGGATTAATGACATAATAATTAATTAATTAATTAATTACTTAATTAATTGATTGATTAATTAATGATGATGTCATCAAGGGTTTTCAAGAAATAAAATATTTTATTTATTAAGGCATTTTTAGGTGTCTACACTAGGTTCTAGGAAGCATTCTCTTAGTAGACATTTCCAAGTGTTTGGCATCGATGACCCTAGTTATAGCTCTTGGATCAAATTTATCAACTGTAAAATCTTTAATTGAAGCATGCTCTTCATCCTTATCTGTTAGAGGTCATGCTACTTCTTCTACCTAGCATCCTGAATCTTCATCAACCTCAACCATGGATGTGGTCTTGAGCTATTTTTACTTTGCTATCTTCCCAAGACACTTACTCACCATGTCATCCATCGACAATGAGATAGGTATTACATTCCATTTATTTCTAATACAATCTTCCAACTACTATGGGGCATTCATTGGTTTTTCCTTTGTTGGAGGTGTTGGTGTTTGAAAACTCTTATGCCACTTAGGGCTACTAATATGCCTTGAGACTAATGTTAGGAATGGTTAAATCCAAGTGTGAAAGCTCTGCGAGGCAACTGGACCAACTATAGGGACAAGACTGCCCTCTTCACTTCTGGCTCTACAAAACCATGGCAAGTACACCTAATCTAGATAAGACTCAGCTCACTACACACCTTACACTTCTAGATTCATAAAGCAGATCATAGTAAAGGATTACTAAATACTAACCAGGTATTCATTGAATCAACTCTACTATGCACAGTAAAATGGTCTTGTGAAGGGTATTACTACCAACAACAATACTTAAAACTTAAAATGGTCTTTGATTAATGAGGATAGGGAAGGTAGACAAGAGCCAATCAGACATTGGACTCAACTAAATGTACTAATCCTTGATCAGTGCCATTATCCATTGGGCAGACCTCACATACAAACAATGAAACATGAACCAACTATTGTCAAAGACTCATAGCCATAAATATAAACATTCCAGCCAATCCACTACTTATAAGATCCTTCTGTAGACAACCAAGACGAATCTATGTCCCTTCTAAAGTAAATTTCACTTGATCCTAGATCAAGAACTAAAGACAATAACATATGCAAAGGTAACCCTATGCAATGGATCAAAAAATCCAAAACTCACATGAATGACACCAAGGAGACACTTGTAAACATGAAACAGTTATACTAAGTATGATGAGTCATGTACATGATCAAAGTAGGATAGAGATCAAACCACTTCAATAACCTGCAAAGGACTTCCAAAAATTCTATTCAGCTTACATGCAATGTGATACAACCTTGCTACAAACCCCTGGAACCAACCGAAATTAGAACCTCTGGACTGATCCCAAATTTGAACCTTTACAAAGTAAAAAATTCAACAACTTATACCACTAGCTGCCTTGGAAACCCAAAATAGGTTGCAACAAGCTACGGACAGCTAGGGCTAGGGTTTCACCCACTAGAACAACTAGAAAAACATCAAAAAATTACTGCAGGGGTAGGAAACACAGGCAACCTGGATAATCAGATCCAAGAATGATCTTCATTTATGCCAATCCTCTGAAAATGTACCAAGGACCAAGAATTTGTCATGCCAAATAGTCCTTTCACCCACCTGCAAATACACCTCAAGCCAAGACTATATTCATTCCTTTACGGTACAAATCCCTGCAATCACATTTGAAATTGGGCACCAACGGCTAGCCGATCAACCTTTAAATCACAGTCACTGGTATTACATTTTCTTGGCAAATCAGGCAGTCCACAACGGTCAACAAGCCCATGAAAAATCCAAGTCCACATCACCACTTCAGTAACCAATCAGGATCTAACACCTCAGTAGCACTAGCATCATGGACCCACCCTTAACTCCGCAACGGGGACATCAAACAGTTGTTGCATGATCGCATAGCACGGAGATGGGCTACAATCATGTGACAACCCGCCAACCATTGCCTGCCCTTAGGTATCAGACCCACCACGTGTATCCACCTTCCTACCGCATCAACAACTCTCGTTAAAGTGCAGAGATTAAAAGGCTTGCATCTTTTCCTCATGATATAGCGAAAACCATCGATCTTTGTCACCCGTTAAACATCTGTCAGACCCTAGCCGACGGGCCTGTTGGGACATGTGTGAACTGGTCGCATGGTCGCATGTCAGAAATTCTTGACATGCGATCATGTGACAACCAATCATTTGAAACCCTTTGAAGACTCGGGTCCACAGGACCAGTGGCAATCAGTTGCAACTTCGTGAGAAATAAAACTCATGCAAACAAGTGATAGCCACATATTCTATCTAAACATTAACTGCACCAAGCAACTGCAAAGAACTAGGTCCCATTGAGGAACTGCCACCTCACCTTCATAGACATGTGTCAACTAGTCACATGATCGCAATGCCAAAAATTAGGCTATGTGATCATGCGACAGCCAACCAAAGGCCGCCACATGACTGCCAGCAGGACCACACCCTTTCCACCAACGGGCCCCACGCGCAAGGAAGGAACTGGTCGCATGGTCGTATGTTAGAAATTTTTGACATGTGATCATGTGACAACTAATCAATTTAAAGCCATTGAAGACCCAGGCCCACCATCCATCGCACTTGCGTAATTAGGGAATGCCAGCAAACAGGAAACTGTGAGGTCGAAAACACACAGGGTTTTCGACAGAAAAGATTGAAAACACACAAGGTTTCCAATGCCAAAAGATAAGCACACAAAAGTTGGAAGGCATAAGGTCAAAAACAATGAAGGTTTTCACATAGACCAAAAACATCATGGATTTTCAAAAACACTATGGGTTTTCAACACTGTGGTAGGTTTTGAAATTGTTTTCCTGCAAACCTTAGAACTTGAATAACTTTCTAGATTTTGTGATTTAGGAGATGCGATCTGGACTAAAGTAAGGTGACAACATGAAGAACACAGGGTAGGACACTTTACAAAAACATTTGCGGGGAAGAGGCCATTTTCATAGGATTTTTCTATGACTGGAAAATGGACTAACAGTGGCTCTAGTTGGGGACATGTATCTCCTGCAAATACAATGAGGACCTCAGATCTCTGGGAAGAAGTAGACCACCCACTGGAAAAACATAGAGACCTCAAAAAACATAGGGAACAGACCAGGAAAGAAACACACAACAGGAAAGGGAAAGATATTTACAGAATGTACATTTTTTACAAAAACTTGCAGCAACAAACATGAGTTAATTCATGCCTCTGTCAAAAATCTGATTTTCATTTCTTCCTTCATGAGGCACACCGGACATTTTGTTTTCATTTGTCTCCATAGGCTTGTCAACATGTTCAATCAGCAAATCAGGAAGAACAAAGTAACTGTCTTCATAGTGCAAGTAAAAAAAATTTGCACTCTCTCCATCTTGCTCACTATGAAGAAAAGATTCATCATGCCAATGATCAACACCTCTATACTGAAACTGATCTTCACCTACTAATTCATGCATGCTATCAATTGGAAACACAAAAGCCTCATATTCTGCCGATAGAAAGGCCTCATTCATATCTTGACTTTGCATTTCCATATGTGTGACCGGCTGGACCTCAAATGAATAGTCATATTCATACCCACGGGTGGAAAATGAACACCTTGATTCAACTAGATCTAAGACCTCCACATGTTCTTCAAACAATGGATTGATAACTCCATGCAATGCACCATGTTGAACATCATGACAAAAATTGGGCTGATAATCATCATAGTCTTCATCATATAAAGTATTCTAAAACACTTTAAATTCAGTACCCATCTCAACCTCATGGAGACTCACAGCACATGAAAAAAAATTAGAACCATATGAAGACTCATTGATATCACATTCAAACACCACTTCCTTGTCTTCATACTCCTCACTAAAGGAGTGTTCACTTCCATCATTACTCTCTTCCTCCCATGCCTCATATGATTCACATGAGGACACATCAGCATCACTGCCTTCATCCTCACCTGAATAGCCACTGAAATCACATTCAGACATTTCTGAATGAATGGAGAATCCTACACACCTTGACTTTGATTCCTGCTCACTACCACAATCTGAATACTCCTCTGACAGAACTTCATCAGAAGTACCCTTAGCATCAAACATGGGTTGCTCTGGAATATAATATTCATTCCTCTTTTGCTGACGGTCTCTTTGCAACCTTTTCCATTCATCATCATCAGCAAACTCCTCTAAGAACAACCACTTAAACTCAATCAAAGAAGAAATGCATTTTGGGGGCAGATTTAGATACCAATTAGATGCAACCCCTTTGAGGGATCTCCCAAAAAACATCATACTAACATCCTCATCAAGAATCTGATATTCTATAATAAATCTATAGAATGCTAGGACATGCTTCACTATTGAATTAGACTGACAATCAAAGGCAGGAATTAGATTCAAAAGCTCACTAGGAAAAGAGTGAGGAGACCTTGGAAGGACATAACTTAGAGGTCTATCCAACTTGATGAAACCAAGCAACCTAGACTGACTTTTCCCCTGATTATTCATTTGACTTAATGCAATACTTCCATAGAATTTTGCAAAGATATAACTGAAAAATTGAAGTATGCAACCTCTATTCACACCTTATCCTTTCCTAGTGCTTGATCACTTAATAAGGTACATTTGAAACTTGAGAAGTACCTGGGAGTCTTGCAGTAGAAGACCTTGTTGACTGGAAGGCGGGGCAGATCTTGAGCTCACCATGGAACTCCATAAGATTTTGCAATGTAGAGTCACTCCCAACCAATATAGAACTCCAAGTTACTCACTATTTATCAAAAGGAACACTGATCAAATAGAGAAAATCAGAGCCGCCACTCACAACTAGGTGAGAAAATTTAGCAAATGTTAATTTGTCTATCTGACTCTATGATCTTTTAACCAGACTCTGGGATGATCCAGCCAAGCAAGGAAGCTTGCTGTCATTTACTTCTTCCCCAGCAGAGTCACCATCTTGTTGGTGTTTGAAAAATCTTATGCCACTTAGGGCTGCCAATATGCCTTGAGACTGATGTTAGGAATGGTTAAATCCAAGTGTGAAAGCTCTGCAAGGCAACTGGACCAACTATAGGGACAAGACTTCCCTCTTCACTTCTGGCTCTCCAAAACCATGGTGGGTACACCTAATCCAAATAAGACTTAGCTCACTACACACCTTACACTTCTAGATTCATAAAGTAGATCATAGTAAAGGATTACTAAATACTAACCAGGTATTCATTGAATCAACTCTACTATGCATGGTAAAATGGTCTTGTGAAGGGTATTACTACCAACAACAATACTTAAAACTTAAAATGGTCTTTGATTAATGAGGATAGGGAAGGTAGACAAGATCCAATCAGACATTGGACTCAACTAAATGTACTAATCCTTGATTAGTGCCATTATCCATTGGGCAGACCTCACATACAAACAATGAAACATGAACCAACTATTGTCAAAGACTCATAGCCATAAATATAAATGTTCCATCCCATCCACTACTTATAAGATCCTTCTATAGACAACCAAGATGAATCTATGTCCCTTCTAAAGTAAATTTCACTTGATCCTAGATCAAGAACTAAAGACAAGAACATATGCAAAGGTAACCCTATGCAATGGATCAAAAAATCCAAAACTCACATGAATGACACCAAGGAGACACTTGTAAACATGAAATAGTTATATTAAGTATGATGAGTCATGTACATGATCAAAGTAGGACAGAGATCAAACCACTTCAATAACCTGCAAAGGACTTCCAGAAATTCTATTCAGCTTACATGCAATGTGATACAACCCTACTACAAACCCCTGGAACCAACCAAAATCAGAACCTCTGGACTGATCCCAAATTTGAACCTTTACAAAGTAAAAAATTCAACAACTTATACCACTAGCTACCTTGGAAACCATAAATAGGTTGCAACAAGCTATGGACAGCTAGGGCTAGGGTTTCACCCACTAGAACAACCAGAAAAACTTCAAAAAATTACTTCAAGGGCAGGAAACACAGGCAACCTGGATAATCAGATCCAAGAATGATCTTCATTTATGCCAATCCTCTAAAAATGTACCAAGGACCAAGAATTTGTCATGCCAAATAGTCCTTTCACCCACCTACAAACAGACCTCGAGCCAAGACTGTATTCATTCCTTTACGGTACAAATCCCTGCAATCACATTTGAAATCAGGTGCCAACGGCTATCCAATCAACCTTTAAATCATAGTCGCTGGTATTATATTTTCTTGGCAAATCAAGCGGTCCACAATGATCAACAAGCCCATGAAAAATCCAAGTCCGCATCACCACTTCAGCAGCCAATCAGGATCTAACACCTCAGTAGCACTAGCATCATGGACCCACCCTTAACTCTGCAACGGTGACATTAAACAGTTGTCACATGATCTCATAGCACAGAGACGGGCTACGCAATCATGCGACAACCTGCCAACACTACAACCATTGCCTATCCTTAGGTATCAGACCCACCATGTGTATCCACCTTCCTACCGCATCAACAGCTCTCGTTAAAGCATGGAGATTAAAAGGCTTGCATCTTTTCCTCATGGTATAATGACAACCACCGATCTTTGTCACCCGTTAAACATCTTTCAGACCCTAGCCGACGGGCCCGCTGGGACATGTGTGAACCAGTCGCATGGTCGCATGTCAAAAATTCCTGACATGCGATCATGCGACAACCAATCATTTGAAACCCTTTGAAGACTCGGGTCCATAGGATAGGTGGCAATCAATCATAACTTCATGAGAAATAAAACTCACGCAACTTTTCCATGCGAACAAGCGACAGCCACAGATTTTGTCTGAACATTAACTGCACCAAGCAACTGCGAAGAACTGGGTCCCACCGATGGACTGCCACCTCACCACCATAGACACATGTCAACTAGTCGCATGATTGCATAGCCAAAAATTGGGCTATGCGATCATGCGACAGCCAACCACAGGCCGCCACATGACTACCAGCAGGACCACACCCTTTCCACCAATGGGCCCCACGTGCAAGGAAGGAACTGGTTGCATGGTCACATGCCAGAAATTTTTGACATGTGATCATGCGACAACCAATCAATTTAAAGAAATTGAAGACCCAGGCCCACCATCCATCACACTTGCGCAATTAGGGAACGCCAGCAAACAGGAAACTGTGAGGTCAAAAATACACAAGGTTTTCGATGGAAAAGATCGAAAACACACAAGGTTTTCGACACCAAAAGATAAGCACACAAAAGTTGGAAGGCATAAGGTAGAAAATAATGAAGGTTTTCACATAGACCGAAAACATCATGGATTTTCAAAAACACTGTGGGTTTTCGACACTGTGGCAGATTTTGAAATTGTTTTCCTACAGACCTTAGAACTTGAATAACTTTCTAGATTTTGTGATTTAGGAGATGCGATCTGGACTGAAGCAAGGTGACAACATGAAGAAAATATGGTAGGACACTTTACAAAAACATTTGCAGGGAAGAGGCCATTTTCATAGGATTTTGCTATGATTGGAAAATGGACTAACAGGAGGTATCTCAGCCATGGTGCTCAAGGGATTTTAAGTGTCATCTAATTATTTTTCTTCTTCAATATTTTCATCCATAGGACTTATGAACCTTAATTATCCATTATCTTGAGAACCTCTTCAATAGATTCCAATTCTAAAAATCTTGTATTATCTGGAACCTTTATTTTCTTTCCTTTTCTCCTAGAGTTGATGGTGTAAATAGTAGATTGATTTGAAGTGAGCCCCTGTGATCTTTTGACTACTAGATTCTTAGTTTTTACTTTCATAGTACCTACAATACAAGTAGAAACATATTAATCAATGGGGATGTGTGATGAAGAAATAGCATTCACATTTGTAGGTGTCTTTGAACCATGCATTATCATCTTTCCAACCCTATGATCCATTAACCATTTTTTATTCTTCTGATCACAGAAAAAGTTTTGGCTTGGATTTGATCTTGTTCATTTTTATCCAAGTAAATTTCTATAATTGGATGCCCTTGAACCTTATCATTTTATTGAGGATCTAAAATATCCTCATCATCTTCATCAATCATAGAGATGCTCATTTTCAAACCCAAGGTGATTATCTAGTTTAGGGTGAACGGCGACTACATTCTTCTTCTTACCTCAAATTCATCATTATAGTTCTCCTAATAATCCTCTACATGAGGTGTGTAAAGGAACTATGCACTTAAATTTAAGTGATCTTGAGCATACACCCTTCTATCAAACTTAGGTCCAGTCATGTTGTGTTACAGGATCAATATCTTTAATTCTGGTTCAAAATTTAGGTTGTCTAAAATAGTCTTGCAAATTTAATAACCTAAATCAACTGGAAGAACACTCCTTTTTTCCCCTTTATTCACAACTTCTTTTTTATGTGAGGTAGCTTTCTATATAATTTAATTAACACAAGGCTATCCAGGGCATATCTGGGAAATTTGAAAGGTTATCCCTCAAAACTTCCAACCCCAATATAAGTAAACTTAGAAACTAATTAAGATAGCTTCCATATGTACTTACAAGTTTCATAGCTTCATATGACATTGTTTGATTAACATTTCCTTGTAACTCATAAACCACTCTACATAAGAAAATATCATCTATCCTCCTAAATCTTTAAGAGTACCTTTGTAGCTATAAATGTGGATGATACTCATAGATTTTCATCCCTGTCACTTGTACATGGTAAACAATAGAAAAGATAAGAAGACATATACAATCCTTTACCTCCAATATAATTACTCAGATCATCATGTAATTTATAATAAATTATTTCAACCCAATCTAAGTATTTTTAATGCCCAAGAAGGACTTGTATAAAGAAATACATCCAGTCCTCCCAATAGAAAGCATGTGAATTCCCTATGACTCTATTCAACATAATTACAATATCTCTAACTTTCTTAACGAGATGCTCCCTCGTCAAAGGCCTTGTTTGTCTTGAAATTCTTTTCTAGACCTTTAAAAGTCAGTGTATGGTTATTACACTCCTGTACATAGTTTTCTTTTCAGAAAAGAAGAAATATGATGTGCTATTTTTCCTATGAATGCTAATTTTCCAATCTTCATAGGGTTCTTTATGCAGAATCTTCATTGCTTCCATAAAGGTTTCCCTATCTATATTTACCAAAACACACCTTATGAGGTTCATATACACCTATTTTCTACATCATACTAGTTCATGCATTCCCAAACTAATTATGGGCATGGTACAATAATTGGGAATGTGAGTGCCTCTATCAGACCACTTTTCACAATCTTCTCCATCATTGAGGACTCTTCATGATTTTGGGCCCTTTCTAAAAATCCTCTTAAATCAACCTAGGCTAAGGATGTGTCTCCTAACTATGGTAATGAGCTCACTAAACAAGAAGTATTCCCTAATTTTGGGGAAACTATCCTCATTACGAATACTTTCAGATTATAACAAACCCCAAAAACAAAATGATGAGTTTAACTAAGAAAAACAAAAAATTTGAACTCCTTCCTTCCAAAACAAAGGAACAATGATGATAAAGAGGATTTTAAAAACTCACATGTCACATGTATTAGATTTATGTTATCTCTAAGATAGAGATTTCATTTATCTCCAACGCCATCTTGTTCCTTCAATAAATTACATCTTCATAATGGTAAAATAGCTTATAGCATATACATATAAAGACAAAAAATCCAAGAATTAAATTCAATTGCCCTAGACAACTAATTTAATCATGTGAAATTAATCTTGACAAGATGTAAATCTATCACCCATATTGATTAAAAGTCACTTGCACATGAGGCCTTATGGTATAATGATTACTTTCCATTTATGGGAATTTTTTAAATTTAAAACCTTTAATATGCCCAAAATATTCCCTTTCACGCGATGCCTTCTTGAATATCTCTATTTCTTATTTTTCAAAACAATTTCTTCCAATGTATAAGACATTTCAAACCTTGAACCTTGAACCAATTACAAAATGGTTCAAAGGTTCAAATTCAACATTGAGTCGATATTTCTTAGCATATTCCATATCTTTTTCAAACAAGGACTTGAGACTTGGGAAAAGGAAAAAACATAGAAGCACGAGACCACTTTAAGACCAACATTCCTTTGAACATTGAAATTTTGAACCAATTTTCATATGGTTCAAAGGTTCAATTTCAATCATTGATAGGACTACTTCTTGCACATAACATATTATTTTCAAAAAATCCCAAGGATGCACATGGACGAGGAGTGAAATTTTGACATAGGTTCAAGATGATAACTAGTTCATAAGGACCCTTTAGTGTTTGAAGGCCAGAAATGAAATGATCCTACAATAAAATGGCAGAGACTTGGGGAAATATGGACCAAGCTAGAATCAACACAACCTATTTTTATTTAAAGAGAATCCTTGTTAGAAGTAGGAAATACTGAGAGGGGGGTGAATCGGTATTTCACAAACTTTTACTTTTTCCCACTTATAGATATATGAAATTAAGTTGTAGCTTGCATAAGAAACTAAACTGAATAAATTGAATAATAAACACAACCACAAAATAAAGGAACTAATAACTCCATGTTTGTTCTCGAGGAAACCCTAGCCAAGGGAAAACCCCGGTGGGGATGATACCCACAAATGAGCCACTAATCAAAAGTATTTGGTTAGAAATATTGACCCTGTTAGGAGTTTATTACATCTATATAATGTCTTTGTCCTTGTTAGAGGACTTTTAGGCCTTTTTAGAAGCCTCAACCCTGTTAGGAGTTGGTATTACAAAATATGAATGTATGCAAGATGAGCTCACTCCCCGAACATGAAATATACAATGATATGATAATCTTCAGTAAAAAAGGTAGAATACAAAAACCTTTTATTGTTGTTAAATATCTTCAATATTCTGATCTAGCTTTGTAGGATCTTCACAAAACTTGTTAACAAATCACACTGATCTGATCATATATCAGATTTTGCATAGTAAATCAAAACAAAATCTCTTTACAAATTCTCATTAGCTTCATACATCATTCATACAACTTGCTTTCTTTAACTTCACATAACATAATATCCTTCTTTATACTAGCTATCTCAAATATAGCTTATCAGTCAGCTTCCATATTATCAAAACATAATATTAACTCTTTCTTCCTTAGGGTTAACATCTAGGATGTCATCCCTAATTAGTTAAGTCATTATTTTGATAAAAAAAAATCCCTTAACTTAAAATAATCAATTATTGATCATTGCTCTATTCTGGTCAGCTCAACACTGTCTCTATAAAACATTGATATCTCTATCCGTACATGTCATAAAATCCTTTGCTCTTAGATGTAGCTTCAATATACCTTGTATAATCTATGTTCAAGTGTGCATACACTGAAAGTAATTATGTGAACTTTTTTGATCAAAACATTCTCTGTGTAGATAGATAAACATTGTTATACTTAGAAAATTTTCATGGGTTCTCATCCAGAACTTCCTCTTTAGATCATGTTGTCTTAACACTGAATATATGTTTCCATAATGACAACATCATGATATCCTACTAAGCCAAATTTCCAACAATCTTCCCCTTTTTCATTGGTGGCAACATATGGGAAAATTGGTTGTCCCAAAAACTTACGAAAAAATTTCAAACACAAATTTGTAACATTCTACAACATTGTGTTACATGGCCATTACAAGATTTGCAAAAGTTTGTGGATCATATATGTCTACTTATTTTTCTATAGGAATACTCCCCCTTTGATTATACTCCATACTATCTCCCATATCTATATCTTGCACATATAAACAATTTTCTCATACAATATTAGTCCCCCTTTGACAACAATGACAAAGGTGTCAAATATATGTATATACAGGTCAAAATTTTGATATACCTTCTTGTCTTCAATTCTATAATGCTAGAAGACTTGAAATGAAATCTTTAAAGTTCACCTTCAAGTTTTTAATTTCTTTGTCCCATGTCTTCTTAACAGAATCTGATACACTAAGTAATGCACGTATCCCATCGGATGCTCTCTCGACTACTCTAAGAATCAGGCAGGAAAATTTACCATATGATGTTTTTGACGAAAGACATTCTTCCAGTTTATTCTACACATTACTAATTTTTAGAGTTAGGTTCTCTCTAAGTAATGAAAACCTATTCAATTTTGTTTCCTTCTCATTTTCTAGTAGTCTTATTTCATCTTGTATTTTACTTACTTTCTTCTCAGTATCAGTGATCTTCACACTAGGATTTTCTATCTCATTCACTGTGACTTGAAATTATGCTTCTTTGTTCTTCAACTTCTCTAAAATATCTAAGATGTGTTTATGTGACAAGCCACACTAACTATATAATGCTCTTCCTCTCTCCAAACATCTCCTCAATTCCTTAATGCAAACATCAAGGTTGTTTAAATCATTCTTAAAATTTTGACAAGTGGTTTGGAATAATTGTGCATCATGAAGTGTTTTTTCTTTCACTGATGCAATATCGGATAGAGTAGTGAACTCACTATCAAAAACTTTCATTACCTCTCTTTCTTTTACTTTCGGGTCAACTTCACTTACTTGAGTAGATATAACACCTTCAAGCTTCTTTTTAACCTCAAGTAGTGATACTTCTAGGCTCTTTACTTTCTTTTTCTTTCCAATTATTTTATTCAGAGATGAGATCAACTCTATTTGATCATCATC
The DNA here is from genome assembly GCA_027943335.1 of Chamaecyparis obtusa. Taxonomy (NCBI): domain Eukaryota; kingdom Viridiplantae; phylum Streptophyta; class Pinopsida; order Cupressales; family Cupressaceae; genus Chamaecyparis; species Chamaecyparis obtusa. The sequence goes on along the minus strand of BSBK01000224.1, from coordinate 1,352,483 downwards.
AACAACTTCAGCTCCCAAATTTTCTAATACTACCTCAATTGGTGATTTTGATGAGCTTTCTATTGTGACCTTTTGTGGTGTGACTATTTGAATTTTTGGGGGTATAGACTCTGTAGGTTTTACCTCTTTTCCTATACCTTGTTCCTCTTGCACTTCTTTCTTGGTGACATTTGTTTGTGTTTCCTTTGTTTCCTTTAATTCTTCTTGTTTCTCCTCTCCCTTTTCTTCTTCAACATTTTATTTCTTGTCTTCTTTATTATTTATCATTTCTCCCAAATTTAAAACTTCCTAACCTTGATCTTCAAAAGGATTTTCTTCTCTATCAATGGTAATGTTGGTGCCTTCTACATGCATTGATTCATCATCAATATGAATGGTAGGTGTTGGAACTAGTGTTTCTTTTAATTGTGAATCTTCTTCTATTGTTTGAGTGTCCTATTCTGATTCACTCAATGCTTCTCCTAGTACTGATGTCATTACCTTCACAACTAATTCCTCATTTTCCTTATTTACTTCCTTGTAGTTTCCTCCCATGATTAGAACTATTCTTCTTTTTCTTCTCAAATGGGTGTTGAGAGTCTTCATAACTTCTTTGAAATGATCTTCATCTTTAATTACACAAAATTTTCTTACAAATATTTGTATAATTCCTTTATCCTCTTTTATTGCTCTCTTATTTCTATTAACTAATTTCTTATAGAGATCACTTGGTATCTTATCACTAATGTTCTCAAATTTATTGTTAGCAAGAATCATATCCCTAACAACTGCATTCTCAAGATTCAATTTTTCAAAGTTATTGTACATGTGATAATATTTGTTTAGCTTAGTGAGATCTCCTTCATTTATGATCAAAGGATTCACTTTCTCAATCTTAGACTTCCACTATTTCTTTTTTCTTCTTCCTGCCTCTTCTTCTCCTTGTGATTGAATTGAAAGTTGACCTCGCATTCTCTTGACGGGTGGTGATTCTTCTTCTTGTGTCCTTATCCTTTCTACTAGAGAAAAGATAGTCTTCTTCCCTTTACCTGGTCTACTAGCCATCTCTTTTACTCTTTTAGCTAGTGTAGTGGAGTTGTATCTAGTATATTTTCTTACAACTGAAAACTTGTCTAGTGACATAGTCAACTCAGTATGATCAGTGATATCTTCATCAATATTTTGAAAATCTGCAACAGGGATTTCTTTAGATGCCAAAGGTGGAACTGTCAACACTTCCTTTTGTCCAATATCTCTTATTGTTACTATTGTTTGTTTCACAATTTTGAATTCATGTTGAGTCATACCTTTATCCTTTAATATATTTTTAATTATATTTTCAACTCTTTTCTTTTCTAACTTTTGCACCTATAATTGTTGTGTTGTATAGAAAATTTCCTCAAATTTTCCAAATTTAGGACTTTTAGAATCTAGTTTGCATTTCAGTAATTGTCTTACGTATCCTTCAACTTCCTCTTCAGGTACTTTGTATTCTAGAGGGTCTATGAGTTTAGTTCTTGGCTCTATTGCTTCAATATATGTGAAATATGTGTCAACTAAGAAACATATCTCATTCTTGTACTTCACAATTATTGAAGGTGTAATTATTGACTTTTTCTTCATCTCATTTTGAAAGGTTTTGATTACAAGTGTAGCACTCTCATTAACTTTTTCAATTGGGTTTCTAAGATACACCTTGTTGATTCTTTCTATTGAACTTATTTCATCATTCCAATCAGCTCCTATAGTGTAAGAAAATCTTTCAAAAGGTGGAAAAACACATAGGTGATTAGGGATGAGAATCTGAATTGGGAATTCTTTGTTTTCTTAATCTTCTCAAGATTTTTAATCAATTGGCTTCTCAAAATTTCACTCATGTCAACATCAACCTTTTCAACACACATAAGATAGGATACTTGTACCATACCTACTTCCATATCATCTTCCCTAGAGTTTTCACATAACTTGGTAGTCATTATCTTACACATGTACCTCACATCATTCTATTTAATCTTACTAATTACAACACCTCTTCCATTATATGAAGATTTAGTGTTGTCTAGCACTATTTTCTTCACATTGTTTTCATTTAGTGGAATTGCACCTTTGTTAGATAATCGTGTTACTTCATGTATCAAATCAGTTGTAATGTCTATCACTCTATCATCCAACCAAAAATTTCCATTATGAATTCTTCTTAAAATGGTCTTAGTCCATTCATCATTCTGAAATTCATAGTGAAACATGTATTTGATAATGTCTAGTTGACCTAAATGTTTAGATCCTTCCTTATAGGTCATATTATATTTTTATATTTTGGCATACTCCTCAATCATACTTCTATCTCCTACAACCTCAAATTTACATTTCAAATATCCTCTTACATCTTCCAAATGAAAGACACCATCTGCTATAGCTGATAATGCTAAACTAGGGACTTCCTCAGAGGGTTCTATTGATTCCTTTCTTACCTTAGGTCTCATTGTGTCCTTAATTTTATGAACTAGGGATACATCCATGATTTCACTAAAAACTAATTTCTCAAACAATAAACACTTAGTGAAATACCTCAGAATCTTGATTTAGGGATTCCGCGTAGATCTGGAAAAAATTTGTCTCCAAATCTTACAAATTGCTTTCAATTTTCACTGGCTAGCTCTCTAAGACTCCTGTAAATACTTGAATAGTCAAATAATGTTAGTAATCCACTTTTATCTATCAAATCCTTCAAGACGTTGTCATCGCATTAATAGCATAAGTGTATACATGTCAAAAAGTTGTTCATGGTTACTTGCAAAACTTCTTTCTCTTCATGTGATTGCATACATGCTCATAAATTCACGTGCTCTTAACCATTGCTTCCTTTTATCATTTACTATCTTATATTAACTTTGAAAGGCTTGATTCAATTTTTTCTAAGATCTATTCTATTATGATGCTTATTCTGATGCATAATTCATAAAATTTGATGCTTAATCAGTTTGAGATGGGTTCATAATTGATTCCAACTTACTCTCAAATACTTCACCTGAATGACTTCCTAATATTGTGGATGCACTTGCTTGATCTGTAGCTTTGAAGAATATAACCTCTTTCATGTTATTGCTATTTCCCTTTTGACTATTTTTGGTATCCATATTTCATTTGGTGTAGTTCATATTTCTTCTAGGATTAGAATTCCTCATGTTGTTCATTATGAAATATCTCATTGTGTGACCCATGTTATTACAAATCTAACAAACTATGACATTGTTTCCATATCTCAATCCCTAATGACTAATTTGTGATCTACAATTTTTGGCAATATGTCCAAAATTGTTGCATCTATAACACACAACTCCATTTCTTATATTGTTTGTTGCTCCAATATGTCTTTTATCTACAAGTTTAGTATTTTTAAACATTTTACTATTACTTTTATCATTAGATCTAGGTTTCTTACAATCAATAGCTCTATGACCAAAACCATGACAATTATAACAATAACCAGAGATAGGTTTGAATTGCTTACCTATGCAATTTCTTTTTGTGTCCAAATGAATTGCATGAATAACATCTACCCTTGAATTCACTTCACATTTCTTTAGGTGATCCATCTTTCTTAGGTTTATTAGGTACATCTTTAGATTGGTTAGACTCAGCTTTGTGTTGTTTTTCTTCTTCTTTATTCTTAGGTTGTTGAATTTATGGATCTGGTTCTTTACATTCTTCAATCTTCTTTGAGAATTTTTCTTTGAAATATCCATGACCAATTTTATCATAAGAAGGTTTTTGATAGGAAATTTGTTCATCAATTTTTTCACTACTAGAATACAGTTTCTCAAGATGTTGTTTGGATTGAGTTAGTTTTCCTTTCACAATAGTATTGTATTTCTCAAGTTCAACATACTGCAACTTTGTAGTCTCAAATTCAGATGTTACTTTGGTAAGTTTGGATCTTAGATTTGCATTTTCAAACTTTAGATTTGATTTAACTTTGATGTTATCATCTTTCAGGCTTAATTTTAGGTCTACAATCTTTAGTTCATGCTTTAGGATCTCATTCTCCTTTTTCAGTTTTGAAACTTCATCACTATCCTTCATTTGATTTGTAGGTTCTTTCTTTGATTTCATATATTCTATCTTGTCTTTTAGTTTTTCAATGTAGTTGTTAAATCTTAGAATTGTCACCCTAACTCAGGCATTTGGGCTACACAACAATTCTATGTTGACAATGGAAACCTCCTCTAGCTATGGGTATACCATGAATAAGGAGGAATCTCTGAATTCTAGGCCGGTTCCTTTTAAATAAGAAATATCACCACCTGATTTGAAACTTTATAAGAAAAGGATAGAAGGAAACTTTAAATTGAAATGAAAGTGGTGATACACTGAAATAGGTTCAGACTTTGCTAGAATGATAAAACAGTAGCTCAAAATTATATATCAAAAGCTTGACTCTTCAAATTTATGTTCAACATATAGGTTAATAGGTTTCACTATTAGGATTAAACCACAAATAATTCAAACAATTAACAACATACTTTTTCCATACAAGGTTTAAAAATAATTGATCACCTTAAGAAGGAATAAACATGCATTCACTTCTTTTGGATTACAATTGAAAACAACACTTGCAAAGAAAGATGAAATCAAGATCATCAAATCAAACTCCAAAAAAAGTATGGATCAAAGAGCATTTGCTTTATTTCTCACAAAAACTGATAATGTGGTTACAAAAATGGCTTCAAAACATGTAGGAACAATGTGTTCAGTATCTGCCTCTCTCCAAAACTCACAACCACCAAATTGATCATGAAAATCAACTTTATACTATGCCCTAGCCTCAAATCCGAAAATGAAAAGCCTTTACAAAATGCCCTAATTTTGGCTAAAATTTGTGCCAAAATTCTAGCCCATGAAGACTCCACCCTAAATGCCCAAAATATTGGCTTACAATAAGGTTAAAATCCTTTTACAAAATTTTTTCAATATTTTAAAATACTTAATATTAGAAAAAAACCCAATATCAAACAAATAACCTAACCTCTAAAACATTAAGTGTAGAAATACAAAGTGGGGAATAATAAACTCAACCCACTTGCACATGAATTGAATGTAGAGGAATGAGGTGGCACTAGGAAAATCTCAAAACCTATAGGAATGTGACATCTACAGTAAAGGCATTCAATGCCTTTCACTTGGTGGACTCCAAAATTCATAGACTCATTTCATTTTTGAAGCTAATTCTATCTCAATCTTTGCAGAGAAGAATTAGGGAGAGTTTGAAACCCTAATTGAAGGGAAACTCTGGAAAAAATTTGCTAAAACTCAGCTTCCTATAGATGAAACTCTCTATCATACTTGACCGTAATGATGTTGTAAGTGAACTTTTGTCTTTTTTGTTCTTACTATTGCTTTAATCATGAATTTAGGCACTCAGTTTTGGCTTTGACAGCTTACAAGTTGAAGACTCTTTGACTGGCAAATTTTTTATTAGAAACCATAATTGCAATTGAAGAACTTATCTTGAAACTTGGCATTGATCAAGCCTTACAAGAACAAGAAGCTTGTGCTTTGAATGATGTACTCTAGTTCCAGCTTCAGATCTTAGGCTCTTTGTTGCAGTGTTGACTGGTGATCACACTTCATTGAAGGACTTGGCTGGAGATTAAAAAATAACTGGTTCTTAATTTTTCTTTGACAAGTCACAAGATTACATGGATCTTTGCATATATATAGCCCTATTCATAGTTTGGAACTCACAGTTCCAACAACTCCCTCATTAAGTCATACTGTTGGCTTCTTGGAACCAGTTATTTGTAACCGATACCCAAGATTTATGGTGAACAAAAGCTTCTACCTATTGAGGCTCATTTTATGTTTGATGGAGTCTTCAATCTTTGACAATCCACTCTCTGGTAAAGGTTTTGAACTGGGAGTTCAAACCATGGAGGCTCAGTTATGATTATTAGTGTCTAAATATCACTATTCCATTTTTACTATATTTTCGAGCTTGGCATGTTGTATCTTTCTTTTTGAACTTGTGTTCACTGCTTATGGCTTGGGCTGAGAGCTTGGTATGGAGAACTCAGCCTTGATCAAGACTCACAACTTACAACTTGGAACTTGGGTTCTTTGTTTCCTTCGACAATGCTGTGACTGGATGATTTGGAACCATGAGTTTTGAAACTCAATCTCCTTCTTGATTTATGAGTTGTGACCCAAAGTTCACATACAATCACAATCTTATGACTGTGTCTTCCTTGGCTTCGACTGGTATTAATGACTTATGGTTGTGAGCAACTTCACAACATGAAATAACATATGGGTTACTTCACTTTTGACAGCACCATGAATTTTGGATCATCTTCAGTGAGCTCAGCATAAACAACAAAGAACATAAGTTGTCTTTACAAAATGATGCAGATAAGTTACATCTCACTTCTCATTTGTCTTGTACTACTTGTCGACAGCTTTATAGCATCTTTTATATTTCTATTTTTTCCTCTTTCTATACGTAAATACAAATGATGCTTTGTTGATATACAAATAAGAACCCAATATTTTCTCTTCTCTTCTCTGTTAGATGCAAATATGAAAAAAAAACTTGATGAGCTAGTGCTTACTGTTCTTATAGTTTTTCTGATCTTTTCATCTACCATTAGATACTAGTAATCTCATTTTTCTTTTAATATAATTTATTTGATAAAAGGCTGAGAGTGATGCTCCATTGTTTTAAAAGTACTCATACAACTTGTTTCTTTGATAAATATATAAACTTCATATGGTTGTAGATGGCTTGCATACTTTTAAAAAATTGTAAAATGAAACGCATGGCTTGAGAAATCACATATTAAAATACCAGTCATTTCCTCATGATTCCACTTTCATTTTCTCTTGATGGTATAGTCACTTGGTACTTTGCACATAACACTTGAAAAGTGAGAACACTCTAAGATTTACTGGCACACATTACCAAGCTTAGGAAATAATTCTCTTTTAATGCTAAAACTGAACTCTTTAAATCAATGCAATAAGGTATAAAATGTTTGTTTATTATCAATGAAGTTCGAGCACAGGCTCGTGACACTCAAAGATACATGTTGTAAAACATTTTATGACACTTCTTTCTGTAATTAGCAATAATAGTGATACCACTTGAATCTATACCTTTGAAACAACAGACATATTATCCCAGTATTCATGAAACTACATTTGATCATCACTATTTGCAACTTTGGCATCTTCTATAGCACTTTTGTCTTGAAATTCCTGCTTGATCTGCATCTCTTTTTTATGACTGAATGTGAAAACTAGTCAACTTTCTTTCTGCAAAATAATCTTTTAAGCTCTCAAACAACATAATTTTGAAATGGTTAGATTAGTGAACATAATAAACAATTTTCAAATCAATTCTTAAACCATTATGGTCACTGATCTACCAAGGCACTGCATCATCTGAAAAAGGTTTCTTAGTTGGAAACACTAAGTCCCTTTAATTTAGATACCTGGTTAATAAAAAGGACAACATACACCAGAATGATCATAAATAGTAAAAGGTTTCATGTTTATAAAAACAAGTCCCTTTAATACTACCTTGTAGTGAGTGCTAGTGTACATTTCCTTATTGCATTTTATTTTCCAGATTGACATGTAGCATTGAAAACTTGATTGTTACTATATGTTATTTGTTTCTCATGTATTGCTTAGATCCAACATGATCTAACAACATTTTCTCTCTCATGCAGGTATGAACCCTAAAGACCTAAATGCAGATGAAGACCTAGAGTTTGAAGACCCTAAGACTTGACAGACAACCAGCTGACAACAAACCAACAACAAAGGCAATGGATGGGACCCCTATTCCATACTTCAATCATTTTTTCAATTTTGCAAATGTACTCTACTTATTGATATGAAATATGAAACATGGAAAGACATTTGTATACTACATTTAGTTTGAATACACAATGTAATGATCATTTATGAATTTTGAAATTTTGAAAAAGTGATCCATACTTAGAGTACAATAATGGCATCTAAAAATGAATGCAATAATGACATGTAAATTACAAAACCTGCAAGGTAGTATTAATTAGACCAACAAATGTGCAACATTTTCCTATTTTTGCTTATTGTGTTGTATGTTGTAATTTTGAGTAACAGTAGTCTTTTGCATTATCATATTTGTTCTTCAGAGTATCTCTTTCTTGAATAAGAATATCAATCTATTCAAGAGCTTCATCTAGGTTTTTATGCAATTGATCCATATCCATAGATATCTTACTCAAGTAGTTAGGCCTTCTTCGAGTAACTATTCTCTGATACCAATTGTTAGAAATAGGAAATACTGAGAGGGGTCGTGAATCAATATTTCACAAACTTTTACTTTTGCCCACTTATGGATATATGAAATTAAATTATAGCTTACATAAGAAAATAAACTGACTAAACTAAATAATAAATATAACCATAAATAAAGGAACACATAACACCATGTTTCTTCTTGAGGAAACCCTAGCCAAGGGAAAAATTTGGTGGGGATGATACCCACAAATGATCCACTAATCAAAAGTATCTATTTAGAGATATTGACCCTGTTAGGAGTCTATTACATCTGTATAGTGTCTCTATCCTTGTTAGAGGACTTTTAGGCCTTTTTAGAAGCCTCAACCCTGTTCGGAGTTGGTATTACAAAATATAAATGTATGCAAGATGAGGTCACTACCCAAACATGTAATTTACAATGATAATCTTCAATACAAAAGGTAGAATACAAAAACCTTTTACTGTTGCTAAATATCTTTAATATTTTGATCTAGCTTTGTAGGCTCTTCACAAAACTTGTTATCAACTCGCACTAATCTGATCATATATCAGATTTTAACTCACATAATACATCAATACAAAATCTCTTTACAACTTCACATTAGCTTCATACATCATTCATACAACTTTCTTTCTTTAACTTTGCATAACATAATATCCTTCTTTATACTAGCTATCTCAAATATAGCTTATGAGTCGGATTCCATATTATCAAAATATAACATTAACTCTTTTTGCCTTAGGGTTAAGATCTAGGATATCATCCCTAATTATTCAAGTCATAATTTTGATAAATAAAATAATCCATTAACTTAAAATAATCAATTACTAATCGCTACTTTGTTCTAGTTGGCTCATGATTGTCTCTGTAAAACATTGATATCTCTGTCTGTGCATGTCGTACAATGTTGCACTCTTAGATGTAGCTTCAATATATCTTGTCTAATCTATGTTCAAGTGTGCATGCACTGAAAGTACTTCTATGAACTTTTCTTATCAAAATAGTCTTTGTGTAGATAGATAAACACTGTTATACTTAGACAATTTTCATAGGTTCTCATCTAGAACTTCCTCTTTAGATCATGATGTCTTAAAATTGAATATATGACACAAGGGAGGATGATAGGGGCCAAGAATGGCACACACTAGCTAGGTCCACCCTACTCAACAACAGGTAGAAGAAACAAACAAGTGAGAGAGAGAATGCAGATCAACTTTCATATATTAACATCAATTTGATTCATACATGTTAGGCTATAAGGCCTTCCCAGTTTAGGCTAGATATTAAAATGAAGTACAAAAGTCCTCCAACATGTGAGGATCTACCAAATATCACTAATCTTCTATCATCTATTTTCTACCAAAAACTCTCTCTAAACTCTAACCTAACATCTACCTTTATACAAGAGGCTACCGAATCAATTCGGCCTTTAGATCCACCATTAATAGAAGGAATGACCAAATCTAGGTCCACATGCTTCCCAATGATAGATACCAACATTAAATCCATGACCAAAATTAATTACATAAGTTGGCCTAAAAGGAAATCCAAAATAATCAACTCGGTAAGCAAGGGTAACCAAACGCTAGACAAGCATCACCGAGCACCAGAGAATTAACTGACCACCTGAGAGATAATTGACCAAACTTGGTAAACAAAGGAAACCAAGCAACACCAAACCAACTCAGTGAAAGAAGGAACCGAGCAACACAAAATCTCCAAACATTTTTTTTTTGGTGATACAGGATTGCTAAGGACCCAAGATGCTCCTACATCAAACACTTGGGGTTATTTGAAATGATTCTCCAAATCATGAATCCTGTACAACCTGAGCTAAATCCAAATTAGATTGTGAAATCCATGAACTTTCTTCAATCGGTATATTCTTCCACTTAACCAGATATTCTATATATTGTTTTCCTCTTGTACTTCTGCCAATTCTTTGCTCCAAAATCTGCTCAACTTCTTCTGTCCACTTCTTAAGATAATTCATTGGTACTGTCATGTCTTCATCAGGTTCATGGTACTCATATATATCAGCAATGTTGAATATAGGCAAAATATCCATGTCATCAGGTAACTCAATTTCATAAGCATTTCCACTATCAAATCTTCTCAGTATCTTGCAAGGACCAAACTTCTTCATTTTCAGCTTCCCATATGTTCCAACAGGAAATCTACCTTACTTAAAATGAACCATTACTTCATCACCAACATCAAAAGTCTTATGTCTCCTTGATCTATCAACTTAGTCTTTGTATTTCTGATTACTTTTCTCCATTTTATGTTTCACATCTTCATGCAATGTCTTCGTATACTCAGTAAATTTTACTCCTTCAACACTTCTCTTTTCATTAGCAATGTCTCTCAAATTTGATATACCTCTCAGTTGTCTTCCATTTACAATCTCAAAAGGTTTTTTTCTAGTACTCTTGTTTACTGAATTATTATATGAAAACTCTTCTTGTGCCAACATAGAATCCTAATTACTCAGTGTGTCTCCAACTAAACATCTCAAAAGATTTCCCAAACTTCTATTTACAACCTCTGTCTGTCCATCAGTCTGTGGGTGAAATGTAGAACTATACTTCAACTCGATACCCAAATTTCTCCAAAGAGCCTTCCAAAAGTATCCAACAAATTTACTATCTCGGTCAGAGATAATACTCCTCGATAATCCATGTAATCTGACAATTTATATGTACTACATCTGATGTCTTCTTAAAAGGTATAAAATGTTCCATCTTAGAAAATCTATCTACCACAACAAATATAGAATCGTTACCTCTTAGTGTCTTTGTTAAGCCAAGAACAAAATCCATACTAATGTCAATCCAAGGTTTCTTAGGTACAACAATTGGTATATACAATCCAGTATTCTAACTTACTCCTTTTGCAACTTGACAAACTCCACAACTTTTCACAAATTTTTGAACATCCTTATACAACTGTGGCCAAAAGTATTTCTCCTTAAGAAAATTCAATGTCTTATCAATTCCAAAATGTCTAGCCAAACCACTACTATATTTCCCTTTTATCAAATTAGTTCTCATTGCTCCTCTCGGTATACATAACTGATTACCTTTAAACAACATACCTTCTTGAATGAAATAGTCTTCCCATTTTGTACTTGGTTGATCTTGAATAGGTGATTTGCACTTTCTCCATAGCTCAGAAAAATTAGGATAAAATTCATAAGAATCTCTCATGTCATCAAAACCAAGAACATTAATTCTCATCTTTGTCATAAAATATCTTCTTCTACTCAATGCATCAAAAACTCGATTAGTGACTCCACTTTTATGTTTTATCACAAATGTACAACTCTGTAAATACTCAACCCATTTCATATGTCTCTGATTCAACTTATTCTGACTACCCAGATATTGTGAAGCTTTATGATCAGTATACAATACAAATTCACTTGGTATCAAATAATGTCTCCATTTCTTTAGTGATTGAACAATAGCATAGAAGTCTTGATCATACAAAGAATATTTCCTTCTAGCATCATTCAAATTTTCACTAAAGAAAGAAATAGGTTTACCTTCTTGACTCAACACACCTCCTATAGCACTACCACTTGCATCACATTCAACTTGAAATACTTCATTGAAATCAGGTAAAGCCAAAATAGGTAATTCAACAACTTTTTGCTTCTAAGCCTCAAAACTCAGATTAGCTCCATGTGTCCACTTGAATTATTTCTTGTCTCCTCTCATTGTCTTAGTCATAGCATTACAAATAGTACTAAAATTTCTAATGAGCTTTCAGTAAAAACTTGCCAATCTATGAAATGATCTTACCTCACTAGCATTCTCAAGTGTAGGCCAATTCAAAATAGCTTCAACCTTTTCAAGATCCATCTTCAAACCATCAACTACAATCACAAATTCCAAATACACAATCTCCTCTTTCATGAAGGAACACTTTTTCAGGTTAATCAGAAACTTCTCCTCTTTCAATCTCTACAATACTTGGTTAACATGCAACAAATTTTCTTCTCTAGTCTTACTAAATATCAGAATATCATCAAGATATACAATCACAAACTTATTCAAGAATTTCTTCAAAACTTCATTCATCAACCTCATAAAAGTACTCATTGCATTAGTTAAACCAAAAAGGATAACCAACCACTCATAAAAACCTTCTCTTGTCTTAAAAGTAGTTTTCCACTCATCACCTTCTCTGATTCTAATATGATGATATCCACTTTTCACATCAATTTTGGTAAAATATTTTTCTCCAGTCAAACTATCCATTATGTCATCCATTCTCAATATAGGAAACCTATATTTCACTCTTATCTTGTTGATTGCTCTAGAATTAGCGCACATTCTCCATTCTTCTTAGGTGCCAATATAATAGGTACTGCACAAGGACTCAAACTTTCTTTGATCAAACATTTCTACAACAATTCTTGAATCTGTCAGTTCAATTCCTGATTCTCAATAGGTGTCAACCTATGTAGTGCCTTATTCGGTAAACTAGCTCCTAGAATCAGATCCATACAATGATCAATTCTTCTTTTCGGTGGCAAACCATCAGGTACATTATCAGAAATGATCTCTTTATACTCGGTGATTATCTTATCAATCTCCTCAAGGATGCTATCCTCTATTTTCCTTTTTAGGAATCATAGAAAAACATACATCATTCTTCTTCAGATCCTTAACAAACATTCTTCCTTCCAGCAGACAAACTTTCACAGATGTACAAACACTACTAACAGGTTCTTCAATCAAAGGTAACAATATTTTCTTTCTCCCATTAGCCCAAATAGTATATTTATCCAATCTCCCATCATATATAGCATGTCTATCATATTGCCAAGGTCTACCCAGCAAAATATGACAACAATCCATAGGCATGATATCACACAACACCTTATCATAGTATTTTCCAAATTTCAAATTCACGTAACATTTTTCACTTACCAAGAGTGTATGTTCATCCTTGATCCATGAAATTTGATAGGGCTTTAGGTGTTTCAACCTTTCCAGCTACAACTTAGTAACCATGTCCTCAGATACTAAGTTCTCTGAGCTTCCACTATCAATGATTACCTTCCAAAATTCATCAAAAACTCTACATCTAGTTTTGAACAATTTCCTTACTAGATCTTCCTTTTTACCTTCACTCCAAAGTGCTCTTCTGACCATCAAGTTCTTTTCCAACTCTGGTTCATTCGGTGAGTCTTCTTGCACCAAGGTATTTCTACTATTACCAACCTTATTGCTTGTATGTTTACATTCAAATGATCTATGTCCTTCTTCTCCACAATTGTAACAAGCTCCTTAGAAATTACCTCTGTTATAGCCACCTCGGTGACTACTACCTCTTCCTCTAGCAGAACTTTCACCTTTCCACTCAGTCTTGCCTTTATCTAGATTTGTCTTTTCAGGTTCATATCTACTGTCTTCACCATAGGATCTACCTCTTCCTCTAGGGAATCTACCTCCTATACCTCTTTGTCTTTTATCATGTTTCTTATTCAATTTCTCCTCAGCTTTCAAGAAAAATTGACAGGCTTCTTCACGGCTTTCCAACTTAACCATATTGATCTCTTCCTGGATATAAATTCTTAATCGATTCGAATATCTACCAATTCTTACCACATCATCTTCATCATGTCCAAATTTGATATCTAATCTATAGAATTCCTTATTATAATCTTTTACTGAGCTATCTTTCTTCCTCAAACTTTGCATTCACCTAACTAGGTTAATCTGATAATCACAAGGTAAGAATTTGCCTTTCAATTTATTCACCATTTTATTCCATACCTTAATTTTATCTTTTCCTTTCCTCTTTATGTCCAATTGCAGATGCTCCCACCACAAGGATGCATGACTCTTCAACTTTGTGCTTGCAATTTTCACCTTCTTCTCATCGGGAACATTTTCATACTCAAAGTACTTTTTCATCTCGGTGATCCAATCCATCAATTCATCAAAATCCAATTCCCCACTATACTCTGGAGGATTGAAATGTGGTGTATACTTCAGATTTGTCAAGGCTTTCAACAATCTTTCCTCACCTTGATCCATCATAGGTGCAAGTTCTACATCAACTTGTTCTTCCTCAATTTCATCATCACTAACATCCTCAAGATGTCTTCCTCTACGCTAGGTTGTCTCAATAGCTTCCAATCTAGCAACAATTTGTCTTAGCATATCTGCCAATCCTAGGTTTGCATCTTGCCTCCCATGAACCATCTTGAAATCCTCTGCAATTGCAAGTCAGATTGCAATCTACTACCACATAACAAATCAACTAGGATTTGAGAAGAAGGAACCTTAAAACCTAGATTCACAAATATAGATCCAGATCTAACCTCATTCTGATACCACCAGATGTGGGAGGAGGATGGTAGAGGCCAAAAATGGCACACCCTAACCAAATCCACCTTGCTCAACAACACACGAAAGAAAAAAAACACAGTGAGAGAGAGAATGCAGATCAATTTTTATATATTAAGTTCAATTTGATTCATACATGTTGGGCTATAAGGCCTTCCTAGTTCAGGCCAAATATTACAATGAAGTACAAAAGTCCTCCAACATGCAAGGATCTGCCAAATATCACTAATCTCCTATCTTCGATTTTCTACCAAAAACTCTCTCTAAATTCTAACTTGACATCTACCATTATACAAGAGGATACCGAATCAAGTCGACCTTTAGATCCACCATTAATGGAAGGAATGACTAGATCTAGGTCCACACGCTTCCCAATGATAGATACCAACATTAAATCTATGACCAAAATTAATTACACAAGTCAGCCTCAAAGGAAAGCCAAAATAATCAACTCGGTAAGCAAGGGTAATTGAGCACCAGACAAGCATCACCGAGCGCCAAAGAATTAACTGACTACCCGAGAGATAACCAACCGAACCTAGTAAACAAAGGAAACCGAGCAACACCAAACCAGCTCGGTGAAAGAAGGAACCGAGCAACACAAAATCTCCAAACATTTTTATTTTTTTTGGTGATACAGGATTTCTAAGGATTTGGGATGCTCCTGGATCAATATATGTTTCCATAATGACAAAATCATGATATCCTACTCAACCAAATTTCCAACAATCCTCTATCAACACCATGTAAAATAGCTATATCATTCATCAAAGTATTTGAATGGTTTCCCCCCTTATAAGTGAAGAAAAAGAACACAAGATTCCCATATCTACTCCTTCCAATGCCACCAATTATTTTGTCTATAGGATTTTATCTAGAGCACCCATCAATGTTAACCTTCAAAACTCCCTTAGGTGGAGGTATCCATCTCCCCTTTCTATGAATTTTTTAGTTTGTCTCAATATCTTATTGTAAGAAGAGTATATCCCATTTCCAATGAAATTAAGGTTCCTTACTATAGCCACATCACAAGACTCCACAAGAGAAGTCATTTAAAAAATTATTAAAATAGTCTCCTGAAGTCTGCAAACAATTTTCCTCCACACAAGAAATCCAACAATTTTAGAATCTTGAAATATTTTTTGATTCCTTTCTAGCCATAAACTCTAGCTAATAAAAATCTAATCAAGAAACCAAGCTATTTGGAGAAAATAAGTCTTTGTTGGAGTTCAACCCAAAATTTTCCAAAACTCAACCAAAGAGGTAGCATGAAAAGAAGCATGACTTCATGCTCCCCACCATAGATGCTAAATCTCCCTCAAATAAGAGCAATGGAATAAAAGTTAAGTAACTTATTCTCTATTTCTACAAGAATACAAATTGACGAGTCTTGAAAGCCTCTCTTCCTCAAATTCTCCTAGGTGAGACATCTATTTTGGACAACTAGTGAAAGAATTTTTTTCACTTAGGCCAAGAAAAATTATTCTAAACCTTCTTCCACTAGGGAACATCTCCCTAACGATTCCACTTACCA
This sequence comes from Chamaecyparis obtusa, assembly GCA_027943335.1. Classification (NCBI taxonomy): domain Eukaryota; kingdom Viridiplantae; phylum Streptophyta; class Pinopsida; order Cupressales; family Cupressaceae; genus Chamaecyparis; species Chamaecyparis obtusa. The sequence continues at coordinate 1,336,294 of BSBK01000224.1, read as the reverse complement.
GCCAAATCTAGATTACCAGAAGTAACATAAAATATGCCCTTTATATTTGAACTCCAAGCCAAATCATCCCTACAATCAAGGGCATTGCAAAGTCTACTCACTAAAATCCATGTTAGACCTAATGACTCTCTTCAGAGCCCTCAATAGGCCATTCATGAGGTCTTTCCAGAAAGTAACTTCCAAATGTCCCTTGATCTTAATGGTCTTAAAATATACCACCTTATTTCAACTAACCTTAATCAAACAATTACACAACAGTTGAAGATGATGAATCTAAGAAATGATCAGGGAGTGGCCACTATGCCAAAACAATAATCTATACCCCTATTGAAAATCCAAAAGAGAGCCTCTTTGATGATTTTCACACCCCTTTTAAGAGTGTCCTAGATTATGGATCCCTTCCCCAATAAACTACATCATGGAATGATTACATTATTAACTCCCCTGAGGCACTTCTGGGTGAGAATTTTATCCCAATATTGATCTTGACATGTGAACCATATCTAGTATAAATTTGTAGCTAGAACCTTTCCAATCATACCCACAGGTTTGAGACCAAGACCATATTCTTTCTTTAGCCTACATATTAATTCTCATCTAAACAGACTCCATTTTGAAGATAGAAAATTCCCTATCAAAAGAAATTGGCAAGAGAGATAATCAAATTCCACAAAGTTGGAGGGGGAAACTTGCACAATTTTTTTTAAATAAGAAGATTTTGTACCACCAAATTTAAAGGAGTCAACCTATTAGTATATGAAAGCCATCTACATGTCCAATGACTAACTCTATTATGGAATTTATCCAGAACTATCTAAGTTGATATCCCGTACCAATGGGAATCTGAAGATACACTAGAGGAAGAGAACCAATTTGAAATATGAGAATATGAGCAATCCTATTCTGAATAGCCTGAGTATTGAAGAAAAAAATAGAAGACTTTTCCTCATTAATATTTTGTCCTGAGATAGTCAAAGAAGTGTCCAATATTCTCTAAAAATTAATAGCTGTATTGAGATAGCCATGATGATGAACAGATAAGGAGAAAAAGGGTCCCCTTGTTGAAGACCCTTAGAATCTTGTAACAACTCAAAAGGTTCTCCATCGACCATAAAAAAAGGAGGTGGAAGAGATACAACTCATGACCCAATCCACCAATTCCCCACAAAATCTAGTCTCTCAGATTTTTCTTCTACTTCCCTTCTCCTATTATTCCAAGTGTAGATACCATTATTTGTCTTCACATCAATAAAATTTAAGAACTCTATATTATCAATAAGGAGATTGGTAGAAGGATCAATCCTAGCCATACCCCATCTTTTTTCTTCCACACTACAAAGTGCATTGAACTCTCCTATAATAACCAAAGGAAGAAAGGGTACCAAAGAAAAAACAAGTCTAGCTATGATTTTCCCATGATGTTATTAGGAGCATAAACATTAGTTAAAATACAAGTTTCACCCGATTCCAAACTAGTGACAATCATGGAGAGAGAGAGGACCAAATTGAAATCCTCCATTGAGGAAAAACCCTTCTAGGATCCTAGAAGAGATCCATTCCACCTAAACTGGACCACCATGGGCACCATTACATTGATATGCACCTCGACACAAATGTTGGAAGCATCTTGGAAGATCTATTTAACATACCTTAATTTGTTAACTTAGTTTCATGAATAAAGACAATATCAGGTAAATGAGAGGAATCAAATCCTAATCATACTTTTTCCTAGGGGTGCTATTCAAACCCCTTACATTCCATGATAAAAACATTCATTTATTGGGTTGGGAGAAGTGGGAATTAATGGGTTTCGAAGACCCCTATTCAACCAATGTATCCCCAATGATCTTGACCTTCTCTTGATCTATCTTCCATCCACTCCTTAAAGGCTTGTCTAAAGACCTCTTCTTAAGGGGTTATTATTGTAGGCCTGAAGAAGGAGAAGCTTTGTCACTCTCCAAATTCTAAGGCCAGCTTAGCTAGAGGAGAACATGAAACCATCACAACTGCACCATCTGGCAAGACATGAGCCTCATTTAAAGATTTGACATCTAGAATTTGAGGAAAATATGTAACCATTCGCTTGTCTCATCGATCCATTGTATATAAAGTCTGATGCTCTTTCGCCTTGTCTTCTTACGCCACTCTCAATGACTTACCACCAGAGGATAATTTCAAAACTTCAAACTTGTTAAAAGTTCCATCATTCTATCCATCCATCCAAGTTCTCTTCTTTTCTCTAGCATTATTTAGGGGCTTTACATGATTAAATCCCTCATTATTAGCTTTCCCCTCAAATAGAGGGGTCTTCCATTTATCCTCTTTAGGGGAAGAGTGAGGAGGGAAAAAGGATGCCAAGGGGGATGAATTATTTTTGGGGCATCTTCACTGTAAATGACCATATTCATGACAAATTTTGCATCTGAATGGTAGAGTCTTGTAATCTAGTTGTTGAATCCAGAAGAGTATCCCAAACAAATTTCTATAAAGTCTAGTAATGTGTTATTTAAATCAACTTCTACACAAATTGGTGCATAATAAATTACCTTCTGACCCTAATTTTGCATAGTTGAACACACAACTTTTTAAAGAAGTAGAAAGATTGAGTGAAGAATGTCATCCCTCCAAAACTCCAATGAAAGCCTCAACAATTGAGCCCACATAAGTACTCTTGAGGGGAGCTCCTCAATATAGTTGAACCCTACATGCCAAGAGTTGATAAAGAGCCTCACTTCATTAAAGAAATAAGGGCCCCCTTCAAAATCCCTATTCCTATCCATCATGCAAGAGAAAATCACCAAAAATAATTATTGGCCACTAATATTACCTCCATGTCTCCTTTCAAATTCCAAACTTTACATGCCCAAGATTCCAAAATTGGTAAGGAAATTCTAAGACCCATAAATTTGCATATGAGGGTTGCATGGCTACACCAATATGAAACATCATCTGAAACTTGTTTAGATTGAATAGCCAGAACAAGGCATTTCTAGCACCTCTCTAGATAAACATTCACCTTCTTGATTCAAATAGCCCCCTTTGAAGAGGAAACCCCATCCACAATTTGAGACTTTCTTGAGTGCTCCTTGGCACTTACATGCAAAGAAGAAGACAGATCTACCATCTCCAAATCACTAGAAATCCCTTGGTTTGGGGATACACCCCAATTCTTCTTTGGAAAAACACAAAAACCCTAGGAGTGGCACATGGAAGAAACACCTCTCCCAACTCTCAAGCCCACACAAAACCTACAATCATTGGCATATAAAGCCTAACCAAGGACATAAAATAACTTGGAAAATATGTCGACAAACCCCTAAAACCCACGTCCAATTGATTTTCAAACCACAAAAAAAAACTTGTTAAAATAGCCCCAAACTCCCACACCACCCACGAACATAACAGTCTCAACTAAAGGAAAGAAGTGACAATAGACAATCTTTGAATCCACAACAAAAGGGCTCTCCCTGACCAAACTTCAATTAACACCCTCCCCTCAGCAATCACACCCACAAACACACGCAGGAACAAGGGCTAAAGACAAAAACCCTATCTTGTGAAGCACTTGAGTAGGGTCACCATCAATCCCTCATTTGGTCAAAAATCAAAACCAACAAACATAGAAAGCTCGATATCCTTGTGTCATACCCATACATTCTTCTAAAACACATTTTTCGATTATATTTTACCTTGGTAGTAGATGATGTTTGAGGAACCTTGAATAGATCTATAATTACTTGAAAACCATATGTATGTTTCTATTTTCACAGAACTACTTATACCAAGATGTGATATATCATTATAGCATGACATTCAAAAAATATACTCCATGATGCATCTTTTGAATGAAATTGAACTGTTTGATCAAACTTTTTTTCCAAAAAGACTGGATGACGCTCAACTATTTGATCAAATTTTTTAAAAGTAACTTTTTAAAATTTGTTGTAAATCTCCATTTTGAACTATGATTACACATCAATTCCCAAACATATTTTCTTCACAATTATAAATTTTCAATTAATATTATAATTATTTTACTTTAATTTCGTCATACTTAATTTTCTTTCTATTTCAAATCTACACATATACTCTCTATAAAAAAATACGTCTCATTATTATATAAATTATTAATGTTCAAAAAGACCAAAATTAGCTTATAATATATAATTTTTTAAATTATATTTTAATAAAATTAAACAATAACTACTTTTCATTATATATACTTTGTTTTTCCTTCTAGATTAACATTTGTATTTCTCGCATTTTTCTCACCATTATTTATCACAAATTTCAAACATAGTTTGATATCAAACAAAAACATGTGTTCATGTTGTTTGTTTCTAAAATTGTTCAAACCAAATAGATTAATTTAATGGAATTAATAAAAAATAATTATAAAGCCATACAATTTGGTACCGTGCAAAAACAAAACTATTTGAGAATAAAGAGATATTTCCGTCTAATGACGCCAAAAGCCCGACGGTGACGTGTCTCTCTCCTCGACTCACGCATTAATAAAATCTAACGTCAACAGACCATCTCGTGACTCCATACATTGTTTATCCCACGTATCTTATTTTTTTTAAAATCAAAGAAACAAAAATGATGCTTTCACATATTAAGTTTGAAAAATAAGTTAGTGGAAATGTCAAACGAGATAATTAAGAAATGTGAAATAAAGATAAATTCAAAGTAGTTGTTGTAGGTGCACCAATCACTAAATATGCATAAGACAAGGCATTCTTAACTCTATTTTCATCACTTTCATGTTTCATGACCATCAAACCACTTCATTTGTACGAGTCAATTGCCTCACAAATTGTGCAACAAAAATATAAATTTTATTGCCCTATCTACTAGTCAATCCAGGAGACTTTGTTAGAAGGATTTTTATATCATTTATACAGGTAAATATTAGTGTGTAAGATGATATATTTTTACATGAAAATTGATAAATAATTTTAAAATTTAGGATTTATCTGCAAGACACTTTATTTGTCATTATAGACGGAATCCATGAACATAGAGTAAAATCATATTACTTTCACACATATAAACATGAACCTTAAAATTCTAAATTGAAATTTCTTGAATTGGGCCCATGTTTCTCTCCCTTACTAATCTTAAAGAGTTGATTAGAGTGTGAACTATTTCAAATTACATGTTTGGATAGAGGACTGACTCTAATTCATTTGAAACATCTAGGATGGATATGGGACACACAAAATAATAAATTATAAGAACAAAACATGTTACATTAGCATCCTAGGAGCGTAATGTAAGGCTAGATATTGTGTTTGATCCTTGTTAATCATCGTTGAATAGGGCCACCAAGGGAATTGACTAAAGGGGAATACATCACTATCTTGCAAGCCTAAAATGATTGTCAACCACATTTTCCCATATGCATGTGTACTAGACAAACACAAACCTTTTTAGTCATGACAACTCTATTATACCATTTTCGTAGATTCATTTTCACAAGCACAAAATTTAATATTGCACTTGGTAGGAATTGATTCCACAAGCATTACCTTGAACCCATGAGTCAATAGAAAAATCTAGCATTTTAGGTAACTGTCTAACAAATCAAGATTCTTTAGTATGGTGGAAAATCAATGTATGTGTTCATTAGGTTGAAAGTTAAGTTCTATTTATTTATTTAATTCCTATATATTAATTGGCATTTTTTGGCAATAAGATTTTCATAGATTCATTTTCAAATAATTCTATCATACCATTTTCAAAGTTTCACTTTGATGAACATAAAGTTATTTTTTGCACTTGTGGAGACCAATTCTACAAGCATTGTCTTGAACCCAAGAGTCAATATTTTTCTTAGCATTCTAAGGTCATTGTCTAAAAAATCTAGATTCTTTGGTATGGTAACAAATCAAATTGTGGCATTTTCCATAGTCTTTTCTTCATCGGGTTGAGAGAGAAGTATTTTTAATTCATTATTAAATACGACATTTTATCCTAGGTGATATTTATTTATCATTTTGATTTAACTCATTTACTTAGGATATTTTTGTGAGATATTATTTACCCTCACATTTCATTGTGACCTCTTTCATTGGGATTTTTAAATTAGCTTTTCTTATTGCATACATTTTATATAACAAATTTGATCAAGTGTTGGATCCACCCCTATTTATATATCTTGACTTATCTATGTTAAGATTTGGGCTTGTATTATTTGATTTATATTTAATTATTACTTGCCCTTGCACACTTTTCTTACTAGAATTATTCATCATGGATCTATTTTCTTATTTTAATAACAAAATTCATTCCTTATGCCACCATGCTTTATGCTGATACCTTGCTCACAACCTATGATAGTGAACTAGCTCTTTATTTTCTCTTAAAACTTATTCTATACATCTAGGGATGATGCTTGGTATGATGAGGTTGTATCTTCTTCAGATTTCATGATGTTGTGTCTTGTGAGGATATTCCTCTTACATATCATGGGAACTCTATTTATATCCCCTTAGATTCATGTTCTTTCAATGATGCATATTGTGAGGAATCTACAACTACTAATATATGTGAGATACCTTATATTTATACATGATGATGATATGCTTCATGATTATACTTTTTTTTCAATCTCATGGAAAGGCTACAATTACTCCTAATAATATATTACCTAGTATTATATTCCATGATGATAGCATGTATTATGATGTTAGTTCATTCACTTCCCATGTAGATGTTATCAATGCTTCATTTACATTATGATGTTATGGCTCTTATCAAGTAGTTGTTACATGTGATGTTGATGATATTAGTTGTGTTTATTTACTTGTTAAGTCATTTTTACACACTAATTAAGAATGCTTAGATAATGATTTTTTATTTATTAACTATTGGATTTAGACTTGATTTGAGTAGTAGAGTATTGTAATCATTCAATTGCAACATTATTTATTGTATCATTTATTTATGGATATGTGTGGATTTAGTTAAGCCTTCTCAATTTATGTTCTTAGATACATTTCCACCCTCTTCTCCTACTATCCATATGATGTATGTATCTTCTAATCCTACTTGATATAATTCAAAGAATACAAACTAATTATCTACTAAGAGTTTCAACTATATTTTTTTCTCTAATATATCATTTAGTCAGAAAGATTACAAATAAGATTATAGAAGTTTGATCTATTATTTTCATATATCACTTTCAAACTATAATGTAATGTATCACACCTATTTAAATATTTAAATATGAGAAAAAGGGAACAATACGAGATTTCAAGTATTCAACATGTATGATTTATCTTTAAAAATATAATTTGTGAAATTATAGTAACATGAAGTAAAATAATTGTCTTAGATAACAATTCTAGTGCATACAAATAACTTTATTAGTTACTAATACAACATCATCAAACAAGTTTCATTTTGAATTATCATGGAATAATGTTTGATAAGTAGACCTATAAATCATGGTTTAAGCTAGGGGTGATCCCACAAAGCTGTGTCCCACTTTTAGGGACGAACAAAATCACGACGGGGCAAATTTTTATTTTTTTTAATGCCTTCGTACGGAGTCTATGCTCCGTGCGAAGTATCTCCGCCACTTCGCATGAAGTCACCAAACAAGAGGCTTCATGCGAAGACCTCGGGGAGGCCTCGCGCGAAGAGGGACTTCGCACGAAGCCTCTTGGGGACTTCACACGAAGGCATTTATGACCGGATTGTTTATAAATTCTAGCATTTTTTTAAAAAAAAATCTTTTTACTTACACTGTTTGTGGACCCCCAGGCTTGGAGCGAAGTATCTTAGCACGACATCACACCAGCACCTTCTGAGCTTTGTCGACATCTTCGGTTTCATAACAGTATTAGGTACACACATTTTTCTCATTTTTTATTGTAAATAATATGTTTTGTATTTATTTTAGCTAATTAGTTGTTTTAAATAATTTTTTATTTGTTAGAAATGTTAGAAATTTGTTAGAAATATTATCTAATATGTTAGAAATTAATAGTAGAATGTTAGAAAATCGTAATTAAATATTATAAAATAATAGAAATATTAAAAATCGTAGTATAAATGTTATAATATGTTAGAAAATGTTAGAAAATCGTAATAGTTTGTTAGCACATGTTAGAAAATATTTACAAAACATTAGAAACCGTAGTAGAAATGTTAGAAAATGTTAGAAAACATTAAGATTAAAGTTAGAAAATGTTAAATTTTAAGTTTAAAGTTGTAAATTGTATTTAAATTTTTGAAAATGATCTAGTAGTATGTTAGAAAATGTTAAAAAATTGTAGTACAATAAGTTTCTAGGACCCTTATTCCTCTCTTACGACATATTAAGACACTTAGGATCCTTTAGGAATCTCAAGATCTTATAATACATATTAGGACATCTTACTTGACACATAGGACCCCTTAGGACCCATACAACCCATTATTATATCTTAAAATGTCCTAGGACACATTCATCTATCTTAGCTTCTGTTAATACATATATGTGAACCCATCATTTCCCGCAAGAACCCTTAAGACATACTAGAGTATCAATTAATGTAACCTAAGATCCCTTAGACCACTTATCACATCTACGACCCATTAACATTGTTGGACCATTATACATCTCTTATGACATTTTAAGACATATACGACCCATTCAGATCATCAAGACCCATTAACATATCTTAGGTTGTCTTAGGAAACATTTATGTACATCTTAGATTCAATTAATATCATACAAGGATCCACTAATGAAACGTAGGACCCCTTAGGACCTCTTATGTTACCCCCGACCCCTTAAGACAGTCTAGGACCACTTATATTGCACCTACGACCCATTAACATTCTAGGACTCTTATCTGGATCCCTTATGAAATCTTAAAACAAATATGAAACCTTAGGACCCCTGAGACCCATTAAAGAATCTTAGGATGTCCTAGGACTGGACTTAGACCACTTATCACATCTACGACCCATTAATATTATTGGACCATTATACATCCCTTACGATATTTTAAGACATATATGACCTATTCGGATCCTGAAGACCCATTATACATATGAGGATCCACTAATGTAACCTATGACCCCTTAGTACCTTTTATGTTGCCCCTGACCCCTTAAGACACTCTACCTGACCCTTATCCATCCCTTACATTATCTTAAGACACATCTACAACTCATTGTTACCCACAATGCCTTAAGACAATCTAGGACCACTTGTATTGCACCTACGACCCATTAACATTCTAGGACTCTTATCTGGATCCCTTATGAAATCTTAAAACAAATATGAAACCTTAGGACCCTCGAGACCCATTAAAGAATCTTAGGATGTCCTAGGACTAGACTTAGACCACTTATCACATCTACGACCCATTAATATTATTGGACCATTATACATCCCTTACGATATTTTAAGACATATATGACCTATTCGGATCCTAAAGACCCATTATACATACGAGGATCCACTAATGTAACCTATGACTCCTTAGTACCTTTTATGTTTCCCCTGACCCCTTAAGACACTCTACTTGACCCTTATCCATCCCTTACATTATCTTAAGACACATCTAGGACTCATTGTTATCCACAACCCCTTAAGACAGTCTAGGACCACTTATATTGCACCTACGACCCATTAACATTCTAGGACTGTTATCTAGATCCCTTATGAAATCTTAAAACAAATATGAAACCTTAGGATCCACAAGACCCATTAAAGAATCTTAGGATGTCCTAGGACTGGACTTAGACCACTTATCACATCTACAACCCATTAATATTATTGGATCATTATACATCCCTTACGACATTTTAAGACATATATGACCCATTCAAACCCTAAAGACCCATTAACATATCTTAGGTTGTCTTATGACACATTTATGTATCTTAGATTCAATTAATACATACGAGGATCCACTAATGTAACCTAGGACCCCTTAGGACCTGTTATGTTATCCACAACCCCTTAAGACACTCTATGACTCTTATCTATACCTTAGGACCACTTAGACCACTTATCACATCTACGACCCATTAATATATGTTACTCATGACCCCTTAAGACACTCTAGGACTCTTATCTAGACCTTAGGACCTCTTATGTTACCCACGAACCCTTAAGACACTCTAGGACCACTTATGTTACCCATGACCCCTTAAGACACTCTATGACTAGATTATCTATATGTTAGGACCTCTTATGTTACCCACGACCCCTTAAGACACTCTAGGTCATATTAGGTCCTAATAGGTCATATTAGGTCATATTAGGAAACAAGGTATACAGTCTAATTTTTTTCTCTACTTAAAGACCTAACTAGGACCTAATTAGAACCAATTATGACCTAATATAACCAATTAGGACCAATTATGACCAATTAGTCCACTAATAGGTCATATTAGGTCATATTAGGAAATACGACTCATTAACATTCTAGGACTATTATATGGACCCCTTATGAAATCTTAAAACAAATATGAAACCTTAGGATCCCCAAGACCCATTAAAGAATCTTAGGATGTCCTAGGACTAGACTTAAACCACTTATCACATCTATGACCCATTAATATTATTGGACCATTATACATCCCTTACGATGTTTTAAGACATATATGATCTATTCGGATTCTGAAGACCCATTATACATACGAGGATCCACTAATGTAACCTAGGATCCCTTAGGACCTTTTATGTTACCCACGACCCCTTAAGACACTCCATGACTCTTATCTATACCTTACGACCTCTTATGTTACCCACAACCCCTTAAGACAATCAAGGACCACTTACGTTACCCACGACCCCTTAAGACACTCTAGGTCATATTAGGTCCTAATAGGTCACATTATGTCATATTAGGAAAGGATATGTCTAAGTTGTTTCTCTACTTAAAGACCTAACTAGACCTCTTAGGACCAAGTAGACCTAACTAGGACCTATTATGACCAATTAGACAGGTATTAGGTCTTTAACCAACATTAGTCTGACCAATTAGATGTATTAGGACCTATTAGGTCCAAATAGACCTAACTAAACCTATCTAGACCTATTATGACCAATTAGATAGGTAACTAGACCAATTAGGACCTATTAGGACCTAATAAGACCTCTTATGTTATCTACGACCCCTTAAGACCTAATTAACTTACATCTTAGGACCATTAAGACCTAATACGACATATAATTCTATATATTTAGATATTTGTTTCCATTTTACATATAGTTATAACATGTAATCAAGTACTTAATTATTAACACTTAGCTTTGACATGTGATGTATCTAGATGGCCGCTCAGGGTGCACCTCAAACTCCTGATATGCATACTATTTTTCATGTGGCTAATACGGAGATAGCTCGACTTAGATAGTCTATTGCTAGGTCTGTAGGGGATGGTATATACAGAGATACATGTGCTACTATATTGAGTAGTTTGGAGACTATGACTGGTAGATTGAGGTCTCACTCATCCTTCATGCCTCAGGCAGTTGAGGCCATTTTTTGAGAGTTGAGGGAGGAGGTCTCAGGTGATGTTTCCTTGGTGACGGTTCAGAGCCTCATCTCCAAGGAAACCATCAAATGAGAGGTTTTCCCACACTATGATGGGATGAGAGTGGTGAGGGTATATCAGGTCACACGGTGTGTGATACCTTAGATTGTATGTATGATTTACCCTCGACATCTTGTAGCACATGGTTGTTATCCAAATAATGATCAAATTCCACTATATTTTGCACAGCAGTTGTACGCTGAGTTCCATTTGGGACTCAGAGTCAACTATTTAGATTTCCCAACATATTATGGTGAGGGGCTTGGTAGGGTTGCAGACCGCTATTAGTATCATAGGCCTGATCAAGTTGTACAGCCTCATAGATAGCTCGTTGGGGAGAGGACTCCAGCAGTGGCACCGACGATGGCTGCTACTGCAGATAGAGTCATCATTGCTTCTTAGAGGAGAGTTGTGGATAGTATAGGAGTGATTGCTTCTGTGGCCACATCGATCACTTTAGATTCAGTGGGCAGATACATTTTGACTAGACTGAGTAGAGCCAAATCATCTTCTGAGGCTTCATCTAGTACTACTGTAGGTGTGAGTGAGGAGACATATAGAGCTGCAGGTCTTCCTGTACCTAGTGAGATACGAGCATTGTCAAGTCATCAGAATACTTTAGATATGGCCCTTTACTTTTTGGAGGATCTCCTACAGGCCTATTCTCATATTACTGATACACACAGGATCCCCATACATTTAGTCAGGGATTTCATTGCACTTACACTGGGTCCTGTAGTTCTACTGACATAGGATGCACCATCTACTAGTCAGGCATAGCATAGTGCAGAGCACCAGGCACCCACAGATCACTCTACAGCTGTAGAGCTAGGTATACATATTGGAGATGTACGCATAAGCACTGAGGGCCTAGATGCTTTTGATGACCAGTTGCATGGGTTGGGTCAGGTGGACGTTGGCATTGATGGCAAGTCATTTATGGATATGTTATTGCATCTAGATGGTTCAGGTTCTACATCACTCCCCTCCCAGCTAGTGTCACCCCTACACTCCTCATTACTATAGAGGTTTAGGACCTTAGGTGGTGTGGCTGATGTAGTATCAGTTGATGATACGATGGTGCATCGCGTTGATGATCCTCCTGCTCCTGAGACTCAGGTACATATAAAATTTTCTTTTCTTTTTTATTAGGAGTTTTAGTGAATAATTAATTGTAGTCACATGTGTATTGATGTTTGTTTAATGTATAATATTTTGTAGGCACAGTTAGCAGAGCATGTTACCTCTAGTGTGGGCTTAGAGCATCTTCCACATGATGTGACACCTACTAGCGGCCAGGTGAGTTTTAGATATATGTATGTTTAAGCATGCATATGTACACATGTATTTATATATTTCAAGTACTTTACATAATATATCTACTATGTACATGTATATTTAACCAACTTTTGTACACTAAATTTGTAGGGGTCAGTCGCTGCTTTATAGCCAGATGATGTTTTTCATAGGAGCGATTCAATAGATGTGACACCTAGTAGTGGTTAGGTAAGTTTTAAAAATATGTAAGTTTAAACCTGCATTTATAATATTTTAATTATTTTAGATTATTATCATATAAATGTATGCATTTATATTCGTAGGGATCAGTTGATGTCTCACAGCCAGAGGATGCTCATGGCAGTTTCTCAGAGGGTCTCTCTATTCGCATGCGCTTAGATGATTCCCTAGTTTAGGACATGTTGAACATATATTTTATTTGAGACTCAGTTTATGATTCGAGACATGTTGAACATATATTTTATTTGATTAGAGACATGGTTTTATTCAATTAGATGATATGATTTTATTTGATTAGATGATATGATATATGATTTGATTAGATGGCTTTATTCGATTAGATGATATGATTAGATTAGATGGTTTTATTTGATTAGATGAATATGATTTTATTCAATTAGATGATATGATTTTATTTGATTAGATGATATGATATATGATTTGATTAGATGGTTTTATTCGATTAGATGAATATGATTTTATTCGATTAGATGATATGATTTTATTTGATTAGATGATATGATATATGATTTGATTAGATGGTTTTATTCGATTAGATGATATGATTACATGGTTTTATTTGATTAGATGATATGATTTTATTTGATGATATATAATTTGATTAGATGATTTGATTACATGGTTTTATTTGATTAGATGATATGATTTGTTTAGATGATATGATGATTAATAACTATTCTAACTAATTCTAGAACACATGTCATACGCAATATAACTAATTTCATCATTTTTTAGTGTCTTAAGGGGAGGTCTTAAGGGGATCTATAATTAATATCATAAAAGAAAACTAGTTAATACATGTAACGAGTGAATAATAACTATTCTAACTAATTCTAGAACTAACACATGTCATACACAATATAACTAATTTCATCATTTTTTAGTGTCTTAAGGGGAGGTCTTAAGGGGATCTATAATTAATATCATAAAAGAAAACTAGTTAATACAAGTAACGAGTGAATAATAACTATTCTAACTAATTCTAGAACTAACACATGTCATACCCAATATAACTAATTTCATCATTTTTTAGTGTCTTAAGGGGAGGTCTTAAGGGGATCTATAATTAATATCATAAAAGAAAACTAGTTAATACATGTGACGAGTGAATAATAACTATTCTAACTAATTCTAGAACCAACACATGTCATACACAATATAACTAATTTCATCATTTTTTAGTGTCTTAAGGGGAGGTCTTAAGGGGATCTATAATTAATATCATAAAAGAAAACTAGTTAATACATGTAACGAGTGAATAATAACTATTCTAACTAATTCTAGAACTAACACATGTCATATGTAATATAACTAATTTCATCAAAGCATACATAAAATCTTTAACTAATATGAAATCTATAAAAATCATTGAATAATCAAAGTACACGTATAAAATTATATATATTAAAATCATTGAACCATCAAATAGGTTCATCATATATCAACAAATTATAGTCCATCATATGTTTAAATATATAAACAAAGTATAATGAAATTTAATCCAAAGATATCAAGTAGGTCCTAACACAAGAAATAAGTATACATATTATACTTTTTAGACCAACTCAAGTGGTTCAAACCTTTCATGGAGAACCTGTAATATTCTCTCATGATCCTCACTATCTAGTCTCCACTTATGACGTCCACGTTGAGATTTAACTATATGAAGACAAATGGATGTGGAAACTAGTAGGTGACTATATTGAAACACCTTATTGTCTGGTTCGTAATCAACAAAGTGAATACCATGTTGAATTACTTTGATTTGCTTGAAATATGTTCCCTCTAAAACAACTGAACCTACAGGTCACAAATTTTAACAATATATAAATTTAAACAAACTCAATTTGAAATTTGTTAAAAGGTTGAAATTTAAAATTTACAAATTGAGTTCAATATATTGATGTAAACAATATACAAACCTATGGGGAACAACATTCCATCACTTTATTCAAGTTCAAGTAACTTCATCCTCTCTACAGTACAACACAGTAAATAATAACCAACTCCTTCTACATTTCCACACTCAACAATCACTGTAAAGATATCTCCTGCACAATAAATTTATATATGTACGTGTGTGAGATCTTAAAATAAATACTTAGTTCAATATATAGATCTATCTATATCTATCTATACACATGCAACTCAATGTACCATATAATGTGAAATATATATACTTACCAATTTTGACCAATCCTGAGATATGATTGTAATCAGTAGAAATCAAAGGAACATCATCGAAGTTTTCATCTTCATCTCTATCAAATGTATCAGTAACAACTAGTGGCACTAGATTCCATGCACCTACATATCCATGATCTTGATTGATACATTCCTCATTATTGTCAGCAATGCAGTGACAACAAAAGCATGAGTAGTCCCTAGTGTTCAACATCTAATTGCAACAATTCGTACTCATAAATGAATGCAAAGATCGCATCTTTTCTATCCTATTGCAACCATGCATAATTTTTCTATCCACACCTGAACAAATGCATATATAATACATTCTATATAAATATAATTTGAATAAAAAATATCATAAAAATTTTAAACACTTTCAAATAATTTAAAAATGTGTGCATACCTTTTATCTCCCAAAATTTTCTATATGGCACCACCTGATTCAATCTTGATGATGTGTCATTCTCATTTGGTGCGAAATGTGTCTTGCACCATTCAACCACATCATGTGCATTTTTTATATGCACTCCCTTATAATTCATTTGATACTTTCGTATAGCACGTTTGATGCAAGCTCCGACACCATCATGTTCACCTTTTCCATGTCCACTCTCAAAGAAACTCTAGACATGTGGTATGTTTTCATTACGATGATATCTACATAGTGCATAAAATGGTCTCAATGATTTGAATTGTGTAGCACATCCATCTGACCAAACATAATGTTTATCAATTTTTATACCTCTTTCTTTTAAATTTGCAAAAACCATCTTGAAGCAGTGTTCCACATAATGAATGTCATGCTCTCTATCATCACTTATATAAAAATGACATTCCTTCTTGATGACCCGTGCTTCAAATGTGCTCTAAATACCATCCAAATCTAATTGTGCATGTCGATAACACACATGTACCATAATAGTAATTTGCTTTGAAAAATAGTACTCTGACTGAATTGCCTTTTGATGAACAAAAGAATAATTTTTTGCAAAATCAACAACTGATACAATAGTTCCAAGTGGGAAATTGTCTCTCAGTGTTTGAAATTGTTGTGCTTGCCACTTTGCAAAAAAAGCATGATGAATGTAGGGTTGGATCAATTTTTTAAATTTTTCCATAAATACTCCCACATTTATCTCCTCTTCAACATATTCTAACCTTTTGGATTCTTTCCCAAGTTTTGTTTCATTCTTTACATATTTGTAACTCTTGCAATTTACCATCTTTGTTACATCAATATTTTCATTTTTCAAAGGAAAAATAGACAAATCGGCACATGTTTGGCATATTCCTTTTATGCAATTTATTTGTCCAGCTACATCATCTCTTTTGTCACATAAAATGGATGAGATGAACTCACTTCGTCTAGTAGGAGGAACCTTTTCAAAACCAAAAGTGTCTTCTACAAAATTTCAAAAAACTTGATAGTGGAGATCAAATTCAATATGATAACGACAACAACAAGTTTCAAACACTTTGTTTGTCCTGATATAATATGGCTTCAATCTTTCAAACAATGTTTGTCCAATCTTTATATTAGGATTTGAACTACAAAATGACACATACATTTCATGTTGTGTTGTGTCCAACCAATGTTTCGTATGATATTCATATTGATTAGCTGAAATTCTATGTTTGATAACATCTCTAGTGTTTGATGAAGGCCATGTATTATCATTCCAAAATTATGTGACCAAATTTTTTGTTCCTTCATCAATCCTATCAGAACGAGGAGCTCTACACATGATTGCCTAATTGCCTTCCAAGGTGCTATCATCCAAAAGTATTCTCCTATTAACATATCATGATATTGTTTTCCTATTCAAACCAAAGTGAGATGAAACTTAAGATATTTGTCTTTTTCATCCCATAGTGTTACCTACAATGGATGTCAACATAACTTTTCTTGTAATAGACTTATCTATAGTTCAAGATTGCTTCCCTAGTTGGTTCAAACCTTTCTTAAGATTTTTAATCATATCAGTTTGCATGTCTATACCCAATAATAGACTTATCTTCTTAATTTCTTAATAGACTTATCTTCTTTGATGATGTGTCTATACCCAATAATTTTAATGCCCCTTCCAATTTTTTGTTTATAAGTACAACTGAAAGCAATTGAGCTTGTTCAAGTGTTTTAAAATTATCAAATTTACACAATATTTCCCTTGCTATCATATTCATTGATCTCTTCTTAGCAAGACTTAAGGGTTGAACATTAGCAAGTGATCTCAAATTCTCCACATCCATTGTAAGTAAATGATCTAAGTTTCTATAATTAATATTTTTCTTTATAGTTTGAGCTAAATTTAAAAGTTCATCCATACCAGTAGGATCACGTGATGTTGACCCTTCTCCAACATCAATTGTTTGAGCTTCTGTAGGGAGTAATCCCGACCCTTCTTCAATGTGCAATTCTTCTACTTGACTTGACCCTCCTACTTTAGCTTGTCTTTCAACTTCTTTAGTTTTATGATAATATGTCAATGCAGCTTCACGATTTCTTTGTTCAATACCAGGTGACCTTTTTCTAGAAGATTTACTTTGTCTTCCCTTCTTGTTGCCCATTTCTTCGAGCTCAAAAAATGTCTTCCACAAGATCATCAATAAAAATACCAATCCTCCTTCAAAAAGTGTCTTCAATGATAGAAAATGCAAATTTATTAATTGCAATTCGATATAAAATAAAAACAAAATGCTTTACTTTTATACCATTGTAAATTTTATTTACAAAATCATTTTACATGCCGACTTCGATCGAAGTATACAACTTCGTGCGAAGTACCCAAGATAAAATTTTGGCAGCCAAAATTTTCACTTGAGGGGCTTCATGCGAGGGGTCTTCGCATGAAGCCACTCAGATGTCTTCCTGCGAAGGGGGTCTTTGCACGAAGACCCCAAAAATGAAATTTTGCTCTCAGGAAACAACAAATCTTCATAAAAATAGTCTTCCGGGGTCTGAAACAAGGACTAAACAAGATGATTTTTTCAAACAAATGATGTCAAATGATGCTATTCAGAACAAGCTTTCTAATGAATATAGTTTTAATACATATTGAGTTCATTATCACTTTTAAATATTACTTTAACTAAACATAGGTTGTTTGGTCATTCAACAACCTATCTCTTCAAGACTTTGAGAAAAAGAGTAAATTATAAAAAATATGTAGGAAAAGTGTATTTGTGTTACCTTTCTATGAAAAAAAGAAAAAATAAAATTCGATATACAGAGATCAAGTTAGAGTGATCCAAGTGACCTTATGTCTAAATTATAGTTACGGTCACTTTAAAACTTAATAAACTATGAAATATTGATCCAAAATGAATAAAACCAATTGCATCCTTTAGATATTGAAGTTAAAAATATAATCTCGAAAGAATTACATCGTTATCATATTTAAATTTTTTTTTATGTTGATCCAAGTGACGGTAACTCTTTAAAAACATAGTTTTTTCACGCAAACCACTTTTAGAAGAAGGAAAAATGAATCTAAATGATTATATATATATATATATATATATATATATATATATATATATATATATAAACTAGAAAAAAAATTCTAAAAGACTCTAGTTTACATCATCTTCAAACTCCTAATAGTTTTGCGGTAACAGATGTTCGAAAGTGAAGTTTTTTCTCAGAATGTTGAACTCTATGTCAAAGTTGGCCAAAAAGTGGGACTCACTATTGTGGGACCACCCCTAGACTTGAACATAAATATTATTTGAAAGAATTAATTAAAAGAAACATAAGTCAAATACCAACGAATAATATAATTTTTATATCGTATAGAATATATATATATATCATACTAATGTCAAATGAATGAAGGAGATAAACCATCATGAGATATTTTTATCATCAACCATAGATTTGCACAACTATACTACATACCATCTTCAAAGGTGAAATAAATGTTACAAGTGTGATTTTCGTTGCAACAAAAGATCAACCTATCAATGCTTGATACAACCACTATACTTATAGAATCCATAGGACATGTTTAAGCCATATCACAAACCCAAGAACTTCCCTACACATCACAAGGAGACCAAGGGTGCACACCTTATAGCAATATCCCCCCAAAGCGCAAGTGAGGGGTTTTAACCAATGACCAAGATCTGATACCACTTGTTACAAGTGTGATTGTCATTTCACCAAAAGATCGACCTGTTAATGCCCGATACAACCACTAGACTTATAGAATCCACATGTCACAAACCTAAGTGTTTTGTTGCACAACACAAGGAGACCAAGGGTGCACACCTTGCAACAATAATACCCTTCATGATTAAAGACATGAGAAGAGTGTACCACATAGGAAGAGACAAAATCATGTACAAATAACCACCACAACTTTATAACATCACAATCACGCTCCCTCGGCCATGGATTTATAAAATATTTGACAACTCTTGAATAATCTTATCATAAGAATTTAATTTATTTTTAATATTGTTTCATACAAATCACTAATGACAACATTAACTCATCCCTCAAAAAATTATAAATAATGTGCTATCATTGATAGGACCACCAAGTTATTTTATAATAAAGGTGAAAGTACATTAGTTAAATCTTTTGAAAGCATATGAAAATATTAAATTTATTTAATTAACAATGGTTATCATGTGATAGATATAATAAAATTATAAAATAAGAGATAAATCAAGAAACCACAGAGAAAATAGAATTTATGTAGAGGAGTCATTTTAGGAAAAAAAATCCACATGGGAAAAGGACAGATATGTATTTGCAAGAATTTGCCCAAGGTAAGGAATGAAAATGCCAAGATCTATAAGCTCAATTGATAACACAAGAGAGATAGGAAAAATGATATGATCAAATGATTGATTCAATAATGATCAAATATTGAAATATAATGAAGGAATATAAAGTAGATGTGCCTGAATATATATACAATGCATGATAACTAGGAGTGATGCAAGAGATAACCTATCACCTACATTAGGTATAATCACATGTCCACAAAAGGTGGATCATCCTCCATTGTAAAACAAAGTATGTGAAAAATTTGCAATAAGGAGAGGATGATGATGTGATAAGAGCACTAAAGGTGGATCTCACACCTAAAGTAGAATTATCCTATACCACGTGTTAAAATGAGATGCAAACTCCTAGGTGTCTACATGAAAACTAATATGATAATGCATTATCCTAAGTAAACTTAAATAAAGTGTAATTAAGAATATTTAATTACACCAACAACCCCCCTTAAGTGCAACTTAGGGGAATGCACTTAACCTCACAAGGCTAGATGAAAATGCATGATGGGTCATGGATACTAGTCCATGTTAGGTACTCATGTATAAAATTCAAGTGCAAAATATATGCAATGTAATCTCTCATAAAGCGGAGAAAGAGGGAAAATGTCATGGGAAAAACCCTCCCCCAAAAGATAGATAAAAAATAAACAAGATGCATGGATGTATGGAGTAATAAAGACCCCCTATTATGACATACATCATGCATATACAATTAATAAACCCCATATAGGAGAGAATAAGTGGAAGAGATACCAAGTAGCCCCCCCTACTCAATGTAGAATGTACACCTATGGTATATGATTCAAGCTCAATGTAGAAATTGATCCATGAGTGTAGAACAATGTTCGTCTCCTTAGGAAGAAACAAAACCAAAGGTGAATCAATGAAGCCTCCACAATCTATAGGAGGAAACCTCAAAATGTATGGAATCTCTTAAACCTACTCAAGCATCCCCATTTCAATACTAAAAGGTGCTTCCTCCAAATCAGGTGTACCAAGCCACACTGTTGAAAAATACAAGTCAGGATCAAATGAGGATGAATGTAGAACATGTGTCAAAGAATCAAGTGTCTCCTCTAAAGATAAAGTGACCTCCTCCAACTTTTGTATCAAATTATTCACCATCATCTTAACCTTGAAAGAATGATCAAGTAGAGAATGAAGATGAGGTTTAGCATGTTCCTTCACAATAATTGAAGAAGGATCATCTTCACCAAAGAGAATATGAATGTCATAAATAGTGTCTCCCAAGTCTGAAATGTAGGATTCCACAAATAAACCTACAATTTATGTCAAGTAGTCATCCCATGGAACTGAGTCTGAAAGACAATGAATATCATGTTGTACTGAATCACCCGAACCCATGGTTGTATGAATGCAAGAATCATTAGAAACAACAATAGATGTGATCT
The DNA here is from genome assembly GCA_027943335.1 of Chamaecyparis obtusa. Classification (NCBI taxonomy): domain Eukaryota; kingdom Viridiplantae; phylum Streptophyta; class Pinopsida; order Cupressales; family Cupressaceae; genus Chamaecyparis; species Chamaecyparis obtusa. The sequence continues at coordinate 1,314,812 of BSBK01000224.1, read as the reverse complement.
CAATAGGATGAGAAGGAATGGATGTCTCAAGAACATGATCACAATTGAGAATACCCAAGTTTAGGTAGCCAAAGTCCTCCTCGAAGTCTAAATCAACACTAGAAGTGTGCTCAGAATTTTCTAAAGAATTTCTATCATCATCATGAGAAAAGTCTACAAAGTAGTATAATCGAGATGAATGATCAACCACCCCTATAAAAATGATATATCTACTCTCCAAGTCTTTGATAATATATAAATCAAGAGTGAGTTCCATATTCCTCCTTGTTGCCCCATTAGTGAGTTGGTAGATGGAAATGAGATTATGAGTCAATCTTTTTTGTAAAAGGAAAGAAAGAAAGGAAAGGATCACAAAAAGGATAAGGGAAAATGTCAAGCCTTTTTGTGATCCTTTCCTTTATCAAAGGATGAATGTGAAGAATAGGATGAAGATGAATGTGAAGAAGAGGATGAGCCTGACATATGAGAAATAAATTCCCATTAGGCTCATACCCCTAGGAGTGGACCTAAATTAAATATCTTTTGATATTTTACCATTTTGAAGCCCAAAATAGCTAACTCGAAAGCGGGAAATAATTCTTTCTTAACCCCGACATTCGGAAACTTTTGAAATTTGAAATTTGGACCCTGGGTCAAGGTCAAGGTTGACCTTGACCCTGAGGTCAAGAACCTCAAATTATCAGAGTGAGATGCCAAAAATCGGTAGGAAAGAAGTGGAAAACATGGCAGAATAGGGGAAAAAGCTAGATCCAAGTCAAAGACCCATTCAAGGCATTTGACATGACCCCAAACCACTTACTTAGAGGGCTAAACCAGTCCTAAATGGAAGTGCTTCCATTTTTTGAGGATAAATTTAGCCACCACTTTAGCAAGAGTATGGAATCGATGCGAACTCTTGGTAAAGGATATCATAAAGAAAAAAAAATCTTATTGAAATCAAAGGGACAAAGCAATCCTCAAGCCCCCAGGGACTCAAGTCTTTGTCAACCCCAATACTACAATAAGGGAGACATCACTAGAAAAAAGAGAAAAGAGGATGTGATTACCTCGCCCAATGAGAACTTATGTCCCATTGTGAATCACACAAGAAAACAACACAACTAGAAAGATAGAGTTGAACTACCTAGTGAATGTGGCTACTCACTAGTCAACCCATAAAGGATTTACCCTCATGAATATTCTATTCCAAAAGAGAAAAGCCAAAAAAAGAGAGATCTAGTCTTAAGGACACCTCTGACCTTAATAGATCAAAGCTTTGAAAATTGAAACTAGAGGGATCAAGAGATACTATAAGGTAAAAATTCATACTTTAAGGATTAGTCTCTAATCCATAAAGAAAGAAAATTTTTGAAAAATATATTTTGAAAGTGCATGTGTGCAAAAGTGAGTAGAGCTTATGCCCCTGCATTAAAGTCATTCTAACACTTAAATAGGAACAATGGCTTGAACAGAAACATAAACAACTCCACTAATTACGTTTCCACTATGAGATGCCCCCAAGTGAAGACAAGTCAAGGGAAATACCACATAAACATACAAAGAACATAGAAGGGATCTAACTATCATGGGGTCAGTATGATCATAAGATTATATATATATATATATATATATATATATATATATATAATCTTATGATCATACTGACCCCATGATATTATATATATATATATATATATATATATATATATATATATATATATATATATATATATATATATATATATATATATATATATATATATATATATATATATATATATATATATATATATATATATATATATATATATATATATATATATATATATTATTGCAAATGAATTGACATCATTCCCCAAAGAAAGCAGAACTACAATCACAATAGAGGAAAGAAAATGCAATAGTTACGAAGAAGAGTCTTTTCATACGACAACATGGAGACCAAAAAGAATCAGTGCTACCAAGTCGCAAATACAAGCGGACTACACAAGGAAAACATTTACGAACAATAGCATAGGTACAACATAACATGAAAACAACATATAGAAGAGTAGAGATACATATAGAGGAATAGTACAATAGGTTTGATTCTTTTATCACCTTGTACCAACAAAGTAACAAGGGTTGTATAAAAGAATCTAACAAACATTTAGCAAACACATTATGGGAGAAACACAATACAATAGGAAAACATACAAAAAGCTACCATGGAGAACAAGCCAATCAAGCACATCTCCTACTCTCCCCATCTTGGTCTATATCATTTAGGGATGGTGGGAAACTCACAAGAGGGACTATATCTAACACAGTAGGAATAATATCCAGTTCCAAACAAGGATCCTCTTGAAAATTGTGATGTTTGATACTAGGTGTAATTATCAATTGTGTTGAAAGCATATTAGCTAAATCAATATCAATGTCAATAGTCTCATATTCATCATTAGCATCATCAAGAGTATCTTCTTCATCAAGATTAATCAAAATAAAATCTAAGATATGAATAGAATAATCATAACCATTCATCTTAATATCATTATTAACATTAAATTCTTCCAACACATCAGACATAGGCTGGTCAAAAGAAGGTAAAGAACTTTGAAGAATAGAGGTACGAGCCTTAGCTTGAGCCTGACGCTTCTTACGATGTTCATTGGAAGATCAGTTACATTTTGTCTTGTTTGAAATATGCTAAGAACTAGGAGGAACAACCACCATTTCCTTTACAGGTTCTATAGGAGTATTAGTAGGATTCTTAGTAGGCTAAAAAGCAACACTAGGAGCTTGATTAATAGAACTAGAAGCAATGGATAAAGGAGGTATGGAAGGCATAGGAAAAAGACCATGGTTAAGATCCATTTGAGGCATGCTTAACTCAACAATTTTGTGATGTTTATAGGCTTGATATGAGCAAAAAAGGTTATCAGGTTGAGAAGGACATGAATTAGGTAATGAAGGCCAAAAAAAGTTAAGGTTAGAACAATCCCTAGGATTAGAAGGTTTATATAAACTATGATTAATCATTTTCACTTCTTCATCATGAATGAATTTAATAAACTTATCGATAGGAGAAGCAACAACATGCATGTAATTCAACCAAGGAAAACCAAGATTAACTTGAAACTGATCAGAAGTAGGGACACCAATGAAGGTAGTGTCCACAACTTTACCACAAAGTTCAACAAGAAAGTTAATAGAACCAAATGGTGGATAGAGAAAAACATTACAATTTTGGATCCACACATTAGATGTATCATAACAATCACATTGTAAGTTCTTCATAAAAAGGTTTTCTTTAGTAATGACATTGACTAAGGATGTAGGATCAACAAGACAACCACACATAGGTATCTTAGAAATCCTAGCATAAATGTAGAGGGGACCATTAGGAGCTTTAATAGTCTCATAATCATCAAAGGTGATCAAGAGTTCCCTAGGTCTTTTATTCTTAGGTTGTTTTCAAGGTTTAGGTTGAGGTTTCAGTTTAGGCTTAGGTTGAGGTGGAACTTGAAGTTGAGGTTGAGATTGAGGCTAGGGTGGAGATACAAGTTGAGACAAAACAACATGCTCCACATGGTTAACAATATGATTGAGATCATCCATCTTTGAATCATAAACAATATCCATAGAAGATGGCTGAACAATGGTATTAGTATCATGTGTAGGAAAAGGATTTGTATAGATTTGGAGGTTTTGATTAGGAGGAGAGACAGATTTTTTCCCACTACCATCAAAATTATCAATAGATAAAGCATTAGAATCAATTGAGTCTTGAACCTTATGTTTTAGAGAATAACACTTCTCAGTATCATTGCCATATTTCTGACGATGGTATTGACAAAAGGCTTTGGAATCAAAGGATTTCAATGCCATCATATTAAGTAAAAGAGGTTGAATAGGAGGCAAAGTAATCATATTAGCATTCAACAATTTACTCATAATAGAATGTAAAGATTTAGAAAGAGGAGTAAACATATGATTCAGATGAAAATCAATGGATGCATAAGTGGCATTGTTGGATGCAACAACAACTTGATCAACAAATTTATTTGCTTGCTTATTTATCTTGACATAGTTGTTAGGTTTTTGAAACTTGTTGGGATTAGGAGCAACATCACTCTTATCAACTAGAACAAGAGCCATTAGAGTGTTGCTCTCAAATTGACTCACTTGTAATTGATAATGATGAAGAGATGCACAAAGTTATTGAAAAGAGGTAAATTCAGTAAGCAGAATCTGTTGGATATTGCTAATGCATGGGTGGTGATTGAGACATGTAATACATTTAATCACTACGTTAATAAATGGGTACTTGTACTGTTATCATTTGTGTTTTGTCACTGATGTCACCATATGCTTTTATGAAGGAACCAGATTGGTAATCATAGTGTACAGTTAGTGTACAGATGTTTCAAATGCTACAAAGTTAGATGAGAGTTTAGGTGGATGTTTTGATCTTATATCTATGATTGCATCATTAAGTATTTCATATTAAGAGAGTTACAACTATTTTGGTAAATACTGGTCACTGGATTGTGATAGTGAGAATTGATAGAGTTAGTCTCTGAGTTTTTGATATATCTTTCAAAGGGATTGGATTCAAGGTATGCGAACATGAAGGATGATGGAAGGAGTAATGATGGATGTTCATTGGTCAGCACAAGGTATGGAGTGATTAGTTTCATCATCTATGGTGTGTGCTCTGGCAATGGCTTATTCTGAAGCTAACTCAGGGAATGAAGTGCGTGTTTTTTTTGGCAAGCATAAATCAAGGATGTCGGTCCTTAATTGTTGTAATATAATCATTGTAAACTTGTTTTAGATACCATGTGTATCTTAGCAAGGGTTTATGTAATTTTTTGTAATTAGGAAAGCCTTATGGGCCGAGCTGATCTTGGTAAAATATAATAAGGTTGAAAGGTCTTTTCTTTGGAAAAGACATGGATGGAATATGTATGATATAAGGAGGTTGTGAAAGTTACGAATGTGTGTCTTTTGTATGTAGAGTAGAGGATTACTGGTGGACTTCATTGAAACTGATCAAGCAAAGACAAGTTGCTAGCAAATAGTTCAAAAGATTGTGTATTTCTTCATATACACATGTTGTGAACTAGTGAGTTCTGAAGGTGGATTTAACCTTCTTTGGGCAGTGAGCCCTCTATTGTTCTTAACACTTAACAGGGTCTGTCTTCTAACAAGGACTATGTACTGTAATGTTTCAATAAGCTCCTAACAAGGGTATATCTTCTAACAAGGATTACTATACTCTCAGTACATCATTTGTGGGTGCTAATTCCCACTGGGATTTTTACCTTTAACAGGGTTTCCCCGAAACCAAAATATTGTGCTATTGTGTTGGCATTCATTGTGTTCATTGGATCTGATATTAATGAGCTTAAAGTTTAAAGTTTAATATTCTATCATACAACTGATTCACCACCCCTCTCAGTTGTATTGTGGACTATTTATCCTAACGGAATCTTATCTCTAATATCCTTTTGTAAATTTGAAATAAACATACATTGAATATCAATATCAGGAACATGATAAGAAATTTGAGCATACAAATGCTTAAATCTACTAATAAATTCAGTCAAATTTTCTTTAGTATTTTGTTTACAATGCATCAAATCAGTTAAGGACACTTGTGGACCAATGTTATTTTGGAACTATTGGATAAAGGCATTAGAAAATTTTGGAAAAGAATCAATATAATAAGGAGGCAAGGAACAATACCATTACAAGGCCTTATCACAAAAAATTATAGCAAACAACTTGGCTAAAATCCTATGGTCATGAGCATAGTCACTACAAAGGATTTGAAATGTTTTAACATGAGTGACAAGGTCTTCCTTAACATTGTAATTCTCAAGACAAGGCATATCAGCTTGTTGAGGAATAGGAGCACGAATAATGTCTAGGGATAAAGGACTGCCCATGTCATGTGTAGGAATACTAAACTTGGATTGAGTTAAGGATGCAAGTTGTTGTTGTAAAGAGGACACAGTTTGAGCCAAACTAATGATTATGGAATCATTAGAAGAAATAGGAGGCATAGAAACATTAGAAACACTAGGGAAAGTGTAGGAAGCAGCAGGAATAGAAGACACAACTGGTGGAACACTTGGAACCACATTTGGAAGAGGGTTGGAATAGATAAAAGGAACACTATGATAATAAGGTTTTGAGGTAGATAGAGACACCGGTGGAACACTCATAGGAAGAGATGGAATAGATGTAGTCACTAAAGTAGGAGTATAAGTAGGAATGCTAGGTAAATGAACAAAAGAAGGTTCCACAGTAGTGATAGGAGGAGTGAATCCTAGATCTTGAGCTTCTTGAGCTAAAGGTTTGATATTTAAATATACAATATGAGTGATACCATGCAAGATATTGATACCTTGATCACTATCCAGAAGAATTTTCTTAAGAGCCTCTATAGCTTGAATAGAATCTTGATTATGGTTTTCTTGAATAAGCCAATTTCCCATTTTATCAAGTTTAGTTGAAAATTTTTGGACTTTTTCAGGATGAACTCTTAAGGCATCATCCTCATCATGAGATGAGTGAGAATTTTTATGCTCCATAGTAGGATTGGAATCATGAGTGATCAAATTTTCATCCGGGATCCTAAGGAGAGGAGAGGAAGACTCAGGATCAAAGGAACCCATAAGTTTGTCACTTCTTCTAACCGAGATATTATAAGTAGGACTAGAGGTAGTAAATCTCATAACCAATGTAATGCAAATGAACTAAATTAGGAAAAAACAAGGCATGAACAAATAAATGTTTTTGTATTTTTGCTTATATGATTTTTTTTGTTTTATTTTTAAAATGTAAATGCAAGCACATAAAAGAAGGCTAATCTAATATACATGAAAGATCTCGCATAAAATGTAAATCTAACACCACAAAAGAAAGAGTTGTCGTAAACGGGTTCACCAAAATGTAAAGATATAAATTTACCAAAATGTAAATAAAATAAAATGATGCTTTATTTGTAGAGGAGCTGGGGAAGGTAAGATACTCTTCTTAACCCCTAATTCCCAAAGGAAAGATCCAAATTGATTAACCACAAGAAAATGGTCAATGCATAAATGAAACAATCAATTAGTAATAAGAAGAAAGAGGAAAACCTTACATTATATTTTGGAAGAGAGTATTAAAAACTTAACTGAAATTAATTGAAGACAAATACTAACCTCTAAATATAGCAGATTTGGAAATTGCTATTTTCTGGTGTCTGTATTGAGTTTCTGGAAATTCTACAACCAGATTTGGAACAGAAACACAGAGACTGAGAAAACCCAAAAATATTTTTCTTTTATGATCTAGGTCACCTTGACCCAAATGTAGGTCGACCTCGACCCCTTTATGTCGACCTTGACCTGCACTGCTTTGATAGAAATTCTATTCGCGGATCCTAAAAGTTTATCGAAAAGGGTATTCAAATCTGCTATGTAATTCATTTTTCCGCACCTGCACCTACAAGAAAAATGGTTTTGTTGTTTGGATGAGGGGTTTGCCTTGGTCAAACCCCTGTTTTGGAATTAACCTTGAAATAGAATTGAAATTACAGTAATAAACAAAGTAAATAGAACAATTCACCCTGCTTATGTTGAAACCCTTGTGGAGGATTCGAATCCTTGAATCCACAAGTATAGATGTAGAATTGTAGGATGTCTCAAATCAATTGCCTTTAGATATTCAAAACCAATCTTGAATGGATCTTGGAATAGGAAGAAGCTTGAATGGATATGGATGGAGAAATCTTCAACAAGAGGGCTCCATAGAGCTTGAATCCCTCAATGGCTACTAATGGATCTCCTTAATGAATTGAATCTTGAATTCTTGAATACTTGAATGCTTGAATACTTGAATGCTTGAATGTTTGAATGCTTCCTTTTATTTTTCTTATTTTCTTTCTTTCTTTCTTTCTTGCTTCTTGATTTAATGATCACTTGTTGTTCTTGTAAAAATGAGAGGAGAAGGCTTCCTTATATACTAGTCTAGGGCACAAACTTCTAGAGAGGCTAAAATATGAGAAATAAATTCCAATTAGGCTCAAATCCCTAGGAGTGGACCTAAATTAAATATCTTTTGAGAGTTTACCATTTTGAAGCCCGAAATAACTGACTCAGAAGTAGGAAATAATTCTTTCCGAACCCCAACATTTGGAAGCTTTCAGAATTTGAAATTTGGACCCTGGGTCAGGTTTGAGATCGACCTTGACACACAAGATAGACCTTGATGCTGAGGTCAAGAACCTCAAATTCTCAGAGTGAGATGCCATAAATCTATAGGAAAGAAGTGGAAAATAGGGTAGGATAGGGAAAAAAGCCAAATCCAAGTCAAAGACCCATTCAAGGCATTTTTCATGATCCCAAACCACTTACTTAGAGGGATAAACCAGTCCTAAATGGAAGTGCTTCAATTTTCTGATGATACAGAATCCAACATTCAAAATTTTCCAGAGTTCTATTTTGACTATATCTCTTAGAGTAGGATTGATCCTTCTTTGAGGTTTCCTAATTGGTTTGCAATCTTTACTAATATAGATTCTCTGAGTAAAAAGCTTTGGATCTAGGGTCTTCATTTCACTATAGTCCCATGCAAAATATTTCTAGTGAGTCTTAAGTAAATTGAGGATGGATTCTTGTTGTGACTGAATTAGACTCTTGTTTATGTTAACATTTTTCCTTAGGGCACCCTAAATTTGTGCTATTAGCTCCACCATAGAAACTTAATTCAAAGATGTTCACTAAAATTCATGTGGAAAAAGAGTTTTTAAATTGTTCGTGGCTACAAGAAACTATGGTGAAGAACATGATGGAATAATGGTATGTAAGGGACATGGATTTGTATCACATATTTGAGGGGTTACACCATAGTTTTTTTGAATGATGGAAGATAGGACATCATATTCCTCTTATGTAGCAATAAATGGTTCCCTCTCTATCATTATTATATGTATAATAGAATTAATTTCATCTTCCTCATCTCCTATCTCTATTCATAAGACCTAATCTTCCTCTAATTAGGATTGTGCAGGAGAGTATATTGTAACTTTCTTTGTTGAGAGTCCATCTAAGATAGTCATGTTCCCTAACCTACAAGATATGAAAGCATATTTTGTAGTAATCCAAGATCTCCCTAAGATGATTGGATAACCTCCCAAGGTTTCTTTAGGTGATAGAATAAAAAATTCATCAGGGTACTCCCAATAATCTAGTGTAACAACAAGGTCTTCTACCATGCTACCAGGTTTAACTATCGAGATATTTGTAAGCTCCGACATTGTAAGAGTGGCTCTTATGTTTGTAATATCAAGCTACAACATGATATATTTTTTCATTACATTTATGACTATTCCTAAATCAACTAAGGCATTCATCACTTTGACCCCATTGATAACAATTGTTATTACTAGACTACCGAGGTCATATCTAGGGGCAATGACTTTCTGAAGCATTAAATTGGATAACTGACCTAAGACATGGATAATTTTAGGAAATTTCTTCTTTCTTCCTAGATTCTTCAAATAAGCTTCCCTAATTTCCTTAGTGTAGATAGGTACTTCCTTAATAGCCTTCAACAAGGGTATCTTGACATAAATGTGTTTTAATTGATCAAGAATATCAGCAAAAGAATCATCTTGAACTTGTGGTATCTCTTGGTCAAGTCTCTGAGGAAATGGAGGAGACTTGGGTAATTGAATTTTTTGGATTGGAATTTGTTGAACAAGAGGTTTAACTAGTTCTTCTTGGGCTATCTCATCAAGGGACACTTCTATAATAACATGTGTAGATGGTTCTTATAAGGTAGTGCCTGACCTCAAATCAATATCATTGATTTTTATGGCATATGTAGGTTGTTGATTCATATTTGATGAATAGACTTGTCACTGCAAAGGTTTGCTATTTGGATTAGGAGTTAGCTGATTTGGCAATTGTGTAGGTTTGAATAGAGGAGTAGTGGTTGTAGGAGGTGAGTTTGGTGGCATTAATGTTGGTTGTTGAGGTTGTTGTAAGAGCCCAAATAGATGATTAGGCCATTGATGCCCACCCCTCTACTTAGGTGATTATTTCCAATTCCCTTGTGATGGTTTCCATTGATTTTGGGGCTAATGCCAATTCCCTTGAGGAGACTGCCAATTGGTTTGAGGTTGTTTCCACCGAGGTACAAGATTTTGGTATTTTGGCCATTGACATTGTGGGTTATTCCAGGGTTGATTTTGGTAGTTCCCAACATTAAGATTATACTATGATTTCAACTAATTTCCAAAAGAATTTGAAAATGGACTAGAAAAATTTAAAGGGTCTTGTGGTATACCTTGTCTTTGAGCCCATGGTCACCTTTGAGCAATGAAAAAGATATTCTCATCCTCTCGTAGGACTTTATTGAACTCTGTGTGCATCTTCTTAACCTCCAAGTTGGCCACTAGTTCGCATCTATAGTCATTCTTCTTCTATCTATAGTGGGGATATAATTCAGCCAACATAGCTTCAACCTCTTCATGTTTCTTTTTAGCTTGCATGGTGTCTATTTGAGTTGACATGATGTTGATTATATCCTACTTGAAATCAAACAATAGGTGAGTGATCTTTATGCTTGAAACACAAATACCATTGTATTTCCCCATGTTAGGCCTATATCTTATTCCTTTCTTTACACCATCTCTGGAGTAATTTAGGTAGATCTTCTTTATATCATCCCATGATGATTGAGTTATGTCTCCCCCTGCCATTAGGTCTAGGGCTTCAGTGTATCCTTCATTCAATACTATAAGAAAGAGAAACTTTTGTGACTCCTCATTGAGATCATGTTGATTATTCTTTTGTAAGATGAACAAGAATCTTGATATGCAATCCTCCAATATCTCATCTTCCTTCCATGCCATTTTAAATATGTCATCTCCCCTCAAACCATTTCCTCTATAGTATTATTTGTACTTGTTCAAGAATGTAGTTTTCATTTCATTCCAATCATGTAGAACATCAGCTCCTAATCCCATAAACCATCTCAATGTTGACTCCTTAAGAATTGTAGGAAATAATTTAAGCCTATGGCATTAGTAGTATAGTCATAACTTCTATAAAGGCTATCAAACTCAAAGAGAAAGGTATCAGGATCCTCTATTACTAATCCATAAAATTTGGGAAGGGATGAAGCTAGAATGTTCTTGAGGTTATTATTATCATGTTGATCAATAATAGGAAATGTGAAAGTGGGAGGAGTTTCCATCCTTGGTGGACCTCTTGGTTGGTAGACTAAAAAATCTAATTTTTTATCCTCTTCTTGATGGTCAGGATATTCAAGGTGTTGAAACTAAAAATTGGCTAAGATTTTAGCAAAAGGATTTAAGTCAAGAGGTTCTTCAAAGATGTGAAGGCCAAGGGGCTAGTCTTCTGAGGATGATGAGGAAGTGTGCAGGTTTGGAACAACATCAACAAAATGGTTTCCATCCTCTTCTTATTCTTCTTCTTGTGGCACAAATATGTCTCCTAACTAGTTGTTGGGGTAATTGGAAAGGAATCTTCCTAAAGAATCTTTCTTTCTTCTATGCTTGCACATATATTGATAACTAAGTTAGGCTGGAATGGGAAGTCAAAAGAAATATTGACTACAATAGCTTGATAACTTGAAAGGAAAATTATAAAAAACATGAACTGAGAACTCTTCTAATGACTTCAAAAGGTTCTTATCTTGACACCATCCTCGACAACTATGCTAAAAATGTAGGCCTTTCCAAATAGATGAATAACCAAGCATATTTCTCATACTCGAAGATTGGAAATCTTAATGAGAAGCTATCTATCTATGGAAAGGTTCATTTAACTATCAACCTAGGGAAGTAGACTTTAAATGGCTCTGAAATGTATATGCACTAAGTATCTTTTGGATTCATACTACGTTGCCTGCCTTGGTTGGAAGAATAGACACAAGAACTATTTTTGTATGGCTGCAGGATTAGACAAAGATCTAAAAAATAACTACAAAAATAGGAAAAATGAAAAGGTTAACTCACCAAGTGGGCCCCCTTGGATGAGTGAATCCAAACTACTTAACAAGATATTGGTTGAGAATAATCATTGCTCCTTTATTCATATAACTGAAATGTGTTACACATGATAGATGGAAAATAGAAAACTATATTGCTAAAAATTGATTACATCAACTTAGTAATGTTTGATCTCCCTTTTACTCTTATCCCTCCTAAACAGGACTTCAACAACTTATTTATACAAAATATTACAACTAACTAACTCTACTCTATTGACCACTTCTAAAAAAAAAAGTGGTACCAATTATTACATTTAAAGAAACATTGAGAAACTTTCTCAACAAGAAATAATTAGTCTTCCACATAACCATAGGAGAGAATATAGGAAAATTGATGCCTATATTTTCTATTCATAAAAATATGCCAAACTGATTCATCCATGAAATCAGGTGACTCACTTGGATCTATGTGTTGTCTTTATTCTCCTCTCCATGATGGTATGACTTGGTCCAAGTGGTTGATAAATTCTTTCTAAAATTCTACTAGATCATTCCTCCTTGTTGATCCATTCCTACGGTGAGGTATTAGCTGGAGCACAAGATATACAAATTCATTCATTTCACATCACATTCATTCATTATATTTTAGTTCTAATAAACATGCATTTATCACATGGTTGTAGGAAGATAAGATACTTGGCTGTAGGAACTTATTACTCTTCAATCATTCATACATGAATAATATAAAGGCAATCAAAGTTCAACACATCAAGTATTTATCTAAAAATAGGTAAAGTCCATAGCTATATGACCATTATATATATCAACATTTTGCAAAGTGTTTTATAGCTATAAACTAGAAAGAGTCTTTTAGAAACAACATAAAACATCATAAAAATTAAGTAGTCTAGGAACATAAAAATAGAAGACACATATAATATTGGTCATAAATTTGCCCCATTAAACACATCTGACTCACAAGGAATGAAAAAACCATACACCTTAACATCCATATAAAAAAACACACAACAACTGAACATTACCCATCATATTAGCTTTCATAAGAGAAATAGCTAACCTACCACTGGAATTAGGCATGTCGACTAAATATATAGTAATAACCATTATCTTAATGACCAAAACACTACTAGTCTCCAACAAAGTAAGCATCATAATAATAAAATTCTTAAACAATGACCACCGAAGGTCATACCCTACTATAGAGACAATATAGGTCCAAATAGTATCATATAAGTTCAAACAAAAAATAGCAAGGCATAATGGTTGTATCTAACTATAGTGAATAAGCTTAAAAGGGATTTCCTCCTTTTTCTTTCTTCCTCTTGCATTACTTTTTCAGCATCATGATAGCCCAATTTTCTATGAGGAACTTAAATTGTTCCTTATGGTCAGCTTCTTCATTATCTCCATTGGCAATGTCTATCTAAAACATGCAAAGAGTGGTAGTTGAATTGTGCATGGCCTTAAGGGAAAAGTGAGAAACATTATTAAAATCTCTCCTCCACCTTCAAAATTTTCTTTTTTTATCTTTTTAACCTCCTCCCAAACCAAATAATTCTTTCTGCATTCCCCTTTCATCATAGCATTGGCTTTGTCAGTCACTAGTGACATAACCTCACATCCTTCTCTCGTGCAGGTTTAACAAAGTTCAATTTGATACTTGTCGATACATGGGATGAGCTATCGATAGAAGCTAAAAGAGTCTTTTTCTCCACAATATTATTGTCCTTGGCCCTATTTTCACTTTCCTCCCCATCTTTAGAATTCAAGGCCTCTTTAAGGTTTATATCCTTTTCGGGTTTAATGGTAAGCCTGGTAGACCGATGGGGAGTTCTAGTCTCCTCTATAATCTGAATATTAGATTCAATTTGGAGTTTAAATTTATCCTTCTTAGTATATTTGGATTTAGCTTTTGTAGGAGGGGCAACCTTTTTCTTGGCTTTTTCCTATTTAACCATCTTAGAATCTAGGATTCTTAAGTCAATTTTTTTAACTAAGGCCAAGGGTATCCATGATACTGTCCAAATGAAGGGTTGAGGATGTGGGGACATCTTTAACAACAATAGTACATGGAGGAAAAAGGGCTAAATGAAAATGATAGAATCTGAACATAAGCCCCTGGTGCAATATGGTAAAATTCCTACCAAGGTTTTTAGCTTCAGCCACATCTTTCACAGGGAAGGATTTTAGTAAATGTAAATTATTTGATAAGTTTAGTTTTAAATTTAAAATTTGAAGCTCATATCATTAATGTAATATCATGAGAACATATGTTTTTAAAGGTGTCATTAAGTATAGAGAAAAATTCAAATTTTTAGTGATCATTATATCATGTTTCATTAATGTGTTTATGTGATTAAGTTAAAGTCTTTTGTAGCATTTTTATCTATATTTTAGGTCACACTTTCATATTCATCATGAAAAGGACCATACTTGATGATGACTTGCACAAAGATGTCATAAACATTCATAGAAAAATCTAATACATAAATTAATTTAGAAGTACTTTCTCATTGTCTACAAATTGTAAAAATCATAATCTTTAACCATATAATTTGTTCTTCTTTATATCTAATAACTATATTTCATTCAATTAATAATAATAATTAATACTTTTGATTTGAAATTCTAATAAATAATACTATATTATTATACATAATAATCTTTAAATCAACCAATATTATTTCAACTATTAAAGCACTTAAACTGTTAAATCATCACCCCAAAATATATATGTTATTATTTTTCCCTGTGACACCTCTTCGCTCCTATAATCATGTCCTTGCTATACTAAATTAGTAGTAAAAACATCAAGCATTTGAATTGAAGAAATTAGAATAAATTAATTGTAAATGTATTCAAATGATTCTCCTTAGAAACTCGTATTTGATAATTTTTTGATTTGGAAGGAAAATAATTCATTAAAATTGGTTTGTTTTTTATTTGAAGATATAATCTAAACAAGAATAAATAGTGCTACAGATTTTTGAGCAAAGATCATGATAGCTACAATTAAAATGATATAATATTTAATTTGTTGATAGAAATATACTCTTAAAAGAAAAATCATAAATTTAAATCCCATCTTTAATAAATTGTTACACATTGTACATTATCAAATGACTTTCTTTTTCCTTCTTCCCATATTCACATTCGGCTCAAATTTTGCACCTCAATAATTCCAAAAATATATATTGAAGAAATATTGAACACTCATTTTCTTGTTGCATGGCCCCAAACAAAACTCTCTTTAAACAAAGTATGTTGTATTTAATTTAAATAGATACAATAAATGTAAACATATTATTTTAAAAGATTCAACTAAATCAATTTGTAGACATAACGCGTGGATTATCAATAAGAATGGGGCATCCACTTTAGAAATTTGTGTTATTTAAATAGCTTTAAAAAAAAGAAGAGGTGATAATAATTTTTAAAAATTTAAAAATATAGAAGTTCATAATTAAGGTTTATTGGCTACCTAATTTTTTTTAAAAAGTATTCATATATTTTAAAATACTTTTTATTGTAATGATGAAAATTGTAAATATATGTTTTTAATATTTTAAATTATTTCCAAAGAAAGGGACATAATCATTTGGTCTCCTTCAAAGGCAGGGAAATATTTGGTTAAGCTAGGATATGAAGCAATTCATAAGTCACAATCTAATGATAAATCCCATAGAGCATTTTATTTTTTCTTGAGCAACATGATTCCACAAAAAGCAAGCAGCTTTTCTCGGTTAGTTCTTAAGAATAGAGCCTTCAAAGGTGAGAGATTAGATAGATTGTACATTACAGCCCAATTCACTTGTGCTATGTGTGGGGAGCAATTGGAAGGTAACATACACCTTTTTTTTCAATGTTCATTTGCACAAAGATGTTGGCACCACATGCTCTTAAAGTTGGGTCTCTACATGCCTTTGCCTAATTTAATTTGGGATCTATTTCAATCATGCCTGCTTTTGTACAAAGATTCCTTTTTGACATGCATTTGATGCATCATTTCAATTGTGGTTACATGGTCCATTTGGTGGGAACATAACAAGCGCATCTTTAGGAAACTTTCCTCCCTCATTAAAGATGTTCAAGCAGTGATAGAGAAATCTATTCCAAAATTAGTGGTTGCATATGTTAAAAACACTAAAAATTGCTCTTCTATTTTTTCATCATGGTATGACTTTATCTTGAAAAATTGGAAAGACATGGTCCCTCCAAAAGCCAAGATCAATAGAAGCACCATTAAGTGGTTACATCCCACCATGCCATTTCCCAAGTTGAATTTTGATGGTGCTTCATGTGGTAATCTAGGGATATTAGGTGTAGGAATGTGCATTCGAGATTCCTTAGGTATCTAAGCATTACAAAATCAATGTTTCTACTACCAAGGACAAATAATTTTGTTTAATTAATCACATTGTTATATGGTCTTATTCTTGCAAAGAGTATTGGGGTAACACATATTCATGTCAAAGTGGATTCTTTGTTAATCATAAATACCTGTAAAGAGAGATCTTGTCAAAGTTGGAAGCTACATTATGTTCTTCAACAAGTTTGATAGTTTTTAGATAAATTTGAGTCATTCTATATTTCACATACATATAGGGAAGGTAATTGCCTAGCTAATTGATTGGAAAATATAAGATGTAATAGGAAAAAAGTTACTATCACAAATGTCAGGACTCAATCAATAAAATTTCCAAACATTGTAGAGATTGTTGCTAAGGAGAGTTTTCTAGATGACAAATAAACTTAGTAACAATGGAGTTACATTTGGAGGGAATGAATGAAGTTGGCCAATCAAATTCAAATAGACAAGATGTGGGTGGGGGTATTACAAATAGTTATTTGTAGGAATTATGAACATCTATCACAAACCTTTCCCACTATCCACACATGTTAAAATGTAGGAATCATGATGCACATATTGTGTAGGGAGGATTATTAGATAGATCTTGCAAAATATTACATGGGAGGTAACTAATCAGTTTTGCAAATGGATGTACCGTTCACACATACTTCCAAGATTGAAGGATTCAACAAAAGTTCAGGTGGCATAGGAATTTAATGATGACATTATTCCTCCATAACTTTGGAGAGTGGAAATGTATGTGAATGATCCATAAAGCTTCCAAAGGACACCTATTCATGTCAAAGGGACATAAGTTTTTCTCTTAATGTTCTACTTGTATTTGTGCAGGGTTAAGGCAAATTGTGGATCTCCAAGTTGTATGATTAGTTGTACCTATCACTTCTCACACTTGTGCAGCCTTATGCAAGGGACATATGCAATTAGAATTATAGTTCCTACA